>WAAD01039268.1:94522-203353 GCA_013389945.1 Fregata magnificens
CCGGGCCGGCAGGGGAGCCCGGCGCGGCGCCGAGCTGGGAAACCCCTGTCCTTGACCCGGTAGAGAGGGAGGCAGGGAGCGGGGCAGGGGCTTTGTTAAGTTGGTTCCCACCTCCAGCCACCACAACTGCACTAGGCTTTGGTCGGAACTTCGGTAACCGTGTGCTTGCGGAGGGTACGTGGGGAGTCGATACCGAGGCTTTCCTGGAGATGGCAGTCGTTTCTTGTGGAATGCCGGCGCCGGGTGCTCATTTCCAAGACAACCCCCGGTAAAGCCGGCGGCTACCGAAAATCTTCCTGGCTGTAATTTAAGGGAGCCCCTGTCTTCTCCCCTTCGATTCTCAGGATCCGGGGGGAGCAAGCCGGGAGCAGCAATGACAGGCTGTACTGCTTCGTGACAGTCTCTCCGTCCCCAACACTGTTACAAAAGCCTCTCCTTCTAGGGTGGCTACTTTTTATTGATACACATTTGTCGTAGGATTTTTTTTTTCAGATTGTCTCTGAGCAGAAACGCACGGAGGGCAATATTGCTGAAGGTGTAATTTGGGAGAGAGCGTGCTGCCGTCACGTTGTGTTGTGTGAACAAGACTTGAGATACTGAAAGGGAATACGGGCAAGATCAGCCTAGAGTGGCTGTTTGTTTCCTTAAAAAGATGAATCTCAGGAAACTCTGCAATCATAATGAAAAGAATTATGGGGGATTTTCTGAATGGCATTACCTGTTTCATAAAGTGAGATACTTGTTAGGAAAAAAATCACAGTTCTCCTAATCCTGTTTTCATTACATTATTCTATTTAAATCCTTCCCTTGGTTGGGATTGTTACAAAAATAACGCATGCATAGGAAGTAGAGAAGCCTAGGCAAGATCTTCCTTCTTCATACAGTAACATCATCGTCAATAAGGTGCTGCACTTCATTGCAGTCAAAATATTTTGAAGTTCTTAATACAGATTTTGCGTTCTGAACTAGGTAGTTAGCATTAAAATATTCAGGAAAAAAATGCCCTATTTGTTCTGGAATGAGTATCAGTTTCTTAAAAATTGCATTTTTACTGGTTTGTACTCTAGGGACATAAAGAACCAGGGTCATGTTGCCGGCTTGCTGTGTAGCTTTGAATGCTTTTAAGCATTTAATAAATGGATGGTTATGGAATGCTAAGTCAGGCGAATGTATATATTTGGAGTACGGTTGGATCATTATTGCATGCTTAACAGTGACAAGTAAATAACTTAGTGTTCATGAAGAGCACTAGATTGACTGCACCAAAACGAAATAGACTAACGGCTGGAATAGCCATTAAATACATAATGGCAGTGCAAACTTTTTCACTCCGTTCAGACATTACCTTATTCCTTCAGTGCACTTACAGTAAGCAGAAGGGTAGATGGCTCATCATGCCCACTTGGTCTTCAGCCTGTTTTCTAAGGTCGCCAGTAAATAGGTATGCCTGAAGGGCCTGGATCGTTTTCATTGCATAATCACAGACCAGGGAGTAGTTCTCCCTCTCAGGGCTTCGCAGGTGGTGTTTGTGACATTGTTGGCTCTTGAAAACAGAATGTGGAGCCTTGAACACATGGGATTTTTTAATAGCTTGAGAAATAATTGTAGTATATTTATAACGCTTAGGAAATGTATGGCAGTGATTCAGAAACTCATATATTCTCCCTCACATCTTTCCAAAATCTCCCATTGAGGCAATCTGATGTTTGTGTTGCAATTTTGCGTAATATTTTAACAAAAAGCTCATGAAAAACAATAATGAAAATAAACAAATCGGATTTTTTTTTTTAATTACGCCTTCAGGTAGTTCTGTCAGGATTGAACTGAATATTTTAGTTTGCTTGACATTTCTGAATTGTCTACTGAAGCATTATAATGCCTTTACTTTCTGATCAACCATCTGAACAATTGCAGTGTGCCTTCTAAGTTAGACTGCGGTTTGTCAGTACTTGAACTCGCTAGCATTTGAGCACGTGAGCAGCAGCCCTAGTGTTTTTCAAAGCATTTAAACTGAATTAAGCACTTAAGTACAATCCTTAGTCTATGTCTCAACCAGTTGTGATTGTGTGAATTACATCTGTGTTACAAAATATGACCACAGGTTACAGCAAGTACGTACAAATGCAAAAGCTTCTGTTGTGAGTATTTTTGATGGTTAAATGTGTTTGGAGCGTGATCCTGATCCATTTTGGTGAACTCTGTTTTGCTACCCCACGGGCATGTCTTTATCCATTTGGACATTCCTGCGTAGGCTCAGTCAATAAAACAAAGCTCAGGTGTAGGCGTTTGCAGAACTCTGGTCTAAGTTAGTGACTTTAATTTGTGCTGTTCATTTCAATGAGAGTGGGAGCAAACTCTAGATGAGACTCTTAGGCAAAATTTCATAATTACGTTATTTTAGAAACTAGAGAATTTATAAAATGATCATCTGTAAAGAGTTTCATCCAAACCCCATTGAAATTAATGGCAGTAATTCACTGATTCCAACGGCCCTTGGACCAGGTCCTGGAAGTTAAGGGTGCTTGAGAGTTTATGGCTTTGGATCAATAACCACGATATAATGTTTCTTCTTATTCCCATCCCTGTGATGTGTAACTTTAGTTGGTCAAAAATGCAAAGAAATGTTTTGCAAAATAACGAAATAAAAAGCTCTACAGACACTAGACGTAGTTCACAGCTTCATGTAAATCAGGAAAGATGATTTCTGCTTAAACACCCTGACAGACATCTGTTACAGGAAAAAAAGCAGAATAACCCTCGAATAAAGGAATCAAACATTCTAGTAGACAATATTATCAATTTCAACAGTATTTAATTTGTATCAGGCAAAAACTGACCGTGCAGAAACTAGAGGAAGAGGCATAGCGGAAGAAGACAAGGACATTAATGGAAGTTGGATATCTGCCCTTCTGCATCTGGACATCTATCTTCCCTCGAATATGGCATATATTTTCTGATTTCTTGTAGGGGCAGTGCTGCAAGTGGTGCACAGACAGGCTGAATTTGTTTTGAGTCTAAACACGTATAGTCAAGAAAGCTGTGCATGCAAGTTAGAATTCTGTCACTTGTTTCTGAAGATCAAAGTGAGTCTTGACAAGCTGAAAAAAATATCTTCCAGAAGTAAGTGGGGTATATTATCACAAAGAGGGAAGAATATTCATACTATGGGGATGAGATTATTTCATTTTCTCTAACTACTAAAAATAATTTTTGCTAATCCTGATATAATCTCATCTTTGTGTAATAATACACTCTAATACCTTTAAATAGCAGGTTGGCATAGAAGGATGAGCTCTGGAAAATGCACAGGACTCCACAAAATCTGAAGGAAAACGTGAGCTTATTGACATTTAATACATATTTGCCTACTCCTATTCTGTAATTAAGTAGAAAGTGCCTTGCCTAATTTATCTGACAGGAAGTTACAGTCTAGGTATATTATAAATAGACCTTTTCTTTATTTTCTTCTTTTACTAAAAAATTATCTGTATTTTCAGTAAAACCCTCCTCCCTCAAAGTTCAAGAAAGTCGTGCACCAGTCTGGGTCATTCCTACCAGTTAAGAAAGACCCTCTGCCTCCGAATAAAGACGCCTTTTCCAGAAAGTCCAGTCATTAACGATGTCAACAAAGTCGAGTTATGTCTTGTTCCTGCAAGCTGAAGTAAGAGTCACATTTACTTTTACTAAGGATGGGGAATATATTCTGGAAACGGGAGAGCAGGTTTTGTGTCAGTGGTGCAAAATAAGGTGTCTGTCCAGGGGCGGGGAGCTCAGTGTTCAATAGCACCCGATGGTCCTCAGAGAGGGACAAACGGCTACCAGTTGCTGTCTGACAAACTCTGCCCTAACAGAAGGGAGCAAGGGCACCCCCCCAGAAAGAAATCACACAATGTGTAGGTTAGGCCCTTTGTCTTAGGAGGCATAGATTCAAGTCACTCCAACAGCAGCTTGATTTGCATGGGGAAGTATGGTGTACCAAAGCCAAGCCGGGACTCTGGGGAGCCGTGACACGCTTGTGAGTGCTCTGAGTACTAAATTGTCTGGAGCCTTATTTTCATTTCTAAAGTAGTGCTCAAAATGGGACAGATGAGGTGGTGGTGTGGTCATCCAAGAGTAACGGTCAGCTGAATACACAGGAGACGTCGGGGTCTAAAAGAGGGTCCAGTTTACAGCAGACTGAACTGGCAGACATTTGTTCTTGTATCATCAGATGAGCTTGTGTCTGGCATACGTTGAAGTAGTTGGGTAATTTCTTACCTTTAAATATTACCAAGTGCTTGTGCTGTCTGATGTATGCAAAAAGCGTAGCATTAAAATGCAATACGCTACGTGTATGGATGACGATCACTGTCTACTCTGCTGGCGACGTTCTGCTTGGAAGGGACATATTTCTTTAAATAGTCAGTGTCCCCTTTGACTTTCGCGTAATACGGCTCCATTTGCGACATAACCTCTTTTTGCTTTAGAGTTTTGCAAACTTGGAGGGAATAATCTAAAAGTTAAGTGTTTATGTTAATTCTATGCTGGCTTCTCCGCTGATGCTAAGATGTGGGTGGGGAGAGGAGAGAAATCATGTATTCACTGCACCCACTCCTCTGGGTGCGGATCCCAGACCTGCCGAATGTATATCCTCTAAATATCTCTGCAAAGGGATTAAAGCCAATGTATGATTTTCTGGCATATGTCTTGCAATTTCATGTATAACTTATCCTATGCATACTGCAAAACACACTGTTATGGAATCTTTTGGTTCAAATGCCAAACACGCTCCATCAGCAGGGAAAAATTATTTTTTGAATAAATCCAGGAAGGAGTTTCCATTTACATTTGAAGAAAGAGGGGGAAGGCCCTATCCTCTGATATGGTTATCAACCAGAGTGAATTACTCAAGTCTGTGGAAAAGGTGGGGTGTAATATCCTGGTGGTAACTGTGAAGAAAATATTTGCGATAGGAAAAGGGAGAGAAAGGAGCTAGAAGAGAGAGATTTAATGACGGCGCTCACACAAAAAGTTGTCAAAGTAATATTTATATTGTTTTAATTATATACACGTAACTATTTGGCATGACAACATAGCATGTCAAGGCTACAAAACACCATCTCACATTAATGATCTGAGCATGATGATGTGTGCACGTCTCAAGCTTTGTTCTCTGCTTTCAATTTCATTGCTTTATGGATGTTTTCATGGCATATGGTGGAAGAACAATGCATTTGAGCAAAAAGCAGAAGCTGGGAGCCAAACAACTGTTTCATGAAACTCAAGTGGAGGCCATTGCTATCACAGGAAACGAGATACTTTTCCTTAGGAAGGGTTGAACCATTGTATATGGAGGTCTGGCTCAGGGAATCAAGTGGTGGAAGTTAACAGAGGAAAACCCTCCGTGATCTGTTGTGGCTCAAATAATTTTTGGAGCAGCTGGGGCTAGCAGCGACGTACAGTGAGGCCAGTCAGCACAGGTGTGACTCAGTCCTGAGGAGATGTGTGTTGATACACAGCAGCCCCATATAACCCAGGAGCTCTATCTCAGACTGTGGGATTCCAAACTGAGAGGGTACACTGCACATACATCACATTTTTTTGAATTTATTTTTGTACTAGGAATCCTGGAACTAGATTAGTGACAGAGCCTCAAGCTTTTCAGGAGCCAGATGCACTGTTCTCTGATTTGTGGGGCTAGCTGAGCTAGAAATGAGATCTGCAGTACTTTCGTGGTCCCCTGGCTCCAGCATTAATGGACCGGTAGCCTGACTCCTGAAGCAAACTGGTTCAGCCACAGCATCGTTGCAACTTGAAGAAGGTAGTGCCCCTAAAAACACCTGGAATAGATTTTTAGTCATGCTGTGTCTCCCCTTGCCATGCCACTGACACTCGTGGGATGTCCTCTTTGCTAGACAGGGATTCCTCTATTTGCAGAGGATTTTGCTGGATTTGGGGGCCACTTGATACTGCCTGCGGAGTGGAAATGGGACATACTGACTGGCAAACACTTTTTTTTCAGGTTTTTTTTTTTTTTCCTTGTGATGGAATAACCATGTAATCTCATTGCCAAGTCAGTGATTGATGTCCTATTTCTGTGCCATTAGTTTTTCATTATCATTGGCCTTTAGTTCTGACAATTTTATCCATACTATTTTCCAAATAAGTACTCTCAAATATGAAAATGAAAGTTAACAAATTAAAGGCAAATATCCACCTTCTTTCTGAAAATAATAGGCACAAAGAATGAAGAATATAAGGGCTAATTCAGCAGGGCTGTCCAAATTGTTGTTACTGACGCTCCTGAGAGGTGAAGGCCCAGATAATGGACTAATTGCTTTCAAGTGAACATCACCAGTTTGAGGGGTAGGATTAGAAAACTTAGGTTTCCTACTATGGCCATGGTACTTCTCTTAAATAATTAACAAGTTCTAAGATGAGAGGACCATTAGGATTATCCAGCTCTTACAATATAGGCCATATATTTCACTTGGGGATTTCTGCCTGCTCCACTGTGAACTAGACTATATACTTTAGAAAGCCCTCCGATCTTGTCTTCAGGATCCCCCAAAATCCTCCTCCCTGGAAAACTTTTCTCTGTGGTTTGCTTGAAATCCCTTTAAAAGTCCATTGCTATTTCCAACTTAAACTCTGCTGACCCTGTAACCGCTGATGCTGTGAGAGCAGCAGCTCTCAGCTTTTGCATATGCCGCTCTCCCTGCGATCACTTCCTGGCTACAGAGCTGGGAAATCACTGGCAAGGCAGGGTGACCAGGGCTTTCTGACTTGTTTATGGCTATCCAGGGGATCCACCCTTGTATGAAGGGCTCTGATGGATTAGATCCTGCTGGAATCAGAAGTCTTCTTCCCTTCTTCAGATTGTCACAGACCATACGTGAAAACCTTGTTAGCTTGCTTCTTGGCAAGCTGGGTCTGCCAGATTCATGTGCTCCTTCACTGAGTAGCTGGTTCTGCAGAATATTTTTTGAATTCTTGGCTGAACCCCAATTTTCTTCTCTACGTCCACCTTTTTTGTAAGACCATTTTGCCACAATCCCCATTAGAGGAACTCATCCTGTCTGCCTGATTAAGTTATTTCCAGAATCTCAGTTTTTTTGATTAAAGAATCACTACCATATAATCTTTAAAAGAATATATTTGTTCAATCTTTTGTTACCTTAAAGTAGTTATGTATTGTAATTTACCATTTACCCATGGTAGGCCTCAGCTTCTGCTGCAGCTTCACTGAACTACAGAATTATGTGGAGATTCATAAACACAATAGGTGTCTAAGTAACCGTTTTACATCCAAAACCTCCAGGGAGAAGTAGTGAGAGGCCCCTTTTGGGATGTTAATTAACTTCCTTTCCACTGTTTACTGCTCCTGCTTTCACAGGGAATTTAATGTTTTTCTAGCAAAGAACACATATGTTTCTTTACCATTTTTACTCTATATGAAGTGACAGTTTTTGACAGATTAACACTTAGTGTGGTACAAAATACAACACGTAACATTTTTCAAGCATTGTGATTATCAGACATGCACTCCTGTGTATCTTAACAGCATCATATAGAGGTGTTTTAGTATACACATATAGTATAAAAATATTAAACTCTGCATTTCTGTGGGGTCTTTCACCTTGGGTTTTGCTTTCCCCTCTCTCCTGTGAATTCGGAGAGCCCTAAGTATTAATAATTTACAGGAGGTTGACCAAGATAGAGAGCCAACTTTCTCTTTTTTTTCACTTCCACTGTCTCCCTTTCTAAAAATTATAAGCAGGACCGAATTCCATGTTGTTGGTGAGAATCTAATCTGGAGGGATGTGCTAGTGGCAGGAAGACTTTATGCAATGTAGTAAAATAAATTAAATAGCAATAGCTACCACTACGTAGAGGAAGTGATACAAAAAGTTTTGCATTCCAGATCTCTAAACTTAGCCAAGCTCCTCTCTGCTCCTCATTTCTTGCTGTGAAGAATGCTAATGGTAGCAGCTCCAGATTGCTGCTTTTTTTTTTTTTTTTAAAAAAAGAGTTTCAAGTTAGGTCCTTGAACTGAAGATTTGCTTTCCAAAAGCACAGAGTGATTTGCATTTTCTGTCAACATCAGTGGGAATTGCTGGATGCTCAGCACTTTAGAAAGCCAGCCCACCTATGAAAATGCAACATGCTTCTATGAGGAGGAGACCTAGAATTGCCACTTTTAATTAAGAACAAAGGCATTCATAGTTACTTGCTTTAAACTCTCAAATTGCCTAGTGGAATAAAATGCTGATTTTGTTCAGCCTTTGGGATACAGATTCTTTCAGGATCACTGTCAGTATTATCAGAATTAAATATCCTTTAGAATTGGATTATTGCATCTCAAAGATCTTGTAGATGAGAAATATGCAAGGTACAGGTATTCTTAAAACCCAGTCATTTAAAAAATAGTCATTTTTGTAATTAACACGTATCTGGAAATGGTCTGTTTGACCTTGGCAAAAATAACAGTTTGTACAATGTAAACAAAAGGAGTGACACAGTGGGAATACTATGTCCCTAGGGCCTTGTCACTCGAGGCAGGTCTATATGGCTGGCACAATTATGTCACTGGTGGGTATCGGGAGGTGTTATCTCAATGTCAGCAGAAGCCCTTAGTACAGTCACAGCGGCAAACAGCTCTTTTAAACTGATCTAATAAAGGTTATTTCATTTGAAGGGGATAGTTTACTGAAGGGTAGAAAGTGTGTTTTCCTTGACCAATGAGTTCAAAAGTTTGGTATTATTAGAAATCATTTTTTCACCCATTATAGAGCAAGTTACAGATTAAGCTGCCCCTGAACATTAAACTAGACAGACTGAGCTTCTTCAGGGTTTTTTTCCCAGCTTTTTATGCATTCCTGTGGCTTTCTTCTGAGTCTTTTACAGTTTGTCATCTTCATTCTCAAAGTGCTGCCACTAGAATTTGATCTATTACTTCAGGAATAATCACACTGATGCTGTATATACTAGTAATTTTATCTCTTTTCTTCAAGCCTTCTGTTCAGAATGGAGGAAATGAATTTGATCTTTGTGCTGCAATGCTGGGGAAGAGGGAAAGGAAGCAGAGATGAGATTTTCAGGCTACATATGAGGAGTGAGACACTAGGATTAGTGGCAAAAATAAATTTTCATTTGCCTTCTCCAGGTGAATATCACTGGCTACAAGCAAATCTGGTCAGTGTTGGTAGGGCAGTTGGAAGTAGATAGCCTGGTCATTTGGGTAATGCTATGGGGAGGTAAATAATTTTAGCTGAACAGCCGGCTACTGAAAAAGGTGGGACACGTTAGAGCAGGCAATAGTGTCTCAATATTGAAGCTGCTCTTGGCATAGGTAAAGGCTTGGTCTTGATGTAAGAACAGAAGTTGCCATCCAAAATAAATCATAATGGTTTCCAATGCATTACCAAGGTTTCTTAGGATGTGTGAGTGCTCTGTACTCTAATTACACTGAACGATTAAGCAGCAAGATCAGAGACACATGGGACAAGAGGGGTGAATGATAACCTACTTTGAAAAAACTAGCATTTGAGGCTGGGATTAGAATATCCTATAAATGTTAATGGGTGTTACTCAAGGGGGAGGCAGTTCTGTGTGGGAGGCGTGAGGTGACATATAGCTTAAATATATAGCCAGCCTTTAACACAGTTAATACAGTCTATAGTCAGCCTTTTACATGAACTAATAACTCTTTAAGTGATTTATGGTTCAGAAATACTGATTAGGGGATTGAGAACTCAATTTAAAATGCTATAAAGGCAGAGGATAATGTGGTAAGGAGGACAACACAGAAAAGATTTCTCCTTTTGCCTTTGGAAAGTATTGGCTATAGGCAATACATTTATGCCAGGTGTTCGGGTTTTTTTCTCTTTTAAGTTCTCAGGGACTGTGCTCCTGCGAGGGAGCACAATTTCCTCCTACAGTTTCCCTCTCTGAAAATTACTCAGTTTGTGCAGATCTCACAAAGGAGATGCCAACAGTGAGTCATCTGGTCACCAGCTCTGTCCTAAGGCTTTCAGTTAGCTCTTACAAAAGCTATAGTAATCCTTACCGTGCTGAAAAACAATTATTTACTTTTGGTAAAGCCTCCCAAAATAGTGGGGAAGGCAGGGTTTAAAATGAAATGGCCTTCATTTTCTGACACTGAAATCAAATTTCAAAATTTCAAGTAATTCAAATGTTTCAAATAATTGTGGAGATTATGGTGGAAATATAATTGTGGAAATTCAGCTTCATATTTGAGAAATGCATATAAGATGCAGTGAGTTATCAGATTAAGATTTCACAATTGTTATGTTTTGGTAGTAAATTGAGTAAACTCAGTTGAAAGACTCTATCTTCAAATGTGTGACAGGAGCATAACAATGTGTTTTTGTAGGTATTAGGCCTCAGGAGATGTTATTCTAAACCTGAAAATTATACCTGTATGATCAATCACGTGCATGGCAATCATGGCTAGTTTTTTCATCAAAATGGAAACATACAGGCGTGTTTTGACACAAGTATTACAGGATTAATTAGCAATAAAAATACTATATAAGAAACAATTGTCTGGTTAGATAATTAAATGTTTCTGTCAGGAAGCAGATTTTAAGGAAGCAAGTAACACGAGGCTGCACTAGTACGTGATCTTGTTTGTTGCTTTGCCAGGCATGGTTTAAACGCAGCAATGCTGAGGAGACCCAAAAGTAGCACAAAGAGAAAAAAAGACTGGTCTAGGTTGAAGCCAGTCATGCATCTATAGAATAAGATGATGCTCCCTAAAATGTATGTCCTTAAAATGTATGTCGATCCATATGGTGCTGAAAATGATTTCATAGCCTCTGATACACCGTTGCTTTCTCATGAATTCAAAGCCATTGGTTGGGCAACGAGGGTTGAATGAGGTGTGGTGGCAGATTTGTTTTTTGAACACAGAAGAGGACATTGGATATTCAAACCACATTTTTTTATTACCTAAATATGAGCCAAAGCTATGACTCATGGAGCCCCATGTTCCCGCTTAGTTGGTGAAAAGATTTAGGCAGAGGAAGAAGAGCAGTTCAGAGCACCTTAGCTTCTGAGGTTTGGCAGCATGAATGCCTCCCGCTTCCCTCCCCTCCTCTCCCTTAGTGTAGTCAATGCTGAAATAATGCTGGTAAAGAAGGCTGGTCCAAGGACTATTCACCAACAAAATCCTGTTTAAGCCTCTAAGAAAGGTATTAAAAGGGATTTAAGCAACATCTTGGCCTACCCTGACCCTCTGCTCCAGGAAGAATCTCATCCTGAGTTTAAAAAGTGTTTAAAACTATATTTTCAATAATCACATTATAGAATCATAAGACTAAGCAATAGAAAATGCCTGTTAAGTCATTGTGTTAAATTGTTGCTGTGCAAGACTGTGCTACCAGAGTGTGCTTCCTACTTAGTGTTGTGCCTAGCTAATGTGCTGAATTTCTCAGTCCAGGGAACTCCCATAATAAATTTTGACCCTGCTGCATTTGATGTGAGCATAGCCTTGTACAGGAAGAAAAGCAGTGTCTCCTTCCCCACACGAAGGGCTCCATACAACCTTGCTGCTTTCTGACTACAGGCAATGGTGACGAAGAAAAGCAAGGGTTATGCATCAGGTATTTCTGTTTCACCTCGTGTTTGGGTCCAAGAATGCATGGAGGGGAATAATAATTGGTTGAGTTCTTTTCTTGCCCACCCAGTTGCACAAGTGAGTTGGCAGAAGACTTGCTGTGAACAGTTAGTAATAAATTGAGCGTATCTCCTGGCTGGGGCTATTTGCTGGGCCCAAGGCAAACATTTATTGCTTTTTCATTCAATATTATTTTGCTCTTTTTACATTTATTTATCTATTTACTTCCATGCCCTTATGTCATGCAATATATAGATTGTAATTATAAATTAGAATGTTTATAATTGGACTTCATTTGGAGATTTTCTGTAGAAGCTTTTTAGTTGCATGTCAGTTTCAAAATAATTTATTGACCTGGAACAGCGTGATTTGAAAATTAAAAAAAACACCCTTACTTTCTGCAGCAAACTAATACTTTGTTTTGAAATGTCAACTATTCACAAAATAAATTGCCAAGCTCTGAACATATCATTTCAAATTTGATTTATAACAAATCAAACTTCTGTCTATGAGCCCTTCCATTTGTTTTTCTTTCAGATTATCGAGTCATGAAAACCTTTGAGGTTTTGGGTTTCCAGCCCAGCTTGGCACAGGGCATTTCTTTTGAAATCTTGAATTTCCACAAGATGGCAAAAGAATTTGCTATTCAGCTGCATGTATAATCACACTGCACTGAAAATCGGAGCTTTTTTCTTCTTGGACAAACAAGCATCTCCCAGGCCAGATGTTCTTTCCCTCCCTGTCCTTGGGTTTGGCTCTTGCATTTTCCTCCCTTGCCTGTGACAGCATCCCAGTAGGTGTGGGGGGCTTTCTGTGCATGGGTGGGACGGCGGGAGCTGGCTGCTTGTGTGGAGGGAAGGGATCACGCAGGTGGCCGCTTACACGAGAGCAGAGTGCATTGCTGCTGTGAAGGGGGCAGGGAGGATGGTGCTTGCCTGAGGGGTGAGGCAGGCTGCAAGTGCTGGGGAGCAGAGGGGCAGGTTCTTCTCTGGTGTGGCGGTCCCGTATATATTCCCTTCTCACCCTGGTGAGTTTCAGTTATCCTGCAGCAAAGAAGATTTTTCTCCTGCATTACTATTTTCTCTGTAGTTCTGCATGCACAGCATCCATTCCATTCCGTAGCCTGTCTTATTACTTGGGAAAACTGCAAATAGTGTGATGAAATTACTTAGCTAGCTATGATAATATGTGAAATGCCTGTCAAAAGCTATGTGACTGTATATAGGAGGAACAGACCTGAATTCTGTATATGCTCAGAACTCGCACTGATTTTAAGGGAAACATGGGTTTGTGAGCAAAGCAGAATCAGGCAGAGGATATACAGCTTTGAGCTGATGCAGCTTTTGCACTAGAAGTATATAAAATATTATCAATATGCGAGACTGCGTATTCTCTGTTTGGTCTGTATGAAGCCAATTGAAAATGTGATACGTGCAAGATAAAACAAACTGAAGCAATCTTCCGACCCAGTGCTGTACAGATTGCTGCAAATACGAGTTCAGTATGCAACCACTTCGATCAATCCCTAGAATATCCATTTTCAAAAGAATCATACTAGTTTGTTTATTGATTTGTCACCTATGGATGAGTATTTCTGCTACAGAAATGTTTAAAATGACACATGTTTAAAATTAGACTTGGCAGAGCACTTTGCCTAGAGATTATTCTTGTGAAGTATTGATTCACAGCACTGCTGTGAGCTGGATTACTGTCCAAATTGGAAAAGCCAGCCATAGAGAGGTCTTTATCCTTTAATAACAATTAGCTCCTTTCTTAGAGGGACACAGCTGACTGAAGCAAAGGAAAGCTGCAAAATGTCGGGCAACCAGGGAATCTAAGGCCTGTTCTTCAGGGATGTGGGCTGCAGGGGAAGGGAAGGAAAAAAGAGAAAAGCACCAAGAAAGATGGTTTTCTGGAACTGGAAACTAGACGCGCTGGTGCTGTTTGTGTTACTAATAATCAGGTGCTCTGAGGAACTGGATCGCACTCGCCTCTCTCTTCTTGGGCTTTCACCCGCCAGCTGCTTGATTGATCAGAGAAATCTAACGGCAGGCGTGTTGCCCGCTGTCCATTTAGCCTTGAAACATTTATACAAGCATTCGTGGATGCTGAAGAACTATGAACTCCAGGTATCATTCCACGACACGCAGGTAAATGGACGTAGGTGTAGAGTTGTGTAACGTTTGAGCCTCCTCTGTGATCATGCTTTTGAAAGCTTGCAACTGAATCCCTCCCTGGCTGAAATACAGCAAATGTGGCTGTCCGGAAAAGTTTGGGCTGTTAGGTGGATGCCTGACTGTGACGGGGATCTTGCAGTGCAGTCGTGTCCTGCTGGTGCTAGAAGCAGGAACAGAGTGTGCGAATTAGGAGGGATGGCAAACACCTATGGCTCTTCAGGTGTTTCTGAGGTACCCAGAAAGCGTTCTCCAAATCCATGCTTGCTGAGTTGCTCTGGTCTTCTGCACTGTCTTCTGCGTCTTGCTCTTTCTGCTTTCCCCAGTGACAGCTCTGTAGATTGCCACCTTCTATTTCTGCTTCTGCATGAGCAGGAGGGAGGTCTGTGCTGCGCCATCGGGGCAGGGCATTTGCCTGGGTAAAGCCTTGCTTGCTGGTTTGGGGAAAAATTAAGGGCTGATACAAGAGGGTTCTGAGGAGATAGATACAAAGAGTATTGAGATGATATCTGTCATCGTAATACTTTCAAATTTGAGGAAAGCTGTGGTTTTTACTTCTAGGACTGGGATATCTCTTTATCTTCTGTGCAGAAATTAAATCAAGACAATTTCTGAGGCCTGTCTTTTAGGCTGGCCAAAACAACTGTGACAAAATTAAGAGGAGGAACTCACATATCAGGGTGATCTGGGACTGTAAACCTGTTCTTAAGGAGATTTTCACTGATTTGAACTTCTGTCTCCTGCATCGGAGGCAGGTTGTGGAGCAGATGCCCTCAGACTCATACACACTTACATGCATATGTGCATATAGGCTCCATATACAGTAGTAAACTGCTTAGTATTTTGAAGTTGCAAAGTAGTGCATCTAAACATATTTGCTTATCTATAAACCTTTAAACATAGACTATACTGTTATGATTACGTTATTAAAATTTGACATTATTACACCGATAACAGTTGCACTGCATTATATAATGGGAAGAAGGTATTATATGTCTTCTTTTGAAGCTCTAGAAAATTATCCAAGGGAGAAATTCTAATGTAATTTTAATTGTGCATTTGGTTCATAAGCACTTATGTGTAATTTTTGAAGTGCTTAACATATAACAAACATGATCCCATATGCTATAAAGTTACTTGAGCTTCCATGTTTAGTAATGTAACACAAATGTATCAACTGCATATACTCATTAAGAAAATGTCTGTCTTGTAAATTACTTTTAATGCAATTCACTGTTTTATTTATTCGTTTATAAGTTCCTATTGGAAATGTAATCATAGACATGCAGTCCTGAAAAATGCGTATGTCTTAGTTTCTCATGTAAAAAGATGAAGATGTGTAGTAACATTTCAGCTTAAATAACTGGAAAGTGTAGATGTGAGTTTAAGTGGGCAGCAATTAAAACCTACTGGTATTTGCTCAGATTCAGTGCTTTTAATCCTTTTTCGTTTGGGCTGGGGGGGTGTAGGTGGATGTTTATTTGTTAATTGTGTTTGCATAGTTTCCAGTTGGAGGAGCAACTCCAAAATATTTTTCTCCACATAAATGTTCAATAGATTTGAATTGCAGAACTTCAGCTCTGTTGCATTGACCTCTACAATTTGAACTGAAATATTGAAGTAATCTTTAATTATCTTTTTGAAACAACCCCTGGAAAAAGACATGTCATGATGACTTGTAAGAGATTAGGAAAATGTGGGGTGTTAAGATTTCTGATTTTTCTTCCTGGTTCTGAGAGTAGAGCGCACAGTCTCGAGTTTTAAGTACTGATTACAGACAAGCTACAGAGGTCCTTGAATTTAATAGTTTCTTAGGGACAGTATGGATGCGAGAGAGCTGATTCTGTTTATTGATGTTGTGAGCCCAGATCTGCTATATGTGACCTTATACAACCTTTCAATTAACTTTCTTTTGAGTAGAAAATACAGATGCTTGGCTCTTTGGATGTGAGATCTTTCAGGAGTGGGACAGATAATTGACTTTTTGGCATAGTTAACTAGGAAGAGAGAAAAGAAAAGTTACATCCAAAAATATTTGTGTTGCTTTTGCTGAAATAAGAAATGGAAAGAAATCACGTCACCCAACATATGGTGTTGCACAGGGCTTGAACAGCATTGTAGCTTCGTTCATGAGCACAGGGCAGCAGGGTTGCACTCTGTCCTGTGCCCCTGGGGTTTTGAATCCATGTCCTCTGCCTCCCACGAGAGAGCACTGGCCTATTGCATGGTAGGGTGTTTTGGGGAGGGTTCTCAGTCTTTTGCTTTGCTGCTGTTTTATTTCAACTGATTAAGCTATCATTACTCCAGAATGCGAATGGTAACTATGAGGCAAAGGGAGCATTCTTGCAAGAATTGTCTGAGTTCTTTGTATTAAATGAAGCTGTTTCAGCAGGAGCCTTTGGGAAAACTTTCTTCAGCAGCGTACTTTATAACCTGGTGGCTTTGACACTGAGCTGAGAACTGAATGCTTTCTTTGACTGATTTCTTTCAGGTCTTCTATGATTTAATGTGCGTTTCCTAATTACTGTGTTGTCAATTCCTTGGAAGTGGGAATCTCTTGAACACCCATGATGTAGCACTTCCATGTAAAAAAATACTTAAATATTCACTGAGAATGAAGAGCAAACGAGTGAAAATGATCTTCTAGTTTGGTAGATGGCTGCTTATCTCTCAAATGGTACATCTATGTCTGCAATGATTATTTATTTATACCGGAAGGACAGTATTAACAGGACTGATACGTCCCTCTTTTCCAGCCACCCCAAGCAGGGGTGACTTGGAGAGGGGTGTGATGTATTTCTCCCCTCTAACTGAAGCAGGGCTGAACTTGGGTTGTATGGAGAGCCCTAATTCTTAAAGTGTTGGACAAAGGGTGGGGGAAGGCAGAAAAACTGCTTCTGCAGATTTGTGAATCCAACCATGGAGCAGCTTTTTAGTGTAGTAAGGGAAATTATGCCCTTGAGATTTTTAGCCGTGGGGGTGGGCAGCCAGGTATAATTGAACTGTCTGCGTATCCCTTTATTTCTGTCTTTCACCGTATGGCTGACATCTGGAGGCTCTCCTTCTACGCCATCCTCAGGGTGACCAGGCTGGTGGATTCTTACAGGCTTAGGCAAATCTAAAAATAGTTTTACTGGTGGATAAAGAAGAATACTTTGGTCCTTCAAAGTTATTCTTCTGTTGTTACCTAGTTTTCTGTGAGTTAGTAGCCAATACAAGGACTGTGAAGCCAGTGCTTTGATTAGCGATGATGTTAACAGGAAACATTCACGTGCTGTAACTGGGACATGGCTTGAGCATACAAATAGACTTAACTCTACCACTGGGATTTTCTGAGTAGTGCTGATTTGCAGTCAGATTGCTTGTTGACACTTGGCTGAGTCTATCCTAATGTGTATCATCTCTGACAGGGATGATACAACATGTCCCAGTCTGACTTAAAGGCTGGTTGTCTTTTCTTTGGTAATAAACTGGTTCCTTTGTAATGGAATGACACAATAACATGATAGCTGTGTGTCAGCTTACTTAAGGCATACCTTTATGTGCTTATTAAAAAAAAAAACAAACAGCAATGGAACAGTCACTGAAAGTGACATTGATAAGCAAATTATTTCTACAGTGAAAATTTCAAGGCGTGCTTGTTTTCTTATCCTACCTAAATAAGAAAAAAATTTCTGCTTCAGGCTCAAGATGCAGTAAATTGAAGCATTACGCTAAGTTTTTTGGATTGTACATGTACAGGAATTTCTGCTTAAAAGCAAGTAAAAAAATAGACATTTTGCAATGGCATGAACATAAGCATCACTTATTAATTAGAGTATTATTTCATAAACAAGAAAAAATAGCTATTGGTTTTCATGTGTGCAACTCATTGCATATGATCTGTAACTCTATCTCGTACATTCATGTCTTCTGAGATGCTCTATGAAACCATCTGCCAGGACAGGCATAGGAAACGAAAACATCATGTCATTCATGTTTGGTAAAGACTTCACATTTTGGAAACTTTTGTAAATTGGTGTCCTAGGAAGTTATTAGAAGACCATGTGTTTGGTAAGTCAGTTCTTGACATTTAACATGCACATCAACAAGTTATTGTATTTTGCCTCTAAGAGAATACAGTTTCTCAATACAGTATCATAGGCATGAAAATTGTGAACCGTAAAATGCTTGTCAAATGCTAATTTTAGCTTTCCTGAACTGCCGTATCACTATCCCTATTATTAGAACTGTCTAACTGAAAACAAGAAGAAAAGGTGTTCTGTTATCTATATTTTTTTCCCCAAAAAAAGCCTTTATTATGATTCCTGGCAATAACTCTTTGTTTTCTAAATCGTATATTTAAGAAAAAGAATAAGTAGATGAGCCTGGCTAAATTCCTTACAAGCTATTCTTGTGAACTGCCACGAAAGGTATCCAGTTTCAGTTTTATTCTAATGTTTCACTTTTCAGTGCAGCAGAGGTTCAGAGATGCACAACGGGTAGACAAGAGTTGCCTTATGTTAACCCTTCCTAAATGTTATTTGAGCTAATTCTCATATAGCAAAAAGAGATGTAGTCTTTCCTACCTTTTGGCCCCAAAGCACTCAGTCTTTGTTAGTTGATGTAATTGTATCTTTTTACTCTGTCTTCTTAGTGTCACCCTTCATTTCAGGCCTTTGAAGTTGCTTGGTGTAATGCACCTCATAGATATGGATGGTGTATATGCAGACATCTGATGTGAGAAAAATGCTTTGGGCTTGGCATTTTTTGTTTTCCTGTTACTGCTTCCGAGCCGTAAGGAATTTAAGCAGAGGAGTTGGTTGGTGGATCCAGTGAGGACTGACAACCCCGGAGAGGGGTTTGGTGCTGTGAAGCCGGGGGTGTTTCCAGGCATGTCCAGGGCAGAAGGGCTTTGCTAGGACTGGGCTTCATCTGACCTGGGTTTGGAGGTCTGGACTGGGGGTATCTCCCTTCAGCTAGTGTGGTGGGGTTTACTGTACCGTCAAGGAGTAGGCACTTCTATGTGGAAAAATTCATCTGACCTATTTTAGGTGACTATTTTAAGATAAAAAGAATTGTATCCTAGAGAAAGCTTATTTCTCTCTGTGAAGTATAAAGGGAGCCTCAGCTGGCTGGTATAGACGTAGATGTCTTCTATGTGGAGATCTGTATTGCGTCAGCTAGAGCCTACCCTAGATGTCTGTGGGAATTTTCATGTAAAAAGCTGTAGTAACAATGCCTTTCCATGACCTCCGGCTTTCAGTGGGATTTCAGCAGATGGTCCAGAGAACTCACTTCCCACCCCCCCCACTTTATCGGTTACAAAAAGATCCTTCTTTGGTCTCTCATGTCTAGCCAGAAAACCATCAAACCAGGTCGGCAAAGCCAGATCGTGTGCTGGGAACCGAGGTGGGGCCAGGAGTGAAGACTGGGAAGCTGCTCCGTGCCACCCCCGTGGGCACTCAGGCCACCCCTCCCCTGAGCTGATGAAGGGCTTGCTGCTGCCACGTGGCGCATGGCCGTGGCATGGGTACGCCTGCCCATTTATAGCTTTTTCATAGATGAAATTTTGTGATGCTGGGGAAACGTATCCTGCTCTTTGGTCTTGCTTTTAACTCTTGTATAAGGAGCAAATTGTGAGGAGAGCTATTCATGCAGAGCTGAAATTTCTTTAAAAATCACAAGGACTGTGAACTCGCATTGCTATCACCAAGCCTTAATTTCAACAGCCAAAGGAAGGATAGTTTAGATAGTCTTGACATAATTTTGAAATTACATGCGCGTATATTTTCCTTTCAAAATTAATTTCAGTTGAGTAGAGAGTTTTTAACTATATTACACATGAAAATTCAAAATTAAAAAAGTCAAAATTTAAATTACTGTTTTTATGAAGATTTAACATCTCAGTCAACACAAAATGGATTATTTCCAGAATTCTCTTTCATGGAGAAATTCAATGTTTGGGGTTTTCTGTTCCTAATAACATGAAAACCCCCTCGCAAAATTCTTCACAAAATCACTTGCTCCTGTTCTGCACCTCCCTGCTCATGTGTCCTCATGGATGTTTTGCTTGTGTGAAATTCTACACAGATATATATTTTGTAATCTTTATTGTAAAAGTTTCATAAAATGCCTCTTTTCAGATTCTAAAATGAAAATGGAGATCCATCAGAATAATCAGATTCTGGAAAAAATAGTGCATTTAAGTGCACTTTGTGTAGGGCAACTCCAGTGCAAGTTTTTATGCTGGTGTGTTGTGTTAGAATGAATCCAAGTCTCTTGTGAATACTATTGATCTTGGAGGAATTTACATGATTTTGATTTGTGACTTGTGCAGTCAGCCTCTAAAGAAATACCACCAGTGATGTCTTCATTCTGCTGTCATTCTCAGACACATCTTGCAATTTTCTTAGCTTTCACTGTAAAGCAGTGATAAAAATGCAGGGACCTGTTTTGCTTCTGAAGGCAAGGAATTAAAAAAAAAAATTTGTTAAGTTCTGGATCATTTGCAGCTAGGCTAAAGTGTGGCAGCCTCACAAACTGCTCCGAGAATGGCGAACTGCTGGACAACTAATACAGTGTCAGGAGAAGTAAACCAGGGTTTCTTTCAAAGTAAGTAAGAAGTGGTCAGACCACTCGACCAATTTGAGTAGTTCCATCGAAAGATTAAACATTTTGGTTTTGCATCACAATTGAAGAAGTTTATTCATTTTGTTGCTTCGGCAATCTTTTAAAATAAAAATGTCTTTCACTTTCAGGTACCATCTATCCATTTCAGATACCAACTGATATCGTACTGTATTGGGTTTGCGTGGCAAGGTTTTGGTAGTAGGGGGGGCTACAGGGGTGGCTTCTGTGAGAAGCCATTTAGAAGCCTCCCCCATGTCCGATAGAGCCAATGCCAGCCGGCTCCAAGACGGACCTGCCGCTGGCCGGTGCCAAGCCCATCAGCGACGGTGGTAGAGCCTCTGGGATAACATGTTTAACAAGGGGGAACAAAAAAACCCTGGGCAGTTGCAGCCGGCGAGATGAGTGAGAATGTGTGAGAGGCACAACCCTGCAGACACCAAGGTCAGTGAAGAAGGAGGGGGAGGAGGTGCTCCAGGTGCCAGAGGAGAGATTCCCCTGCAGCCCATGGTGAAGACCATGGTGAGGCAGGCTGTCCCCCTGCAGCCCATGGAGGTCCATGGTGGAGCAGATATCCACCTGCAGCCTGTGGAGGACCCCACGCCGGAGCAGGTAGATGCCCAAAGGAGGCTGTGATCCTGTGGGAAGCCCGTGCTGGAGCAGGCTCCTGGCAGGACCTGTGGACCCGTGGAGAGAGGAGCCCATGCTGGAGCCGGTTTGCTGGCAGGACTTGTGACCCCATGGGGGACCCATGCTGGAGCAGTCTCTCCCTGAAGGACTGCATCCCGTGGAAGGGACCCACGTTGGAGCAGTTGGTGAAGAACTGTAGCCCGTGGGAAGGACCCACGTTGGAGAAGTTCATGGAGGACTGTCTCCCGTGGGAGGGACCCCACGCTGGAGCAGGGGAAGAGTGTGAGGAGTCCTCCCCCTGAGGAGGAAGGAGCGGCAGAGGCAACGTGTGATGAACTGACTGCAGCCCCTATTCCCCGTACCCCTGCGCTGCTGCCGGGGAGGAGGTAGAGAAAAAATCGGGAGTAAAGTTAATCCCAGGAAGAAGTGAGGGGTGGGGCAGAGGTGTTTTAAGACTTGGTTTTATTTCTCATTACCCTACTCTGATTTGATTGGTAATAAATTAAGCAACTTTCCCCAAGTCCAGTCTGTTTTGCCCGTGATGGTAACTGCTGAGTGATCTCTCCCTGTCCTTGCCTCTACCCCTGAGCCTTTCGTTGTATTTTCTCTCCCCTGTCCTGCTGAGGAGGGAGAGTGATAGAGCGGCTTTGGTGGGCACCTGGTGTCCAGCCAGGGTCAACCCACCACACATACCATTAGAAGCATTTTCTTGTTTGACACAGAGGGACAGTAAGTATTTTAAACATACAGAAGGAATCTGGAATAGAAAAGGAATGAAGCACTGTTCTCTGAGCCTGTTCATGCCAGTTCTTCTGGTTATTCTCCAAATCTTCTATGTCCATCACAGTCAAAGTATTCAGTCCTGCTGTCCATTTCCTCTGTCTGTGGCTCTTATCCTTGTTTCCTGCTGCAGGAGTCTTCTTGCTCGCAGTTAGCATATGCAATATATGGGCTCACATCATTACTGCTCCAGAGCTCCTTTCTCCTGCCAATGACCACTGACTCTGAGTGCCCTGTGATTTCTCATCTGCCCACAGTAAGCAGGAGAGGCAGGGGTCCAAGAGAGAAGAGTCATCAACAGGAGGCTGATGAAATGTTGTGAAGAGGAAGTAGGCATTTCACAGAGTTTTAAAAAGAGAAGGAACAGGAAAAAGTGTCGCCTCAATATCTTATGAGCAATTTCCAAGCACAGGCATCCTTTAGGAGTGCATGGCTTAGTATCATCTAAAACACAAGAAATTCAAAGACCCAAATGTTTTGAACAGAGTGCTGTATTTGAAGAAGTGGGGTTTGAAGCTGTAGTGAGGGACGTTAACTCCAAAGGTATTTAGCAACAGGAAAAAGAGCAGAGAAATGCATTTTTATTCACATTTTTGTTTCTAGTGAGCTTGTTGTTGCTGAGTGGATCCAGTATTGCTGCAGTACTTTATGGAGGGTATTTCATAGATTGCAGGCTGGAATGGAAAAATTTCTGAAAATGTATTAAATGCAGTAAGGAAAATCATGAGGTTTCTGTGATTTTTCTCAGTTTTGTGATTAAATTATGCCCAATTAAACATTTGTTCATTTTTACTATGAAGGTAGGGATGTTGAATTGCATTCACCATTTTCTTCCAATGACGTTCCAATTCCGAACCAACACTAATAGAAATAAGAATTCCTCAATACATAAGAAAACTGACATGAAGATCTGACAGGTAGCTGGAATTGGTTTATAATATTTTTGTGATACCTATTAAATTATTAAATCTTACTGACACAAGCAATCATGTAGGTACTTTTATTACAATGAGAAGAATACTCTTGATTGGATTCTCATTTACACAAAGGACTCTTTTACTGAATCCTGACAAGGTAAATGTGCTTTGTAAAGGTCTGATGTTCAAGTCTACATAGCCAGAAACCACAACCACCGCCATAAGAATGAACTTCTCTGTAAATTTCTCTCCACAATTCTTGAAAAACAGTATTAGTAAAGTAAGACATTTAGTCTGTGGAAATGTAAGGTACAAAAGTCAGAGGGTTGTTCATCTTAGGTTTGGTGTGCTAGTAGCTGCAGTCAAAGTGGTGCTGTAATACAGGCGTGCTTTTAAGCCAAGTGAAGTGCCAAGCCTGTATCCTTGGCACTAAGATCTATTTATTAAGAGGTCATATGGAGAACTTTCTATATGGGAAAACACAGGGGGAACTGGCAGGAATATCGGAAAGCCTCTCCTTTGTAGCACAACCTACATACCAAACAGCAGAGAAAACCGGATGACTGAAAAGCAAAATAAAACATGTAGGCTTTGCAAGGGATACTTGCATGTAGATATTGGTATATCAATAATAGTTTTAATACAATAATCTTGGCAATGATGGGCATGGTGGTAGAAGTGTTAGTAGGCTGAGTGTGGTGTGCTTATAACAAGAACTGCTAGTTCTTAATTTCTCATTTTTGTTGTTACTGCTGTGTGTCCTAACTTGGTCAAAACCTACCGGTAGATTAATTTGTGAAATACGGTAATCTTGACTTCATTAGCCCAAACTTCCATGGACTACTTACTCTATCCATCAAGTGATTCCTACATCAGGTTCACCAGTGTCCCTCAGAACTGTAATTTATCTTCTGGAAAGATGTGCAATTTTTATTCAGAGTCTTCCAAGCATGAAGAATTTAGTGCATCTTTTGCAAAGTTGTACCAATGGGTAATTTCACGTTATTTCTGGTTGAGCTTTGCTGTTTTCATATTTCGGTTGTAATATATAATGCCGTATCTGTTAGATTTAGGATCACGCTGTCATCTCTGTATAGCTGATTGTGGATCATGTTCATTTCACCACTTTCTATCATCTGTGATAAACAGACAAAGTGCTTTTATTTTCTTGCTGCAAGGCAGAATTTCCAGGAGCTACGTCATTCATTGAATTAGTTTTCTGGAGAGAGAATGGAAGAGTATCACCATTCTCCGTTCCCCTACTTGACTCCTACTTCACCCTCATGCTGTAGAAGCATGGTTCCCATTGCAATTGCCTCTGCTGCTCCTACTGATGTGCTGAGGTCCAAAGAACAAGAGGGATACAAATGTTATATAGGAAAAGAGCCCTATTTATTTTTAAATTGTATATGAAGGTAAAAGTGTCTCTAGAAACTTTGACATGTCCTTGAGTTGTCAGCGTATAGAGAGCACTTACTCTCCCTTCTTGGAATAATGCTGAGATACAGGCTGTCTTCATAAAGTATTAGGAGTTTAAACTGTAATTGTTTCAGTCTGAATTTTCTTGATACACAGAACCACAGTATGACCTTTTCTGCTTGAGAGAAATTTGAAACCCATCTCCCTGATGACAAAAAAACTCATTAGCATGAGAAACTGAGGATATTTAAAGATTTTACAGTTTCACGTATCAGTGAAAGTTTGACAATCTTTATTTACAGAACATTACATATATAAATATGAAGTTCTCTCAATAGAAATGATATGACAGACATATTGCGTACTTTGACTTTAAGCTTACCTAAAAAGCCTGTATGTGTAAATGTGTGTGCCTATGTAGTACTATAGGAAAAGGTGTGGGATTGTGGCTAGTTCTGAATACAAAATCCAAATCACTGTTCTTGCTTTGGGTTTCATGTCTGCTGTATGGCAGCTCTTATGCTTTATAGACATTTCTTTAAATCTCTGGAAGAGAACTACTTTCAATAAAATTACCTAACTTGAAATGATGGTATTTCTAAAGCTCCCATTACTTTTTATTTAAACAACTACTTTCTAATACACTTAACTTGTAGGACTTTCTGCCTTGATAGTTATCGAGAATTCTTTCATTGTTACTTTTGTCTAAGTACTGCTAGTTTAGCCTTATAAAGTTCCTAAATACTTCCTCCCCCTTCTTAAGACCTGATCCATAACCAGGATCCATATGTGTGGATAGGACCTAGCGAAGCTGAACTGAGATAAGTGATGATGGATACAAAGATGATGTCTGATTCATCACACCTATTTTTAGCTATGTGTGTCTGAGCTGGTCAGCCTTTATAGTCAAGACATTTAGAGGTCTGCAGTAGGATGAGATGAATCCTGTCCTAGAAGAGCCTTTTTCTTTCCACTGTCTATAAAATTAACCTAGAATATTTAGTGTAACTGTCTAAGTTTGGTCAAATGAATCACACTATGTATCTGGGCATATAGTTAGGGTTTTGTTGTTTGTACTGTTCAGATACATGAAGATCATTAGCTTGTTGACCAGCTGCTTTGCAATTTGTGCATTTATAGTTTTTTCACTCTTTCCTATTCATGAACTGATCTTCTCTTAATCCAGGGAATACCTTCCAGTCTGTGTGTGTGGTAATGCAGTACCTGGATACCACCTAGGTTTTTACATGTGACACCATTCGTTAAGTGTCTGAGAATTAAACCCACTAATGGAAATACATCTTTGTACCTGAGGGACTGTTACCTCCCAGCATCTGTCTGTGTTACCTAACAAGTGTTCTGTTTACGTCCACTGTAGATTTCATGTTTGTCTAATTTTCTGCTTCCAGTGCTTCTTCTAGCACTGGGTTCAGATTTGGTTTTGTTGTTGAATATCTTCGTTTTGCAGCATGCTTTTGCTAATTAATGATTTGGCAGCTTCCAAAATTTAATCTTTTTTGTTATTTTCTAAACATATTTCTAAACTAAGTTCCTTGCTGTTATTTCCTTGTCTTTGTTAGTATTCTCAGTAGCACCCAGTTTAATAGCATCAGCAAATTTCCACCAAATTAACCAGTTGCTTATTCCTTCCATATAAAAATTAAAATGTTAAGCAGGACTGTTCTGACACTGATCCTTTGACAGTCTAATCATAATCACCTTTCCCAAACTTAGCAATTTGTTGTTTATCATCACTGCGGTACTTCAGTCACAGTTCAGACCATCCTGTCACACATATGTAATCATATGTAATTAATTTGGCGAGATAATATAAAATGATGTGCTAAATATCAAATATTCTAAGTGAGTTCAAGTTTAGTTTTCAATTAAAATTCCCACTCAGTGGGCAGATGCATCAGGAAAGCAAATACATTAAAATCAAAGTGCAATGCATAACAAATGAAATGGAAAATAGTGGATACAATATTATAAACAGACATTAGTTAAACCAGTGATACATCTATACATGAGCTGTACTCTACTCCATCATAAATATGAATACAGGAGTAATAGAAGGGGTTCAGAGACGGGTGACGAGGCTGGTCAGAGGCCTGTGGATGCTTCAGTCAGAAGAGACACTTGCACAACTGGGATCCAGTCGAATCCCCATGCTGCCTGATTTGAAAGAGGAGGTCAGCCCCAAGTATCACATTCCAGGAGACTGACTCAGCTGAGTTCCCCTAAAAAAAACCCCCACCAAACTTTCTTTTTTTTTTGCTGTTGCATTTTACGTGGGTTTATTAAATATTCATTGGCCCAGACATCACAAGTAGAACCCCGTGACTGTGGTTTCTGGCTTCACTGGAGTATCCACGTAGATTCTCAGTATTGCCTGTCTTATGTGAGTGTTAGTCAGTCCACTTTTTGTATTGCCCAATGTATAATGCACAGGTGAGTCACACCCAGACAGTTTTGTCCTGTATCAGTTCCTCTATTTTGTTTGAACTGATAAATAAAATTGCTGCTTCCATTATTATTTCATGTAAAGGTTGCCCCAGATCATCCTTTCCTTCTTTCGACTCAGGATTGCCCAGACATGGCTTTTTTAGGGCACAAGCAAATGTGGGGAAACTCTGGGTCCTCAATATGAAGCTGCTGTCTTGGAGACTTTCCATTGCACGCAAGAAAAAAACAAGTAGGAGAGAGCTCTGAAGTGAGTGCTGGCAGCGGTGGGGAAGGTGGTGTGATGAATGGTCAGGAAGCCACTCTAATGCTTTCATTTAAAAATAGACTTGCAGTCTCTTGTGTGGTTACAGAGTAAAACTTGAAAAGGTAATAGGAATGCATCCAGAAATCAAAAGGCAAATAAGCAATAAAAATTTATTATGTTTATGTTCAGTTTCATGATATCTTGGAGCCTGACTCATGACTTTTGAATATCTGTAATGGATGATACTAGAAAAATATGAAAGAGATTCATAATGTGTAGCAGTCAGGTAAGGAGCATAGTAACTATCAGCCCTGTTGCAGTGGAACTTAAATTCCTGCCTTTTTCTCCTGTGCAGAGTAGACGTTTTCTTTATATTGTTCCATTTGACTTTGAAGAAATATACCTTGCTAACAACTTCAGACTTATCTTAATGAATGTAGTTTATCTAGCTGAAACTTTATTTTGGGTTTCTTCTTTATAATGGTAAGAGATTGAGCATGTATTTCTTAAGAGGCTTTTTAGTTTACCTCTGGTAACAGTGTACAATTCATGTAGGTCTGATTGTGCTAAAGCAGAAATATGAGTTGAAATTGTGTGTATAACAGAGCAAGTAATTCATAAACAAAGAATGAAGTTGGTCAGATAAGAGTCCTCAAAATTCCTGAAAACAAATGTAGTGTGATAGTATTTTATACCTAAACTTTGCTATAGTGAATGGATTTTATTGGTCAGTAAAAATACAGACAGAGATGCTTAAATAGAAAAACAAATTATAAATACTCTTTTTCAGTTCTATAACATGTCACTTAGAACTTAATCCTCTAATGAAATGTATTCCTCCTAAAGAATACAAGAGAATGGGAAGACTGGGCAGTTAGCAGTGGTGTCCTTCAGAGGTCGATGAACACTGGAGCTGATTTGGTGTAATGCCTATATTATGGACCTGGAGGATGGGATGGAGTGCACCCTTAGCAAGTTTGTCAATGACACCAGATTGGAGGAGTGGTTGATGACTGGAAACAGGGCTCTATACAGAGGGAACTCAACAAGATTGGGCTGAAGGGAACCAATCTGGGGGTCTTGTATATAAGTCATTGGTATAATGGCGTGAGTCCAGCAGAGGGTTACCACGATGATTAAGTGGTTTGGAGCACATGACATACAAAATTTAGTTTAAAATTCGGTTTTGAAATACTGTATGTAAGGGAGGGCAAAACAGGTGATATTTGGTGAATCACTAGTATGAAGGTGAAGTGCAGCTACCATATTGAGCTATCATCTCTTCATCTCATGGGTGACTTGTGCCACTCTCATGTCTGCTGGAGGGACAACACAGAAGGGCACAAGCAGCTCAGGATGTTTCTGGAGGGCATTGGTGATAACTTCCTAACAACGCAAGTGATCAAGGAGCTCACAAGCTGATGAAGTATGGGCTAGTGAAGTGGACAGTGAGGTGGACTGAAAGCTGTCTGAACTGGCAGGCTCAAAGTGCAGTGATCAGCAGCACAAAGTCTATCTGGAGATCAGTCACTAGCGGTGTACCTGAGGCATCAAAACTGGGGCCAGTATTGCTTAACCTCATAATTAATGACTAGGATGATGAGGCAGACTGTACCCTCAGCAAGTTTGCAGGTGATACAGAACTGGGAGAAATGGCTGACATACCAGGTGGGTGTGCTACCATTCAGAGGGACCTTGACAGGCTGGAGAAATGGGCAGATGGGAACCTCAGCAAAGAGAAGTGCAAAGTCCTACCTCCAGGGAGCAATAACACCAGGCACCAGTACACGCTAGGGCTGACCAGCTGGAAAGCAGCTTTTCAGAAAAGGCCTTAGGTGTCCTGGTGGACAACAAGCTGACCATGAGCCGGCAATGTGCCCTGGCGGCAAAGAAGGCCAAAAGCCTCCTGGGCTGGCTGCATTAGGAAGAGTGTTGCCAACAGGTCGAGGGAGGTCATCCTTCTTGTCTACTCAGCGCTGGTGAGGCCACATCTGGAGTGCCAGTTCTGGGCACCCTGGTACAATAAATATATGGACTTACTGGAACAAGTCCAGCCAACGGCTACAAGGATGATGAGCATCTCTCATATGAGGAGAGGCTGAGGGAGCTGGGATTATTTAGCCTGGAGAAGAGAAGGGTGAAGGGGAAACCTACTGACGTTTATAAATGTCTGATGGGAGGGTATAAAGAAGAAACATCTAGACTCTTCTCATTCATGCCCATTGAGAAGACAAGAGGCAATGGGCATAAACTGAAACACAGAAAATTCTATCTGAGTACAAGAATTTTTTTTTTTACTGTGGGAGTGGTTGAACACTGGAACAGGCTGCCCAGAGATGTTGTGTACTCAAAACACAACTGGACACAGTCCTGAACAACTTGCTTTTTCTGACCTTGCTTAGAGCACGGGGATTGGACTAGATGATCCCCATAGGTCGCTTTCAACCTCATCCATTCTGTGGTTCTGTGATTCTGTGACTGTCTGGCAAGATGAGCTAAGTTGAGCCTGAGTGGGAAGCATTGAAGGAATTTCAGGAATGTCTGGGTATCTGAAGTATTGGCAGACTGTTGATTTCCTGCTTTCTCCACGGTGAAAACGAATGTGTAAGAACTAAGTATGAGGTTACCTAGATTTACTATCTAATAGGAAACCTGAAAGATAATTGGAATTGGTAAGAAATGAATCTTTCACTTAACCATGTTAAAGAGTTAAAGTGAAGCATGTTACCCCACTCCCTTTCCAGCTTAAAATTTGCAGTCTTAGCAACGTGAAATAGTAGAGCTTAAAAAACCCAACACCTAAAACAAATGGCAAGGCAAGGAAGAAAAGAGCATAGTGAAATGAATACAAGGAGGGACATTACATTCTTATAATCCATATATATGTTGAATTCTGTAGGAACAGTAGAAATGAAAATGCGTTGATGTTAATTAGTTATGAGCAAACCTGCATTTTGCCATAAATGTTTTGCAAAAGCACAGTGAAGTAAATGAGTGAATTGTTTGCTACTCCAGTGCTCTGTGTTGCAACAGTCATCTGGCAGATAAACAAGTTCTCTTAATAATGAACAGGTGGATGAAAAGTTCTGCCCAACACAGCAAACAACCTGAGAAGAGTTCTGTGTTTCAGTATGCTGTTAATTCCTCAGCCTGGCAGAGAAGTAATTTTTTTGCAACTTTTACAAGTCACTGAACATCTTAATATAACTGGAACCAGTCAGCAGTTGGGTTCATCTATTGTATTAAACCTGACTCAAATGTCAATCTATATGTAAGATTAACAGTGGTAGAATCACCGTTACTCATCATGAGGCTCCAAATGTTTTTAGGGCAGAATTTTTGAGATAGATACATCAGGAAAAAAAAAGTGGAAGAATCTTTATTATTTGAAAACAAGATATTTTATAGGAATAATAATAAAAAAAGAACTTTTCTGGTTATTATGAAAGAGTCTCCAGTCTAGAAGTCGGGGTTGTTTTAAATCTCTTACCTTAAATGCATCAAAATCTTATAAGAAGTTGTCATCTGATAAGAACAAAGACCTATAACAACATTCACTTAAATCTAAAGTATGCTTGAGAAATGGTCATATGAAGGACCTACTATTTTTTTCATTGCTTATCTGTTTTACGACTCATTTCTGCTGCTTTTTCTCAGTTCTTCAACGTTGTACAGCTCATTCACTGAAGATCTGCATTTCTTCCTGTCTTACCATGCATGAATTCACATATTAACATCTGGCAAATTCTGCCAGATGTCACTGAAATTGTTTCTTAGCTTTGGTGCTGGAGATCTTATCTCAGCTTCAGATACACAGGAGGTTTGTGATTGCTGTGATGTTCTGTCCTGCTGCTTCTATATTCTCCACGCGCAGGGCGTTCTGTGGGGGAGCTGCCAAAGGAAGGGAAATGCCAGGGGTATAAATGTACTTGCTGCATCATACAGAACAAACAGCCCCACATTTCCACTCCTTTTTAATTGTGAAACAGCTAGGAAGAAGATTAAAAACTATGGAACAGGTCTTTCAACCTGTGAACTTAAAGTATTAAATATAGTGCATTTTTATTGTGCCAGGAGTAGTGAAATGTGGAAACCTCTCGAATCAGTTCATTTGTAGATCATTTAGAAAGAATCCACGGCAGGGGGCTGCACTGTTACCCGTTTAGAGGGCGATCATCTTTTCTGCACCTCCTGCTGTTCCTTTTGCTTCTGGCAGCAACCCCCTGCATTCTCACTCTGCTCACGACTGGACATCCTTACATTTCACTGTATCTGCTTAATTGTTCTGTCACCTGGTTCTCGCTTTGCTTCTCTACACCTTTTCTTTCACACACAGTGCCATTTCACCTTACCCTTGTAATTAGCCAAATGATGATCTGTAAGGTTTTATATTCTGTGCATAGAAATAATATCAGGAAATTAGCTTGCTACTTAAACAGCCCCACTGCCCTGCAACAGCCTGCTGAATCAGTCACTTGAAATATTACTGGAAACATTGATTGCTCTACCATTCCTAAATGAAATACAAATTTACGTATTTTAATCTTCTCATGACAATGGTAGTCTTAAATTATACTTTTGAGCATACTTTATTTTACTGTAGTTTATTTTGGGGAAATGGCTTTCACACATAAATCACATCATTGTTCCTCCAGCCAGCCTCGCTGGGAGGCATAAGCTGGATATTGTAAGGTAGAGTTGTGAATATTAGAAGATATGGCATCACTGAAATTAGAGGTGGAAGAAAACTGTTTTGCTGCAGTAGTGATCAGGTAGTGATCTCCTAGTTGAGAATATTCTGACAATACATTTTCGTGCTTACGACTCAGGAATATGGTTATTCAGATCCTTACAGTTAATCATCTGATAGAAGTTACATGGAGAGGTAGCCTATTCTATGTGTAACAGACTGCAAAATGTTACCTCTTTGCTGCTGATAGAGGATTCAGGGTTAACATTTGGCATAAAAATGCCAGAGGAAGTGGCTGATCTTTCAATCAAAGGACACAGATAATTTTTGGCAGCAGGAGGCTGATTCTGGATGATCATGTGTTAAGAGTTATACCAGGGACTTAAAAATTACCAGTCAGCCAAATAAGCAGATAAATAAAACAGATGTTGTTACGAAATCATCTTCAGGCACTTGACTCAGATTTTATAAAATATGAGGTGGAGAAAAAAAAGCAAAGTCATTGTGAAAGGCTTACATGTGCCTTGGTGAGGAGGAAATTGAGAAGCAGTAATACCGACAGAAAGTAGAGTTAACATACAGAGTTAATCCTAGGAGCTACTGCAAACATTTTACACAGCAGCAGTTTTGCAGGGATTCAAGCAAACAAAAGTGGCATCACTGCTTTTGTGGTAAGTTTTCCTGTCCCAGAGATTTTTCTCAAGAAATTGAAGTAGCATCATTGTTTAGAAAGCCGTGTGATCTTTGACTGGCATAGGAATAAAACATGTAGTCTAGCCTCTCTGCAGATCTGATAAGAAGAAAAAAAAAAAGGAAAATGGATACTTTGATGTATGCAGCATGGTGTCAGAAAAGACATAAAATATATATACAACCTTAGACTTTGCAACCTCCATTTCAGTCTTCTTGGCAGATTTGGAAGGTAGACAATGTGCTCCCTGATCATATTTTTTCAAGCTCCCTGATTTGTGTATATTTAATAGCTCACTACTATCAGAAGGTTATCAAACCCAATGTTGTACTTATTTTTTTCTTGCCTTTGGAGTCATAAATTGGGGATGGAGGAAGGGGAGAGCAAAGTTAATTGGTCTTTCTGCGATCTGAAAGAATGTTGCCTACTGTCTGTTTGTACCCTGCGAGGCGAAAACATTCCCTTACCAGACAGTATCTGATCTCCATGGTCTATTGAGCAGATAGATCTATCAAACAGTTTATTTATGGGGAAAGATGCTAAATATTTCTGATTTAAATCTGTACTCTAAATCTATATGCTGATTCTGATATGCCTAGAATAGGTGTTGTCCATGCAATACATTAGCACAAAGCAGACAACATAGCTTGTCAATCACACTGATATGCATGTTAATCACTACTTTCCTAGATTCCTTGTCATCCACAAGAAATGCCTTGATGGCATTGGGACCAGCGGCATCAACACCAGTACAACATCCAACTCAACATGCTGTCAAAAACCCTTCTCATCTTCCTGCAGCTCTTGCTCCAAACACTCCTTCCCCTTCCCCCCACACAACAAGATCCTGATGTGAGATCACAGGACAAGACCAGGCATCTGCGCATCAGGTCAAGAGGAGATGTAGGAGAGGCATCAGGTATGAACAACCCTCCTGCCATAAATCCCCTTTTTTATAACTGACATTTTTATGTGCCACGTTCATCATAGATGGATTAGCTGCCATGACTGAACAGACTCAAAGTATATCTGAACTGTGCCTGAGAGCTGGCCGGCTCCACCAGGAAAGTGACTCCAGGCTACAGATCTTGCACGTCATTACTCTGAGCGGAGGCCAAATGCAGCAGTTAATGTGATGGTTCGGAGAGGGTGTTCCTGTCCCACTGGCATGCAGATGAACGGAGACCTTATTGCTACCAGAGACTGATGTGTCACAGTGGGGCACGAGGCGCAGTTGCCTTCTGCTCTACCTTGCAGTTGCTTTAAATGCCCTCATCATCATCCAGTCCACAGGACTCTCTCACTTCTGTTGACTAATACATTTCCTCGCCGCCTTTCTTTCTCCAAAACAAGCCTTCAAGTCCATCTGTAGGCTGGTGAAAGAACATCAGTTTCATCCTCTGGAAAAAAAAAATCCAGGAGGTGTCACTTGAATATTTTTCCTTATTTAATCAGATACAGTAATGCAACAGCATTAACTCAGTGAAGCATAATTTAATAATAACTTACATTCTGTAGTGGTTTTGATCCAGCTGTCTGAAAACACTTTAAAACATTAATACATTAAATTTAACACTGTCCCTCTTGTGAAGTAGGTAGGCATTATAGCCTTAATTTTACAGATGAGAAAACACAGGCACAGAGAATTTAAATGCCTTGCCCAAGGTCAAATGAGAGATTCCTGCTAGAACTAAGAAACTAGGAAGAGGAAGGAACAGTGTGCTTCCATTAGCGCTGCAGCAATCTATCCAGCTGCTAGCTTTTTATGGAACAAAATCTGTGCATCAGTGAAATCTACATACATTAACAAATATATTTGTTTATCTTCGTAAGTGTAACAAGACAGTAGTATAAATGACTTCATAATCAACAACATACTTTTAAATTGAGAGAGTGCATCAGTGAGGAGTAGACCAAAGATGACATTTTGACCACCAAGTTTGTTCTTTTTTTTCAGTGTTATACCCTAATTATCTATAGCATTATTATTTTTTCTTGTTTCTTTCATACGATTATTGTTTTTGAGAAATAAACGCACTAAATAAATAAGTAAATGTGTAACCCTTGCAGTGGCTGACACAGGTTAATACAAGTCTGGACTGCTGCCTCTGGAGATGAACACAAAACCAGTTCTTGGGCATTCCTGCAGTGGTGTTAAAAGAAAAACAAACCATAGGGAGGTACAAAGTTGAGACAAAAGCTTGATTACAGAAGGCCGTCATGACTTTGGGGGTTTGCCCTAAGAAAGAAGAAGGTCTGGAGTGCCGTTAGGGGCTGCTTTGCAAGAACAGGGACCTCTGAGACATGCCTGGGTAGGTCTGGAAACGTTAGCCAGAATAGTAGATGTGTAAATCAATTTTTATTCAGAACTTTCCAGGGTAAGTTTCTGATTAAGCACACCAGTCAAGGAAGAGCCATGCCATGGGTCTTGTGATTTGAAAGAGCCTAAAGAAGGGTTTCACCACGGTATTTAGAAGTAGTGTTGATGGATCTGTGTAGAGATGTTATTCCCAGGTTTCTGAAAAAGGCTGGTAACAACGACATCAGAGGGTGTGGGCTGGGAAGTGACCTGCCGAAGTAGCCAAGTCACAGCAGAGGCAGATTGTCACACAGCAAGAAGGCAGGACATGGACAAAAAATGATGATGCCAGTCTCAGGATAGTAGGTAATAAATGATCCTTGTCTCTGTGTTGCCTATTTCTAATCTTACAGTATCCCTTAGCTCTGCCTCTTGCAGCGTGTTGGGATGGTACCTTTCTGACTATGGCCACTTGGGCAGATAAAAGAATAGGTTTCAAGCCACTTTACTCTGTAAACCTAAGCACTTTTCTTCAGAAGACCTGCAAAACAGGTCTTAAATAAAGTTCATTTAACAGTAATGAGGACTGAAAACAAAAATTTTGATTTTAGTGTATTTTAGGTTTATGTGTGAGAAAGTTATGGTAAAAAAATGGCTTATATGATCCACAAAGCTGAAACCAGTTTTCCATTTCTTTAGTGCTATATTCTCCCCATTGCATAGGATAGAGCATGTATGTGTAATCTAACTTCTGTTCTCCCTGGGGCCAGACAAGTGATGTTCTCCTAAAGAGATTTTCTTTGTGGCTCTGGAAAATCATTTTCTTCTCTTCAGCTGTTCCATCTTGTTACATGGATGCATATATCCTAGAAGCACTTGCAAATTTCTGATTTTCCTCCCCTCCTTTTCCTGTAATCAGTTGCCGCCAGCCACTTCCGTAAGTGTATATTGGCTTGTTGTCAATTTGCCCAGCTTAATCTATGTAAATACATATAAATGCTTTTATCTCTACTCTCTTTCCCTTGCCACTTAATTTCTTCTGAGATTCTCTGCATCTACTCTGATTTGTGTTGCATGCAGCTCTGTTCCTAAGTTTTGAATAGATACATGCACTTATCCTGTACATCTTTGCTGCTACCTGATACCTGCAAATTCCATATGTCTTTCAAGCAGTGCCTGTTGCATTGATTTGCCCCTGTAGAGAGGTTTTAGATCTTTGTAGGAATCATGAGCAAAACCCTTTGCCAAGCAGAAGAGTCCTGCTAGATTGATTTTCCTGTGTTCTCTGTGGAGAGGAGGACCAGAACAACATAATACTCAAACAGAAAATATGGTCTGACTGCATATGCAGCAATCACAGTTCTTGCTTCCAAGCTGTGAGTAGCGAACTCCCAGCTCCTCATGCCAAAAGTCAAAGGCTCTGTTTTGTCCAGAAAAGTCCAAGCTGTGGCCTAGCAGAGGTGGGGGAGCTGGAAAGGAGTGACAATCCCAAGTTAGGACCTAGGCTAAGTTTCTAGTTATCGTTTACTCTTCTTTGGCCTATTTTTTCATAGCTGTTCCCATTTGTAGTCTATCGTATGATGCTCCACAAACGTCGTTTGTCCACAGTCCATCTCACTGTTCTTAGTCGTGTAAAAACACCTCAGGCCAGGGCCTCCTTCCCTGAACCCTTCTTTCTTCTCAGCCCCAAATCCCTGGCAGAACAGGAGAAACAGGAGACCTTCCTTCTCTATCCATGTAGCTAATGCATACTCTGTCCCAAACAAGCCTTATTCAAGGGGTTGCTTTGTGTTGCTGCTCCTGAACAGTACTTCATAGTGTTTTGGACTTAGGGTAGCATGTGTCCTCATGGTGTTATTGAGGAATGGACAGTGAGAAACACTGGTTAAAACAAAGCAAAAAGAAAATGTGCTGAAACCAACAAGAAAGAAAAAAGAAGTCATCTATGCCTTGCCTCCTGCCTTGTTGAAAGAAGCAACTGTTTGCTTCCTGCTGAAGGTTTATGTTTTATGTAGACTGATGCATGACATGAGTGTGATTCATATGCTGTGCTAGTTGATGATGGAGGAATGGGACCCCCAAGCCCAAGGTAGGTTTTTTTTTTGGTGTGAAACAGCAAATTTTATTGTATAATCTGATCTGCATAGATTGGCTTAATCTGTATTGATTTTTATATACAGATCTACACAACAAAGGACACTTCTCTTCCTCAGTGACTACATCACCTTTTAGAGTCCTACATCTTCACAGAAATAGCTTTTCTCATGGAAAGTGTTATGCAAATGAAAAATACAGAGGGTTGCTGGGTAGCTGCTCGGAAGGTCCGAGTGTTTCTTTATCCATAAGGCTAAAGTAATGGGCAGAAAGTAGATATTGCAGCCAGAGGTTTATGCAGAGGCATTTGCTGTATTGCTCTCATGAACTTTTTTCATCATTTATAATGCACTTATTGGTGTATTGTCTTCTCACTAATATGTTGATACATGAGAGTATATAATAATAGTATATTACATACCATATATAGTGTACTATATTGTAGCATTTATTATAAAATAAAAGAATAGTAATATAAAAAAATAGTGTCAGAGGTGGCTTCAAACCTTAAAGCATCTTTAAGGAACTGGTTTAGAGTATTTTTTCTTTCTGGATGTATATGTGAGCTAATACAGAAAGATGGCTCAAAGGTGGTTATGAATCTATTCTTGATCAGAACTAGGTTTCCTTTTGTATGCTGTTGTAATGCTGTAGTTTGAAGCAGGTATCCAAAATGTTGTAATTTTAAAGACAGATATAAGAGAGCCAAAGTTGGAGCTTATTTACCACTAAGGGGAAACTCTACTAATTTCTCAGTCACTCAGGGATGAGCTGGTGATGGAAGGAGAACAGGAAGGACATGGATAATCACTTGGTTATCAGAAAGGATGTATTGTCCAGACCAAAAACTCTGGAAAACAGAAGGCAAGTCTGACAGTATCATCAGCGTCCAAAAGTGTCTGCATCATTATGGCCTCTTAAAAGTTAAAATCTTTCCAGGAACACTTAATGTCTACTCCTGCCCTTAGGGGCAGTGGGGTTCTCCTTTGCAGTTTACTTGTGCAGCTTCCTTCAGGTCTGTTTTGGAGACTGAACCTGGATCTTTTGACATCAGAAGTATAAGCTCACTGAGTTGCTAGAAGAGCAATTACATCAGCAGGTTGCAGTGCTAGGCTCTTGCACCAGCAATAGAAAACTTGCCCATTATCTTTCTATTTTGGGAATGTCCAGGACGTCTTTTTTGAGAATGTAGGTTTTGATTTTGATCTGAGAATATTTTCTGAGCGGTTCAGTGAGGTTTTAAAATTGAAGTGTTTTCAGTCAAGCTCTTTGCCAAAGGGAAATGTTTTCCCCAGTTGCTCTCTGCTGTTTTGGGAGCAATTTCAGTGCAAGCAAGGTGTACTGTGGGCAGTTGTCCTTTCCAGAGGGTGCTGTTCAGTAGTTTGCTGCCTGCTGGCTGGATTGCAGAGATCTAAGTCCAGACACACAGATGATGTGGAACTAGAGCTGGTTTTCAACATTTTTCTCATCCTGCTATTTCTGTTTAATGCAACCTTAATTTTAATGAATGTGTAAGAAAGACAAATTCTTTTATAAAGTGGAAATTATGACAAAACTTAGATCAAAGGTTTTGGTAGAAGATGGAAGAGTGGTTTTGGCAGACATTGTAGCATAATGAAACCTCACAGGTTCGTTATGTCCTATGCCCTGTTCTCAAGGCACAAGTCATTTAACAACAATAACAATCCTTGTGCTGATTTTTTAAAAAATTGATCCATTAATAATAATTTCATTATATGTTGCCAGATTCAGGCATAATTTTGTATTTGCACAGTCTGTTGAAGTCCATGTACCCTTTTGCTTTCAAGATGGATGATTTAAAATACAAAGTGTAGTGTGTTTGCTCAGGCAATAAGAAATGCAAAATGACATGTAATGTTTGACAAGAGAATACTGTCACAAAATTAAACAATCATCATTACAAATGCAATAGGAAATGTGATGATCCAAAACATTCTCCCCTTCTTGCAGAAAGACTGATGATCCTGGATAGGAAACCATGCAAAAATAATCTTTGTATGAAGGAATTTGTTCCACATAACCATATTTTACTTTTCCCTGACAAGTTCTTTGAAGATGCCTATTTTAATGGCTGTTGAAAATCTATTGAAGATCTGGAAGATAATCAGCATTAACAAACCTGCCTCCTCTGTAGTTTTGTAGGATTGTCAAATACAATCTTAATTTGCCACAGGCATTGTATGTTTATTAAAAGTGACATTTTCCCATTTTCCTCCAAGCAGATGGCTCATATGTGCAAAGAAAACTAAGTTAGAGAACAAAGACTGTGTGTAAGGCCTTAATGCTCCTCAATTGCCATGTTTCTGAATTTTCTTAAAGTGAAGACCTGAAACAGACTCTTCCAATTGCTACCTGTGTGGCAAAAGTTTTTAATTAAAGCATTTACAACATGAACTGCCTGCATAATTCTTGGGTAACTAATTTTCAGATTGAGCACTTCATCTGTATGTGTATCTGTAGGTATATACATATACATCTACATATAAATGCTTACAAACTTCCCACATGCATGACTATTTTTTTCTCACAAAGCCACATTTGCTACCCATAGAATGGGTTAAGTTTATGTTATAGCCTATTTCTCTCTTTTATTATTAAGACCAGATGTAATGTATATTAAGCTTGATCATTTCATCCTGGACATTTGCTTTACAAATTTAATTTAATACAGATAGGCTTTTTTGAGCTACACTACGTAAAGTCTTATGTATGCACAAGAGGAATTAGTGAGATTAGTGTCTGTGAGCACTCTGCAGGGGATTCAACATACAGCAATAATTTGGGTCACAATGCCTCATAAAGTCAATGGTAGTAAGAATTTTTAGCATAAATTTAAGCTGATGCATCATTCCAGCAAGCAAAACTTTTTGGACTTTTGACCCAGTAAGTATCGCCAGCAGATCATAAATGTTTGGTTAACACCTCCTTCTGGAATAATCCATTCATCTGTCTGGGAAGAGTTTGCCAAAAGTGCATATAGCCAGATTAGCCTCTTACATGGATGGCTAAGTGTAAACAAGGGACTTAATGCTAGCCTGTAGGTCATGCATGAGCTAAGAGGTTCAAATACAAGAACTTAATTTCTTTGCCTCTTTCCTAACTAATCTCATGTTGTACGGACGTCAGGTGTGTGTGTCTAAGGAATATTAGGAGTATTGATAATTAGTTTTTTCTTTGGTGATATCTTCAAGTGAATAACAGCAAAATTGATCAGAAACTTCAATTTCTTGGTAAAACTGTGAGTAGTGCGTAAGCTCTTTGCAGAATCAAGAACTCGCTCTTTGGGTTTTCATACATTCATTTGAAATGCTTTATTTGCTTCAAAAGGCTTAATCTTAATAGCTTTAAAAATGAAAGCCTAAAACTAGCAGGAATTGTTGGCTTAGGACCTGCAACAGGGAATTAGTGGCTTCCCACTCACCACTAATGAGTGGATTTTTTTTAAGCTCTGTTTATTTATGAGCACTGTTGAATACAAATTCTTTTTAAACAAGTTATTTTAGGGAACCTGCTCTGCTTGACTTTAAAAAATATTTAACAACCATATTAATAAAATGCCGTTTCCCCAAATGGCAGCATAACTTCATCTCACATTAAAAAAAATGTGGCATGCTTAAAGAAGAAAATATCTAGATTATTAGTAACTATAGACTTCTGAAAAGTTACCTCCAAAAATTAATCTTTTCTTAGCGTCAGGTACTTTTTGGACAACCTATCATGCACTGTCATTCTGTATTCCATATACTACATAAACATTCCAGAAAATTCATATTTAAGGTGGTCAGTAAAGTGATTTGCTGATATCAAAGACTGCATGCCTTACAAATATTAGGGGAAAAAAAAATTCAGTTATTTGGGATAGGATAAGTGTTCCTCTGAAAAAGCTTCCTCTAATTCACCAGTGTTATTCTTTTTTCATGCTGGCAAAAATAAAAGAGATTTGAACAGAATAAAACCAGAGTAATAGTGGGGTGAATCAGATGCTGTATTTTAATTTATGAGGACAGAAGTAAAAATTTTTTTTGCTTCTTGGCTTTTGGGAATTGACCAGTAACACTGTTACTGTAGGGTTTTCCTCCTATTTTGAATCCACAATGTGTAAGAGTAAACTATTTAGCCAAGCTTAACGGATTTTTTTCGTTCTTCCACAACCTCAGGTTTTGTTTTAAAATTTCCCTTTTTGTCACTGTTATAAAATGAAATTTTCTTTTTCCTGTGATGTTTTCATCTTCTCGACTTCATGCTTTTTTCCTCTTCATGTTTTTCTGCTTTTATATTTTTGATTATGATGTTCTTTTCCACTGTTTTTGTTCTTGTGCTGTAACACTGGCACGTGCTGTTTCTGATGCGCAGCGTGCTATGATGACCGTTTCTGGGTGGCTCTGCTCAGCGTGGACGGTTCAGGCTAATGCAGGAGTCCGAGCAGCTGCGTGAGTCTCAGGTGAACTTGGTTAAGCCAAATCCCAAGCAGCGAGCCACTTCGCTTGCCCCTTTTGTGGACAGGCTTTGGTGTTGGGCTGGGATTCTTAAATAAAGGCTTGCTTGCATCTTCTTTCTTTACATACCTAACAATCCTGAAAAACAAATTACTTTTCACCAGGAAGCAGAACTGCAGACCTCTGGCCATCTGCTGCTGCTTAGCAGGGGAGTGATTCTGGTCCTGGAACAGCATACAAGAAAGGTCAGCTAGTTTTATTTGCTCAAATTACTCCATTGACAGGTTGACCTGTAATTGTCTTCTTCCGCTGTAACAAATTAAAACTCAGTTACAGTGGATAATGATTTGCTCCATTATCTGTAAGATGGAGGTGGGACAATTTACTGCATTCCCGTTCTGTGCTAGAATTGTCCATCAGATTAATTTGGGGAAAAAAATGACACTGTGATAAAATGTAGCATTAAGTGGATTGTACTCCAGCTCCTGCATCATCCAAGTGGATATCTCATTTTGCATTTCTGAAGTGATATATACAATAAAAAAGTGTCCCTGATGGTGTTTTTGCTAAAATACGTATACATATGCACACACAGAAGAGCTGATCGTTGTTTGCCACTGGCAAAGGTGTATCTTGGGGAGATAAGGCTCCAGTTCATTACAGAAGGTATATAGAATAATTATATATATAACATATTAGTTATGTGTTATATATTTACTATGTAAACATTTTAAAAAAGTTTTAATTAGTGCATGCTATCAGAAAGTATTGAAAGGTGTTGCTGCCTGACGAGGAAGAGAATGTCAAGATTGTCATTGAAATAATTTAGGTTAAAGTTGCAATATTTGAAAAACACATATATAGAAATGTATGGAAAAGGAACCATTTACACGCAACATGCAATTGTGTGAGTATCTGCAAATGTAGCACTGATTTCTTTCCTTGTTTGTCCCTTGGCAGTTTCCAGCTGAACTGCTATGCATCAGACTCCATCATTATGGAGTCTGGCAGCTGCAGTGCAACATGGTTTTGGAACTTTCTGTGATTTCAGCAGTGAAGCACAGCAAGCACTTTACTGGCCAAATAAAAAAAAAAAAAAAGCCAAAAAACTTGAATTGAGATATTTTCTGTGTCCATGGTAATGATGCTCAGGAAGGCAGGAAGCCTCCTTTACATTGTCATTACTGACATCTTGCAACAACTTACCCAGTTCTGTGTCGCCTGACACACAGAGGATCAGCTCCCTCTCCTAGTACCACTTTTTGCCAAGTTTTCTGGGCGAAGCCGTGCTTCTCACAGAACAGTCAGCTCCCTCAGGATTTCTTTTCTGAATCTCAAATGCCATGGTGTTGGAAAGAGAAAAAGAAAGTACAGAAGTTATAAAAAAGTGTCCATCAGGTGTGAATTTGGTTTCAGATCCCTTGAAATGGTGACCTTTGGTGGATCTCCCAAGATGAGCAGATTCTTTCCTTCTCCCCTTCAAAAGAGTATTTTCATGTGTATTATCAACACTCCTTTTAGGTGTACTGTGACGTGAAAACCCCTGGATAGCCTGGACCCTGAAGTAGTTCATAGAGAGACTAAGTGATCTGGAAAAGAGGCAGCAAGTTCAGGAGGAGTGGGGGAGATGATAGATATTAGCCTGAGAGGGTTCTGAAATATACTTTCTTCAGCCTTTACTACTGCTGGCATGAAGGTTTTTGTTGTGTACTTATGCTTTGTTTTGTTTCAGGGGGTAGCACATGGGTGATATATGTGAAAATGATGGACCTTTTCCCTGCTTCTCCAGGGACAGTGCACATGCTTCTTATTTTTTCTAGCCTTTTTTTATCAATAGCAAATGTGTACTGTTTAGATTTATGCTAGTGGGTTGTTTTGTTGTTTTTTAATATCTGAATAGCATATAGATGGCAAAGGCATGATATGACTGGAATAAAATATCATTTGTGTCTCCCACATGCACACCTTTAAAAAGAAGAACGAAAATTAAAGCAGGTCAGGGTAGAAAACACAGATGAGAACTGGCTTTAAGTGTGTGAGTAGACCCGCTTGTGTAAATCTCTGAATCAGTCTTCAGAGAAAGTACTACCATTGAAATCTATAAATATGTTTTAATTCTTTCTGAATGAGGATCAATGTGAGGAGGTGTATAACTCCAGTTCCAGTTCAGAACAATTTTATTCCATTTTAATTTTAAACAGAGTTATTAAAGTTAGATAGTGCTCACATTTCAAAGTACATCTTCAGGGTTGGTCAAAGGTAAGGTACATTTATATTTCAGGTGTAACTACCAGTCATGCTCTAGACCACTTTTTATGGATTTAAATATTGTTCTCTTGGGTCCCTTCCTACCTTGTGCCATTAGATGAAAATTTCAAACAAAAGCTGAACCGACTGTAGCAAAACAGTTAAACTGGCAGATATGTACAGAAAATACTAAAAAATCTTTAAAGCAAAAATATTTCAGGAGACATTTTCACCAGCTTTCTTAATGTATTTGCAAATAGGTATTTGTAGTACACGTAACTTTTAGGTAGGAGTCTGTTTTAAAATATGATAGTATGGGCTCTGTCCGGTTACGTGTACACTTCATTAGAATCGTAGACATGTTGGTTTGAAGGCACCTCTGGAGGTCATCTACGCTAACTTCCTGCTCCAAGTAGCACTCTTGCCCACGCTACAGTGGGTCAGCCACGGCTTGATTAGTCAAACCTCGAAAGCCCCCAGGGTGGAGACTCCACAGCCTTGGCGGGCCACCTGCCCCAGTGCTGCTCTAGTGAAAATGTTACTCCTGATGTCCAGTGAATCTCCCAGGCTGCAGTTTGTAGGCAGTGCCTGTTGTGTCATCTGCCAGGACTGTCATCTTTGTAGCTCCTTTTCAAGTACTGTTATGTTGCCACTCAGCCTGTTCTCCTGCAAACGAAACAAGCCCAGCTCCCTCAACCTCTGCATGCTGGGCTGTGTGCTCTAGGCTGCTGACTGTCCTGGTAACTGGACTTCTGTTGGAGACCCAAAGCTAGATAGAGTATTCCGGGTACAGTGCCAAATAAAAGAGAATAATGTCTTCCCTCTTACAATCTAATTACATCTAATTACATTACAGGCTAATTACATCATGTCATAGTGTTTGAGAAATGTTTGAGAAATATGGTAAGATATTTTCTAAAATTATGCTGTTCTTACAAGTTCCACAAAAATTGGGGTATGCTTTCAAGAAGCCTTGCCAGCATAAACAGTACTACATAGATCTGAGAAATCAATGCATGAATCTTCCTTATCATAGTCGTAAAAAATGACTTTAAGATGCAAGGCCTATTTTCCTCAAACTTAAGTTGAAGTTGCAGTGCAATTACACTTGATTAAGCTGCAGAAAGAAGGCAACATGGAAGGTGACTGTGGGCTAGTTTCATGTTTGTTTTCTGGCTGTGGACTCACAAGACAAGCATCAGCAACATACACATCTCTTGCATGGCTGTTTGCAGGGAGGACAGCCCAGGGAGATCTGTGATATCTCTGTGCATGCAGAATGCCTTCCATCTCTTCCAAAAGAGATGTTGCTAATCTCCACGAAGGTATTGAAGATGATATGAGGGATTTGCTTCACTACTGCTTTTGACATCCATTTTCAGTTGTCTAATTAAATGGTCAAATGATTATTAAAAAATTGTATTTTTACAGCAGAGATTATTAATTACTAAAAAAATAGTAACTGCGGAACGCATCTTAATTCCATACAGTACACATCATAATTTTAAGGATATTAAGAAAACAGTAGATGCATCCTATCACAAACTTTGTCTGTAAGTCATGTGTAAGCTTCTATGTATAAATTGTATTTGAGTGGAATCTCTTCTATAACTGCTTCTAACGTCTTGACTTTCTTTGTAGTCCTTTGTCCAGTTTGACATTGACACAGCTCTTATTTTAATAAAAATTGGAAACGTATTTCCTGTTTGCTTGCTTTTTCTTTCAATTCAGCTTTAAAGGGTATTGTTTTCCTTTAGAAATGTGTTTGTTGTGAGCAACCAGATCATAACTGGGGTTTAAATGAAATATGACTTGGCATAAAGAGTCAGGGTCAAATCTGCTTGTAAATACAAAACAGTTTAGGATTCAGCGATCAAAACAATTGAAGTTCTTTATGTTGTGATGACAATCAGGGACCCCAAAAGAGTACTTTGTCATATGATGTAACTTCGGTAACCAAAAAGATGTTCCTATCCCAGAAATCTTGTTCTCTTGGTACAAAATATATGATACCAGTGACATGCAGCCAATGTGGTAGAAAAGCAAAAGCGATTAGTGTAAAAAAAAAAGTTAAACAAATTGACAGGTGTGTAAGGATTTGTAAATGCCGTGTTGGGACAGATTCAAAGGAAGTGTTTGAAAGAGTTTATTTTTGTACATAGACCTTTTTCTGTAACATAATTCATGGAAGTATGAAGATTTTTGTAGGGAAAATGACGGGCATAAAAAGCTGCTGTTGTTGACAGGGAGGAGATAAGACTTGTTTAATTAACCATGTATTGAATTATTTGGGGAGTTATAAACTGTAACGGCACTAAAAGGGGGAAGGGGAAACCCAGTGTTTTGTACAATGAATAAGGTAACATGAGTACCAGTGAGAACATGACCTAGGCAGAATAATAAAAAAATAACTAAACAAAAACATTCTTGATGAGAGGAAAGCGGAAGGAGAAATTGTACTTTAGACTTTTTTTCCACCCTCTGGTTTCAGAGCAAAAAGTAAAAGTTTCAATTTTTACAGGGAAAAATCTCCCCCCTTACTCACAGAAAATATTATTTTCTAGAAGACAAAAAATGGATTTTTTTACATTACTGAAATTTTATTTATCTGACTGTGACAGAATACTCCAGTCAATCTCATGTCCTACAAAATTCAGCGTGACATAAAATCTTATATATGGAAAGAAGTAATTGAATGGCCAAGCAGAATTAAGAGTTGGTTTATGAGGAAGAGAAGACTGAGTTTAGATTCATATTGAGTAGAGCAAGCTTTAGGATAAGGAAAGACTGGGAAGATGAAGAGGTAAGAGTTGGAAAGAGGAAGGGATAAGCTAAGGTCGAATTTCTGGATCAGGTGAATGAGGTGGAGGGGTCGGTAAAGAAAAACAACTCTCTCTGTTTCACTGACAGACTGAAAAAGTAGTAGGCGAGAAGGGGACGGAATAAAACCTTACTGGGAGGCATGACTGATGGCATATTTAGAGTGCTGTGGGTTTTTTTGGTTTTGTTTAATTTCTTATCTCATTCCTTTAATTGGAAGGACTTGTTTGGGCAGGACTTGGGTGGGGATGGGAGGCTGCTTTTGTTGGGCAGGTGAACAGAGGTCTGCCCAGAGGGAGGGTGGCAGCAAGAGGCAGGGAGCCTGCAGAGCAGCAAGAGCATCGAGGAGGCTGTGGGGAGGAGCAGGGACCAGAAAGCCAGTGACAGAAATGACTGAAAAAATTTCCTAGAGACAGAGGAGGCTGGGCACAGTTTGCTGTGACTCAGAAAGTCACTGAGCTGGCTAAGACCAGGCTGTGAAGCAAGGACCTGCCTACATTTGCTGTTGTGAGAACAATAAAATTGAAGCAGACCCAGGAGCTGTCTCTCTCAGCTATCTCAATGATTTCCAATGATTGAGGGCATCTGTGCCAGGCTATTATTTCTTTCCAGAACGTAACTCTACAATCAATATGTTGTATTAACACTTCCAGTGCTAGTTATGAAAACAAAATCATTTAAATATGTAATCAGAAAATTGTGTCTATCATCCCTTTCTCTGCTCTATAAAATAACTCATTTTTGAATGCTTGATGTAGATTCTACCTGGGCTGTAGCAGTCCCTGTAGCTTTCAGGCTAGTCTTCCCCTTCCCCTGCTCCAAAGGACAGACAATGCAGCCCAGTTTGATAAATTTGAATACACCAGCCAAACAATTAATACAGAAAAAAATATCTTCAAAGTACTAATGCTTCCAATGCAATAGCAACTACTGATATTTAAAAATGTTTTCTTTGTGTGTGTGTGGGGGGTTTAATACTGCTTTCTCAATTTATTCCTTGAAATCTCCATTTGAAAAAAGCCTTCTGTTTTTTGATTGGCTGTTTTCGGTGGCCAGTAGAAGTGCTGATTTCTAACTCTTATCTGCTGGTGAAAACAAGTGACTGAAAAAACGATGACTGAAACCAGTCTTCAGATAATTTTTCCAGATTACATTTTTTTGGAAGAAACAGAATCTCCATAGGAAGCCTGAGATGGAAAATATTGGGAATATTCCCAATATTTCTTTTGAAATAATGGTCACAGTACTGGTTTCATGGCTGTTTTTGAGATAAGGCACAATACCAATGCTTTTTCCACCTCTTCAAATGTCCCAGTAGAGTTTGTAATGCTGTAAGCGGAGGTAACATGACTTTTTGATTTAAGAGGCTACTCACATCTTTTAGCAAAGGCTCTTGTTACAGTAATGCACTCGCAGGCTGTGTGTTAGCTAACGAGTGTGTTTGCTTCATGCTCTGAAGCACTGGCACCACTATTGCGCAGATGCGGCACCCTGGTAAAGTACACGGAGCTCTTTGCTCAGCTCTCCTTCCACGAGAAACCAGAGCACAAGAGGGCTGAGGGGAGAGTGCACCCTGGGCCCCATCCCACCCTAAAATGACATGGGTTGAATGGCAATGGATGCATCTTACCAAATCATTTACTGCTCTTTCAGTGCTTCTTCATAGAAAAATTTTTTAATACCCATATTCAATCACCCTAACTTTGGCCATCTAAAATTTTTCTGTTAACAAGATTGAAAGGGGAAGGGAGGAAAGATTGTGCCTAAAAAGTTTTAATTGCAGTCTAATAAGATTTTACTGGTTTTTGGAACTCTTAGTATATTGTCACCTTCCAGTTGGAAATGTACGAAAGCCAATCTCAAGCTACATTTTACTTGCAATGTATCCTGGCCACTGCCTAATAAAGGTTATTGGCCTGAGCGGGTCTTTGGGTTGACCCTATGGCTCAGTTCTTATCAAGCTACTGGTGTGAGGGACAGAGGAACCTCATTTACCGAGGCAGACATGGTTTGTTTTTTGTTGTTGTTGGTTTGGTTTGGTTTTTTTGGTGTTGGTTGTCTTTTTTTTTTCCCCCAAATCAAAGCAAGTGTTTATTTGTCAATTTTTATCTTCTAGGATAATATGATGTTGATCTTCTAGGAGTGCAAAACACTACTACGTTGTCTGTTGTTTTCCTCCTCACCATTTCAGCATCTTTTTGAAAGCATATGAATATACATATCTTGCAAATTAGGGTTTATAAATCAATAAATAATAGTATTTGCATTACTGCAGATGCAAATTTTGAGGTCAAGTTACAACCAATTAAAATTGTTTTATAAGCATCTCTCTTTATCTTGACAAAACTAACTCATTTCTGGAAGCAATGACTGTCATGCGAGCCACTCAACTGTTTTAGATAACTTGTTTTTGCTTTGTGATGCTATTTGCTATAGCCAATGTGGCTAATCTGTGCAAATGCAACAGGAAAACAATTGGCTTGGTGGTACTCCTGTTGTTGAGAAGGCCAGCCCTTGGATGACATCTTTGTAACTCTGCTTGTACAGTGTCTGGATTAAACAGCGATTCCCTTACCAGCAGAAGCAAACATGAAGTGTATATTACATGGGAAATGAATTCAACTCGCACGAGCTTCTTACTCCTTGGGGTGGAGCTGTGAAACAAAGAAGAAAAAGCAATTGTACAAATACAGATTTGGACATCAATTTCAGAGTTAAGAAATTAAAATCTGTCAGAATGCGTGGAGGGGGAACAATGAGTGGGGTAATAGTCTGATATCAGTACTAGAGGCATATCCAGGCCTGTGACTTTGGTAATGACGAATGTCTGCTGTATATAGAAACATTTATGACCTCATGCTGTAATGTAGCTTGTCCTTTATAAAAAACCTGGATATGTTAGGCAAAGGCTTGAAGTGATTTGCTTGAAAATATCATTTGGATATCAACCCTGCAGAAATATTACAACAGCAGTGTCTTTGGAAGAAGAAATCAAACCAAACTGACAGCCTGGGGGAAGCAGAAGCTTTAAAATAAGATCATACAATCTTCAGATGGAATCAACAGTGCAATAACTTTTACAGAAACACAGGTAAATTCAGAGCTACTGACTCACTGATTTTTCACTTCATATTACATTATTCCTAACTGAAAATTGTTAAAAAGCTAGCAGTCACACAGGCAAGAGACACAGTGTTAGGTGCTTCCCTTTAGAATGCTTTAAAGCAACTGTTTACAAAGAAAACAATTATTTTTTTGACCTTCTGCACGCCTTTTGGCTGATACACCTAGCTTTGAAGGACATTTTGCATTTTTTCCTAGTGCCCTAGCAGTGCCAATGACATTAGTTGTATGAGGCCTCAGGGGGGTTAGATACAAACACAGATGACACTATAGCGTTTGGCTGAGGAAGTTCTTGATTGTAACCTGATAGCATAACGAACAACAGAAGATGTCAAGTGTTATTACAGTTGATGGGCCTCAGTTTTCTTCTCAAGAACATACCTAATCCTCTTTGCAGCACAGCTTCCACCATGACAAGGCAGAAAAAATTGTCAGGACTGCCAAAAATCTGGGCTTTGGGTTTGGTTGGTTTTTTGGTTGTGGTTTTTTTTTTTTTCCCCTCCTCCAGATGGAGAGGGATAGGTAACTGGGAGCATATCAGAATAACAAAGCCTGTAGAAGGAATTAGTAGACTAGAGAAAAACACCAGCAGAAGGCAAAGGCAGCCTTCCAATACAGCTCATGTCACACCATATATGGACAATCTTGTCTACAGCAAATGAAGCTTTGAAGTCAGCAGCAGCTGCAAATGTGATTGCAAGCATCAATCCAGTGGTAGCAAATCAAATATTACTATGCAGAGATAGCCAGATTCCTGGGACTTCCAATATTCTTGCTGATCAAGAACGCAACTAGCATCTATAAACAGAGGTAAACCGTGAAGGGCACAAGAAGATGCATATGCAAGACTGGTTTCTAGCAACAAAGAACAAGTGACAGATTCAAATGTGCAGGTGACTGGTTCAGCAGCTACCTAGCAATGTGGGTTGAGACAAGGTGACCAAGATAAGGCAATAAAATCATTCCAGACAACTTACCAAGAGAGATACAGCCTGAAAACTATTTAAAAAGTAACAAAAATAAAATCCTACAAAGTGCTGAATAAAGCAAACTCTAAACCTTTTATTTATAACTGAAAAAAATTCATTGTATTCCAGTAAAAGCAATGTGAGAAATAATAAATATGTCCTTTATGAAAGCGATTAATGTAAAGGACAGCAGCCTATTGGCATAAAGTAATGCTTTGCTGTTCATTAGTCTGAATGTTTTATGCAATTGTTATTTATGTAATTTTGTTACATCTAACTATGAATAAAAAGAAAATTATTAAAGAGTTTGAAAATAGAAGGGGCAAAGAGTACGCAACATCATCTAATTTTATAAACTTCAAATAGGTACTTGAACTGAAAAGAATTCCTCTGAAAATTTTACTTTCAGCATGTTGCCAGAAGTAAGCTAGATTTTACTACTGTAATTCCTTATTGTGTGTGGCCAGAGGCACTGGCCAGCACTTAATGACAGAGACAAGAGATTTATAGCCGAGACATAAATACACCGAGTATCAAGGTTATATATAATGGAAGTGCAAGTCATGTACCTCTACAACCATAATTTTGAAAGAATAAACACTAAACTGTTGTCCTTAGGGAGTGATTTGAATTATTCCTATGGCCTGGTTATGAGGATAGTTTACTTACTAAAAGACTTGAGCCTTAGCAAAAATGATGCAAGAAAAATAAAAATCAAAGCATGGAAGTATCTTGAAGGCAATCATGAAATAAAGAACATCACCTAGAATAAAATAATGGGTGAATTGTAAAGTGGTCTAAAAACCTCCACAGACTTCACATCCAACTAATATAACTCCCCCCCCACCCCCCTCCTTGTAGGGAGAGAATCAGCACATGAGGTCCCCCAGTAAGCAGCTAATGGGGGAATAATTAGCTTGTTGCTACTGTGTCTTGAACATGAGCTTTTGTGGCTCTTAAATTCTTAAAGCTCACAACTTTCAGGTGGCCCAAGTGCAATTTTTGTGTTGAAGCAAAGCCACACACCTGCGAACTAGCACAGGTCCTGCTGAGTACAGTGGATCCTAGCTGCTGCAGGCAAGTGGCCAACAGGGCTATCCAAGCTCCTGCTCCATGGCTTACCCCAGTTCAGACCACTGCTACTTTGCAGTGAAATGGGAAGTTGTTCACAGGCAGAAAACACGAGTTACTTCCAAGAGCTTGAATTAACTCTTTGCACCCCGCTTCCTCCTTGAAAGGAAGGGCAGGTAGCAGGTGATTCCTCCTCACATAAAGAGAGCCAGCCAAAGTCTCTGCAGTGCTGATACCCAAGCAGCAGCAGGGCTAGCTGCTCCAGGTACTTCTCCACCCCTCAGCCAGGGCTGCTTCAGAGGGAAGACATCTGTAGAGCTTTTCCACTTGTCAAGCTCCATATTAACTGAATTCAACCTGAGTTTGTAAATAGTTTACTATTTTCTTTAAAAATAAAATAAAAAAACCCTCTACAAAACAAACAGATATCTTGCCTAGCCTTAGTCACAGCTGAACAGCTGTGAAGAAGCATTTCTGCTAATGCAGTGCCAGTCACCGCAGAGAAACACAGCTTTTCACAGGTGGTTCTCATTTTCTGGGTTGCTGACTTGAGACCTCAGTGTTTGATTTGCAGAAGCACTGAGTACTTGCAGCTGCAGCTGAAGTTAATAGTAGCTGGGCTTTCAACATGGAAGAGTACCATGAAACAAGTGTTCTGAAAAAGCAATTTTCAGCACTTTCAGACTGAGCACCCAAAATTAGTAGTAAGTGTGTGGTGGTGTTTGGGTTTTTTTTCCCAACCTTTCTCTCTGGACCTTGTTTTAATGTTAAAGATGATATAATTTGTTCTTACTGCAGGTATGTTGTGAAAACAAATTTATTAAAGTATATAAGGCATGTAGATGTTGTAACAATGACCTTATAGAGGAATCACAGAAGAAATTAATTGCTTTCAGTATGAACTCATGTTGAGGTCACAGAAAGAGAATTCAAGTAGAATGCAGTAGAGCTGTGTGCTGAATCAAGTAGGGCAGGACAAAGAGTAACTACCATTTTCTCTTCCCTCTGTCTTGTTCTCAGAATCACGTGAAATGGTGTAAAATGTGTACTGGAAACTGTAAGGTCAGGCATGGTCTCTTTATGTTGTGTAACTCATTTCACTTGAATTGCTACTACCTTATTGTGATGTAAATGAGAAGGAAAAGATCTTGAAGGAATGAACTCCTTCACCCTAGTGCAAAGAGAGCTCCTGTACTGTCATGGACCATAACACAGTTTATAAATTCACACAGAATATTATGAGCAATTAGTTCTCATGCAAGGGATCTGTTGTATGCCAGGTGATTGTCACAGTCAAAGCCTTAGCTTCAGAATTTGGTGGTAGCTTATAAATAACAGTACTGCAAGTACATAAAACATGGCATGGTGGTTATCCCTAGCTTCTGTAGTTACTGATGTTTTTGATTTATTATCAGGACAGTGTAGGGACAGAACTGCATCAAAGAGTCATTGATGTGGCAGTCTAATAAGGTCACCTCCTGCGAGAGGAGGAGAAACCAACTGTATGCCTGAACTGCTGGGTTTCTTTTATTTGTTAAAATGTTAAGGGGGAAAGAGTGACCTGGCAAAGGATAAGGAATCCTTAAAGTTTTGCACTTTCTTTCTTTTGCATAGCTGTGGCTGATATAAGAAATGCTGTAGCTGATTCTGATTAGTATCTATGTATCTTATTGCAGTCAGCCTGTTTATGATTGTTTGTGCTTAGGATTTTATGGCAGTTTTGCATTGCAATTAGTTTCGAAGTTGGAAGGTGAGTTTTGATGAATCTGCTTGCATTGATTTAAGATTTCCCCTGGCTGTTGGAAATTACCATCTTCATTATAGTCAGAAGAATGAGGCAAGTGTCTGTGGTTCAGGCTCTCCATTTCTTAACCCATCTTAGACTGAAGTGCTGATGAGAGTGCGTTTCTGGTAAGAAGCCAGACTGTGAACAGGAAGAGCTGAAGTGCAAGCTCACGTCTTGCTCTCTGCTAAGGGTCAGCTAGGGGCACAGCAATCATGTTTGGTGCTTGTACCAGTACCCAAGTGTCAGACTCCAATGCTAACTTTTAAAGCTCTTGCCCACCCTCCCTTCCCTGCTGGAAGTTTTATTACTGCCATGATATTATATCGCAGATCGATGCAGTGACTTTTTAATGTCCATACGTTATCAATACAAAAGTCATTGTGGGTTTAGTGCTCCTACTGAACTGAGCATAGATACCTGATAAAATATGATGTCTAGAGAATGTTTTCTAAAGCTGAACTATCATTCATGCTACTGACTAAACAGTTCAAATATTGAACATCAGCAGGATTTTGCAATCTAAGAAGTCAAACTCAGTGTAATCTAGTACATAACAGATAAAATAAAAAAAAAGTGTGAAAAGTGTTAAAGATACCTTTAAACCAGTGAAGAAAACTTATTTCAAACATTGGCAGTATGTCCCTGAAAAGATAATCAGCTTTTTTAATTGGCAGCAAACTGAGTATACTTTAGCAGTTTTCTGCAGAGGCCACCGTAAAGCCTGGATAACCATTCTGAGTCTTCCCACCACACAGTGTTTCAAAACCAGGATTGTGTTTCCCTGAATTTCAGCTTTGAAACAATTCCAAGCGTCACCCCATGCAGCAGGATGACAACACCTGAAAACTGGGACAGCATAGTCACAAGAAAGATTGCATGCTTTCAGTAAAGTGCAAGTGAAGGAGACTTTCTAACTCCTAGTAATAATACTATCTCAGATGGGAGAAGAAATTCTGCCAGCTTCTCTTATTACTTTGCTAAGCTATATTCTCTGAAATGAGTCACCATCAATTCATCTGGTTTGACCCAATTCAAATTAAAGTAGAGGTTCATCTGCCCTGATCTGATCAGAAGCTACACGGCTCTCTGGTAGCTACAATGGTTGTGGAAAGGAAACTACATACAATGATTAACAAAAAATACTGTATTACACCTACTGCTTTGCTCAGAAATGTGTATAATGTTACATCAGCATATAGCTTTTTTACGTGATGGCTTTTTTAATTTAAAGAGTCCTTGTTGCACCTCTTCCTGTAAAATTTCTTCAAATCCTGGCTGCTGCTCTTGTTCCTGTTGTTTCTGCTTTTTGTTAGTGTTTTTCCCTGAGAGACTTTCATACTGGCCAAATCTGTCAAGGTTTGAAGGTCAGTCGCTGGCAAAATGAGCCTCACAGTTCTCAGTGGTTTCCCGTCCTGGCCTGTGCTCAAAGCACTTACTGGGGTCCTGTAGCATTGCATCAGTATTTCTCTACATCTGCCTGTAGTGCTGTTGGCAGGCAGCTGGGATTCAGTGAATCACATCTTTGCAGATCTTAAATGTTTTCCTTCACCTTTTTGTTACTGTTGGGTTCATAAGCTAATTTGCTGTGGGCTATAAACTGCGGATGGTGAAACAAGGTGCAGTACAATACTGCTGCCTGCTCCTTTGGTTGGTGAATCCTAGTTCTGCTTTTCATTGTCTCTTATCCCAATTTGCCTGGTAATAATTTCTTGAAAGCTGCGTACGCTTTGCCATTAAACTGGCTGTGGCGTGGGAAAAATGTGAGACATTCAAGTTAAACTCTGCAAATCCTTGACAGGCAAATTGGAGAGAAGAGAGCTGGAAGGGACTTTGAGAGGCTGTGTTTTCCATATACCTGTCCAAATATAAATGGATCGATTTTAACTTTCACTTCTCGTAAGTGTTTGTGTAACCTGTTCTTAAAAACCTCCTATGATGGAGATTCAAATCCTCTTCTAGATATATATTCTAGCTTTCAGTGTTGGGCACAGGAAACTTTCTACCTTAAATCTGTGATGTAAGCCCAAACTTTACTGCCAGCAGACATGGAGGAGAAAATGATACTCCTTTAATTTACCTCTTGTATACGTGAAGACTCTGATGAATGATTACCAGTTTTCATTTTCCAAGGCAAACTGTCACAACTCCTTTCACCCTTCCTTACAGCCTATACTTTTTAGTCTTCTGCTTGGTCCTATTGCTCACCCAACAGCTAACTGTGGAGAGTCTGGGTATTTCTTTAGTTTTAGCAGCCACAACTGGACATGCTGGTAAAGACCTTGCTAGTGCCACACGGAGCAAAAGGACTGCTCTGGTTGTCTTATGGACAATACTCTTCCTTCTATATTACAGTATGGTGCTTGCTTTTTTTTATTAAGTATAGAGTACCTAACCAGCTGAAAAGAGATCAGCACCTGCCCCCTTCCCTTTTTTTTTTTTTTCCTGGCATAGTAATTTATCCTACGTCTATAGATCTGAAAATGTAAAATTTGCATTTGTTCTTACTGAATTAAAATAGCGGTCCATGATTTTAAGGGGAGCCCCTAGAAGGTTAGCCAAACTAAGCTATTCAGTGAGGAGGACTACTTTTTTTTTTTACTTTTTTTTCCCCCTGCATAAAACAAACAAAAAAGTGCTATTTTTCAATTGGTTGGATGTTGGTTGTGTTAGCCTTATATTATATATTTCTAACCTATTAAAGATGAAGTGTCAGAAGATCAATCGGAATAAGTTTGACTGGAGTCTATAATTCAGGTGAGGACTAAGGAAGGCTCTGCTGTCAGATGGTTTCACAGTGAAACAAATCACATTCGTAGACCCATCTCTGTGGGAAGTGCACATGGATTTTTGATGTGTTTATGATAATAAGGCGGGGAATGGACTGCTTGGTTCTTCCTAGCTCTTCCTGAAACCCAGTCATGTCCTTCATAGTGAGAAGACATATCTGTTCATCTGCTATTTAGAACAGTGCATGTATGTTGGCTATAGGTTTACTTCAGACCAGAAATTATCTTTGTTATGCTTTTGCAGACTAAGTCTTCTGTGGCTTTATTTAATTTTGAAACTTGCTAACAAAGTCCCGCCTCTGAGCCTGTGTGTACTGTCAGTTTCCCAGCTGAGTGACATTTGGGATATGGTACTCAATTAAGTCGTCTGCAAGTTCTGACTTTAGTCTGTCAGCACTGAGATCTTAGCAACAAGTATCTTTAGTTCAGGCTAGCAATTTATGGAATACTTCAGAAAACAGTTTAATAACCTGTCTTTCAAAATAATGTATCGTTAACTTCATTTTTTAATAGATCTTTTTCTTTTATAGAGTGTGCCTCCATATATGTGGGGGGCACTGTCCAAAGTAACATTACAAATTTCTCACCATTTTGGATTGTTTTTGTCTAGAAAATGAACGAAAATCAGCTATTTGTTGCCATTAAGCAACCACATAAACAAAGACAGACAGAAAATGCAAAAGACCTTCAAGGTTTTTTTGTCTATGACTTAGTGATTTTACTGGGGATGATTCTGAAGTGCTAAGTGAGGTTCTTCAATTGCTCACAGTGAGCATGTGAAAACCCCTAGTATTCCCAGTAAACTCATTAATTGTTATGCAGACAATTATTCTATACATTTGTCTTTATCTTTGCTGCACTAAGAATTTTTTGTTAGCCTCTTAGCATCGATAAAGCAATTGATTAGCTACTTCTGTGAAGAAATCTCTGTGCAATGTCTCCTTCCTTCCAGATTTCACCACCTCCTAAAAAATAATTCCTGCATTTAACTGATCATATTGAAACAGTGAAACAGACTTTTCCTTATCACCTGTGTCCTTAACTTACCTAGTACATTAGAGGTTATCTGAACCCCTGAGCCAGGGCAGAGGAGCCTAAAACAAAATATACGAAGCACTTGGCTAGGAATGGGAGGAGCCTGGCAGTGGCTCGGAGTTCTCCTCACCTAATCTGCCGTAGTAAACTCTACATTCAATTTTCAAGTATAAAAATACATAGGAATCTGCAAAGGTTTTGGAAAGACTTATAGTTATCGGCTATGGATCTCATAGCCTTAAGGAGGGAGTCCAGCCTTGCTGATAACAGCATTTAAGGTGGGGAAGTAGAAGTGCTGGCAATTGAGCAACTTGTGTAAAATAATCCAGTAACTCAGGAGTAGAGCTAGGATTTAAAAACTTGTCTTGAGTATGGCAATTTAGCTCTTAAATCATGCTGTGGTGCAATGATGTACTTGGAAAACAAACTAGCACTGATTCTGAAACAATAGCAGCTAATAAATGTGATGGAAAAATGTTTACATAGCTAGTCAGTGTATTGCCCAGAATGAACTATAAGTGGAAAGCTGCAAAGACAAAAAAAAAAAAAAAGTTTAGGGGCATCTTGCAGGTGGTGATTTATGTAATGCTAAATTAAGCCTATGCAGTAAACTATGCGTAGAATGGAGCTGTATGCTTCTCCAAAAGGCCCATAAGAATACATGACTTATTTCCAGTGGTGACTTCCCAGTTTCTAATGTCCCTGTTTCAGAGGCAAGTTACTGCCCTTCCAGTCCTCTGGTCTTGGCATGACTTGCTGCCTGATGGGTTAGCAAGCAGAATCTGTGCTCTCTCCTTGCCGTAGTGGTGCACTAGGTACACTGGTCTCTCACTCTGCTCCTCTGTCCAAGCTGAGGTCTAGGTTGTGGGTGAAATCTTGCTCCTTGGTTGCATATGTTCAGCACAGGCATGATCCAGCCTATACAGTCCAGGTAAAAGAGTTTGGTACCAAGTCTAGCAGCTCACTTAGTACCATACAAACATAGGAGATGCATCTTCCTCCTGAGAAAGTGGAATGTCTTCATTTTGGAATGAAATATGATGAAAGTCAGGAATAATGCATACCTGTTTGTTCTTAAAAGCAGAAATCTTACCTTAGTTAGACCTAACACGACAGGTGCAATCAGTGATATTTATAGATAGAAACACATTACAAATGGAAATTTAGACAGGAAACAAAGTGCTGAACAGTCTTTTTTTTTTCCTGCCATTCTAATCCCCTGACTAACCTTTTAATTTAACATTTGTTTAATAATTGGATTAAACAGAATAAAGAAAATTTTTGCTTAATGGAAATAAGCAATGAAGTGAAACATTTAAAAATAGCTCAGACAAAAAGCTTTAAATTACATTGTGGAGAATGGTGGAAAAAAGACAAAACAAACTAACATGGACTTGTCTCATGCTTGTTCATGGATATATGAAATAGGGTTCCTTTTATTCCTCTGTAAAATCTCTGTATTTGTGCAGGAATATATATCAAGCTGAGAATATACACTGACTTGGGGACTAAGTAGATAATCTCATGAAGTCCTTTAGTCCTGCAGTTCTAAACTAGGTTAGGTATGTTCTAGAGTATTATTTCTCTGTGTTAAAGTTTTAAATTTATCTATTTAAAGTTCTATTGATTATAAAATCAACTGAATATAAAATTTATTAAAATTCAGTATTCTTTCATAGACTAGAATTTAAGAATTATGGGGATTGGATGAGATTGGTGGGGTTTATGTTGTTTTCAATTTATTCAAATAGCAATGGGGATTACTTAATTATCTTCGTTGATTTCCTGTGAGAGAGAAAAAGCAAATGTCTTTCCAGCACATATGGCTTTCACATAGCATTAAGATGTGATTTCCTTCTAGTAGCTGGCCTGTAGACCTAGTAAATTTTTGTTCGGTCCAATGAAGGTAAGTTGCAAAAGTGAATAGACGTAAGCATTAGGGCATATAGAGATGTAGCCTGGATGCCAACCTTATAAAATCTAACCAGATTCTTGGACTAGTTAGAAACGTGTGGGAGAAAAGACCTGTATATATACTTTTTCTTTTTACTTTTGTATATGAAAGAACAGCTTTCCCTTGAGACACAGAAGGAAAAAATGCAATATGCAGGGTGACTGATAAATAACTACTTTCTTCTCAGCCTTATTTTTGTGTGGATTTTAGTCAAGTAGTAAGACTTAGGTAGTTCCTGTCCTCTGTCAAAGATCTACAATCCCCTCAATGCTGCTGGCACCCCAAAGCGGCTGATTACCATTACATCTGGTCTCAGCCAAGAGCCAGTGATAAACTACATGAGTCTGCTAAAATATTTGTATTGCGCTGTTGGGTTTTTTTATTTACAGTGTTATAAACGGTAAGATTCAGTGAAAGATGTGTTCCTTGCTGCTGCATAAAGCCGAATAGCCTCCAAAAGGGAAGGCAAGAATTTAGACCTTCATTGCAGCAAGGAGTTGCTTAGTAACTGGTCCAGCGCAGGGGATAACATTTAATGTAGTAAAGAAATACTTGCATGTCTATTGGAAGGGAAAATCTCTAAGAGACTGGCCAGGCTGTTTCCCACATCAGGGAGGAATAGGAGTGTTGAGGCGAAAGACAAAAGGAGAGCTAGGCCATAAGAGCTTGCAGATGGCATGAGGGAAGGCTATATGCCCTATGATCCGAAATTCTGATTACTGCTCTATTAGGAAGGACAAGTAAATCAACAAATCAACAGAAAGAAGTTTTACAAAAGAATATGAAGCTTCTTTTTTGTTGTTTTGGGTTTTGGTGGGGTTTTGGTTTTTTTTTTCCTGTTTGTTAGTTTCTCCAGACATCTCCGTTGCCCTTGTTATTTGGTATTGAGCAATGGGCTGACTTGGTTCTAACTGTAGCTTTATAATTTTTCCAAAAATATATATATATTCCAAATATAAAAAGCAAACCCTTTTGCTTCTAAACAATTTACATTTCTATCAGATGTGTGAGATCCAATTACAGAAACATATACATGCTGCTCTGTACTGAGATTTTGGAAAAATCTGACCACTTCTGTTCCTTTATCTTCTGATTTCTTTAATCTAAATATTTTTAAGAATCAGTTCTGAGTATGCTCTCTTACTTCATTTTTACATAATTGGAACATACTTATTGTTATTTAGAGATTTGGGTCCCTTAAAATAAGTTGTTAAGCAACTTTAAAGCCTACATTCTCAAGATTTCAGGAGAGAACTTGACATTTTTGAAAATATTGCTTCAATTGTCTCCTTCATCTTGTAATTTTAAAGGATTAAAGGCTTGACTGTCCTTTTAAGTCACTGCGTTATCACTGAAAGTAATGGCACTGTATTTCAAGACGCATAGAGCTATCTATCCTTAGAAGACTTCTGAAAGCATGCTTGTAAACTAGATAGATGTAAAGATCATCCTGAGAATCAGGATGTCTGTGCAGGCATGGGCAGCTCTGGGACTGCTGGTTTGGGGAGCTACGCTGTAATTAAAAAGCCATTTTCATTTCTTTTTTTTTTTTTTTTTCAACCAACTGTTGCAACTCTTTCAGCAGATCCTGCTCTTGGGTGTAGTACCAGTTAAACAGAGAAAGTCTTAACTCTTTGGAAGAATGGAAGGGAGGAGATAAGTTTGGGGCTTGCTTGGTCTGAGGTACCACAATAAACACACTCTGATAAAAGATAACAGAAAAAACTGTTGGTTGGCTAAAAGCACTCATTTCTGATATCAGTATAAGGTGGTAACAAACATATGTATATCTCAGGTGAAAAAGAACAGTCAAATATAACTTGATTACCACCCCCCCTCCCACTGAGCCGCTTAGTGTATGTACTTAAGTGCCAAAACAGTATTAATATTTGTGTGTATCGCGCTAGTTCCTAATGTTGTATGTGATATTATTGAGCCATTCTTTCTCATCCTCGCCCTTTGCTTTCCCAGAATTAGTTGTGGTGTCGATGGATGTCTTTTGTATCCAAAAACATCTTTAGTTACAAAATGAGGCAGAGGTCTGCTAAAGAACAGCATTCATCCAGCCATTTCATTGGCAACAGCTATTCTCAAGCACCCTGCTGCAAGGCCTTCCAGCGCACCATATCTCACTTTCCATAAATGTCGTCTTACCTGGACTTGCTTGCATACGGTGTTCTTGACTTTTACAGTTGTCAGGGTTACCTTTCCTTTCTTAAAGATAGTTCCTCAGGTATTCCTTCCTCCTACTGGTCTGTTGTTGCCTCCCTTCCCTGACCTCTATGGTTGTCCCATCCTGCTCAGCTTGCTGGTGCTCTGCACCTCACCAAACTTCCAAAATGTAACGTCAGTCCTCCCATACACCGCTTCTCCACAGCCAGCCTTCCAGATAAAGCTTTGACTTACAGTAAAACAAATTTGGAGAGGAAGCATTGGGTGCCTTGATTTAATCTATATCCCAAAGAATTTTTGCAAACAAATCATTCCTCCTCTCTACAGTGGTAGAGAAGTTTTATTGAAGAGTGAGAAATTTTTATATTTCAAATGACAGGTGGAATTTCAAATCACCAACTAAATCCCATCACAAATGCTTCAATTTCAAATCTTCGTTCTGCTTCTACTGCACTGAGGGAGTCGTAAGCTTGTGTGGTGTCTGCTACAGCTCCATACAGTACATAAGGGAGCCCAGAAAAGCGCCGCATTATTTCCTACCCACGCAGAGGAGTGAGCCAAACGAACAGATTAAGAGGAATTGAATATAGCTCAGCATACGCTGAAAGAACGGACAACTTTGGACACAGAGATGTTGTACAGTAGAGCAGTATGTTCTGATGTGCATTTCTACTTCTGTGTAGGCAACTTCAAGGACTGAAATAAATCAGTTAAATGATGCCTGATCATGTAGATTTGATAGCAGAATTAAGAAAGCAGCTAGGGATTTCCCCAGAACCTATATGGCATGAGGGATGCTTCATGGTTGTATATAGGGTTGTTTTGGTGCAGACCCAAGTGAGGAGCTGTTAGACTGAAAAGAACGCATAATTAGAGCCTGGAACTTCACCCAGTGATCATTTATCCATCCCCATAATTCTGGTTGAACTAGGTCATGTTTCTTATGAAATCAGCTACTGATAATGTTGGAGAATCTGTCATATCCCTAAATTATTTCAATAGGTACTTATTATTTTTGCTTTAAGGTTTTTGGTGGTGGTTGCTTTTTTTTTTTTTTTAAACTTCAGTGTACAACATGCAGTCCTTAGATTTCATTAAACTATGGCTGGTAGATTGGTCTCTAAAAATAAATCTTTTCTTCCCTATGGACAATTACAAATTGTGACAAAATGCTTCTTGATTTCGCCTTTGATAAGATAAATGGAAGGAGATCTTTAGACTTATTAGGCATGACCACCTACTGTGGCCTGTATAGGCTACATTCACTTAATAAGTTTATAGGTTGGATTAGTGAGGATGGTCATAATTATAGTATCCTGTCCACAAAAAGGATGATAAATGTCCCTGCTTCCAGCTACTACGGAGTAACCTGGAAAAAACCCAAACAATCAAAAACGTTGGATAGATGACATTAGAGGAGGGCTGACCTTAAGGACAGTTTCTGTTTTGGAAGTCTTTTTGGAGGAAAGCCTATAACATCTTATGGAGACTCTCATTTTCTTCTTTCTGATCTCTGCCTGCTTAAGAAAGACAATCTTTCAGGAGCCTACAGAGACTAAAGTCTCACACTGACCAAAACTTGCTCATGTCTTGAAGATCTTTTCCTACTGGTATCTTTTTTTGAATAATGCATTCTTATAAGTCTGGTACGAAAATACAAAACATCCAGTGTCCTGAGTCTGCCACTAATGGATTCTTTATCTGAATGAAAACGCCACTGCATCCTATTAGAGCTTTAATTTTTCCTTTGCTTGCCTCCATTTATTTAAACAAAAGCATATGGAACTAGCAAATCTTGGCAGAAAGGTTGCAAACTATATATTTTAATATTATTTTTTTCAATCTCAGTTATCTTTTCTCTATAGCTTATATGGACTTTTCTTGAAGCTAGATAGTTCTGGCTGTCAACTGATTTCAGGCTGTCTCACTGATTTGAAAGTCTAATAAATTTTAAACTTAAAAATCAGTTATGTTTTGAAGTCGGGATCTGAAATCAACTAACAACAATTTACTTATGCTCTTAATTCAGAGTGTTGAGCTACCACAGCTAATTGTATTCATACTTTGTGTACAATATCGGTGGGATATTGAGTATAAAAATTGGGTATAATGATGATGGATGTAGCAACTTGGAAGAAGGATTTGGGGATCACTTGGTGGCTGAACAAGCACCTGTGATTCTTCAGCGTGTCAGAATATGAAGCCATAGTAGGAACATTTTATAGCTATTCTTAATTGAACATTAAGACCTTTACTCCAAGAGTATACTTGGTTCTGTTTTATCCATTCAGTAAAGAAGCTGGAAAAGACTAAGAGTTTTTTTAAAAAAAAAAAGAGAGTATCAATAAGAATGATGTGACACTTGGAAAAATAACCTTAACATGAGAGAAGAAGAAAGTCTATTTATTTTATTGAAGAGTTGCTTAAGAAGGGACCTGATCACAGCCTGGGGCAAGATTGTGTTGGAGACTGTTGTGCAGAGTGGAATTGGCTGTAAACAAGCAGGTAAGAAACTTCTGCTGTCCAAAACACCAGCTGCCCCCTGTATGACTGTCTTTAACTTACAGGCAGGTCTTGGTTTGGTAGGAAACTCCCAACTTTAACAAAATCCGATAAGAAAATTATTTCGTACTGTTGTTTTGATAGGAGTCAGAGGATTTATAGGCTACAGGCAGCATAAGCAGGTAACAGGCATGTAACATTAAACAGTACGTTTCCACCCACTGAAAGATAAAAACAGAATTACAAGTGATTACTGAAATTAAGAAGCATCCTCTGAGATGTCTGTCATCGTAATTGAAGCGCCATTGTGCAGAAATTGGCTTGTTACAATAATGTAACTTTTTAATACATGGAAAGGATATGTTCATGTAACAATGTCACAAATTTGGCTTAATGATTAGGAAAACAGAAACTTCCTGAAGTTCTGGTAAGGAATAAAAACCCAAAAATCTGCAAGAACAGCAACCCAAAACTCAACTTCTAGCAAATAAGTTACGTGTAATAGAACATCCAGTTGTTGTTGTCTGGAAAACACTGCAGAAACTTAATTTGATGCTTAATTAATAGATCTTTCTGGTTGTATTCAGTCATTTCAGCCTACTGCAGAGCAAAAAAAAAATCTTTTTGTTAGCCACAGAGGAAACAGCACAGCTTCAAGAGTGCTCACTGAATTTCCACTTCACGTATCGTGAAAAGAATTATTTATAAATTTCTGATCAACTATACGTGAGTAAACACAGAGATAGCATCAATAATGCCAAATACCCATTGACAAGACCTTTCATGGTGATTGCTGATTCCTAATTCAGAAAAAAAGTAATTTAAATTATTATTCCACACTGAATTTTCAAGGCTGGGTCCCAGCCTTGAAATGCTGTATCAGTAAAAACTGAACAGGTCCATGCTGTATCAGTAAAAACTGAGCAGGCACGTTGTAGCCCAAATTATATCCAGAGTTCCCTGTTTATGTGGGCAATTTTTTTTCTTTTTCTTTGTAATATCCATTATTAAAATTATTTGATTGAAAATAGCTTGTGCTTGAGTAAGATCTGTCCCCGATGTGTAGAAGATGGTATCTTTGGGACAGTAAAGCACATTTGTGGCAGATCTCAGAAGTAAAACGTAGAAGCTTGTGGAGCCAGTAAGGGGCTACATTTTGAATAAATGTGTGGGAATGGAAATTAACCAATTTGGGAGAAAAAAGTTCTTTTTAAATAACCCAGAACTATAGTTAAAGAATCAAAATCTGAGTTGGAATATATTCTGTATAAACCTACACAAATGCTCTCCAACCCTTTTTTCTGTGTTTAGGCAAACTACGTGCTTTTTCCCCATTGGAATGAGGTCAGAAAATTTTGAGAAAAATGTCTTCCAAGTAGACTCTTATGAGGTGGGGGAGGGAGGAGGGCAGGTGGTGGCGGCTGCTGCTGCTGNCAGCTGCTACGTTTTGGCTTGGGAGTCTGCGCTGGTGGTGTGAGAAACAGAAATGAAAAAATAATGCAGATGGCTTTTATCTACAGCAATGAAAACATCTTAAGTTTGTCCACTGTTTCCATGGTGACCATGCCATCATATAGTCTCCCTGGGTAACAGGCAGGAGGAGAAGAATGCTCAGAGTCTTGAAATATATAAACCAGCATATTCTTATGAGAAATTGTTTTGCTCAAAAAGCAAAGAGATAAGGGTGTTTTGAAGAACTGCATCTGTGCTTGCGTTTGTACAATCTCACAATGACAGTGGCTCTATTGATGGGACTGTCAGCTATTCAGAAAGCCATGTATGAGAAGTAAGCCCCCATTGCATCAGGTGGAATTATTCAGAGGCTTGTGACACCTGGATAAAAGGCTAATCTGCACATTACATCCTTTCTAGTTTTGGGTGTAGTCCATGCACATTCTGAAACGGGGTGACTGTGAACCATCTGCATTGGAGGCTTCTCTGCATTTTTTGTCAATGTATGCTCAAAAGATACCCACCCTTTTCTCATTCTGATAAACTATTCTGTAATAATGTTTGGTTTCATTTTGGGGTTTTACACTATTCTTTTTGTTTGTTTGTTTATCTTCTACTGACAGGACTGGACCTGGGTGGCAGGGGAGAGCTGCTTGTGGGCTGGGTGCTGGCTGCTGCACTCTGAGCCGGGGAGAAGATCCTTCTGCTGGAAGGGCAGGCTGCACACTGCACTGCTCTCAGGGCAAGAATGCAGCTGGGGAAGCTCCAGGGGTGCCTGGGAGGGGGCCACGGAGGAGCAGTCACGCATGGCGAGCAAGGAGCTTTGCCCACAGGGGCAGACCACCACAGGCTGGACTCAGGGGTTTCCACGTTGGGACCCCAGATTGACTTCAGTCATATCACCATGTGCCCGTGTCGCCTCAATTCCTTGTCAGTCCTGCCTCTTTGTCCCTTTCTTCTTGCAGTTAGATGCGGGAGGGGTGGGGGGTATGACCGACCCTTATTCCATCAGATTTTTCACTTTGTTCTTTTTCTTTTTGACTTCAGTTACCCTCTGCCCTGGCTTGCCCTTGCAGGTGCCAGCTCCTGGGTGCAAGGTGTTCCTATTCAGTTGGGAGCCCTAGAAGGACACTTCATGAATATGTGAAAAGCTGGTTTTCATTTACATGAAATTATATTCTACATACATAAATATGCAGTGCATATTTATCATCTGCAAGACACATGTACTGTATCTAGTAGATCCTGTACAGAAATGGTAAATTTTTGCCTTTAAAAGACAAACTCCCAGGAAATGCCTCACTTGTGCTTCCTACAAAACTAAGGCATACAGAGGTGGACAGGGGAATCCACAACTCCAGCAACTCAAATGAGTACTATGGACCCAGTGGCTACTGTTGGCTGGGGCTGAAAGGGTTTGACCTTCTGTTATTCTGAAAGTCTTGTTTATGGGCTAAGAGGATGCATGTAAGTAAGCAAATAAGCATATACTTTATAGAAGTAAAGACAAGCATTTATTCTTAATATAATTGAAATATTAACAGTCTAGTTTTTATTAGTTGTAGAAAGAGCAAGACTAATAATGCCCCACCTTGAGTGTGGGGTATATTCCTAGTCGTATGGCAAGTCAGTTGGTCTAGCAGTGCTGAAACTCATGTTTTTCAGCCCATCTCTATGCTCCAGAAAGCTGTATAGAGCTGTTATCATTAACACTTCACCTGTTTTTTAATCTTTCTTTCCTGTCAGCTGCAAACTTTATCAACAGAGGTTTTTGTATTTGCTTTCAGGAATGGGTCTGCCTTCTTGATGACCTTAATCAAAGTAGAGAGGTTTGAGATTTGGCAGACTGTTTGTGTCAAAGCATGACTGGATTGATGGTGTAGCCAAGGCGTGCTCATTACTTAAAACTGTTCTGTTGGAGGGTTGGATCTGCTTGTCTGCATCCCAGGTACTTTCTGAGCACAGAAATTGGTAGCTGAGAGTTTCCAAGAAGATGTTTGCGTATATGTGACCTCTCGCCTCCCTAGCCCAACCGACAGATAATCTGAAAGTGCAGAACTAAGGTACCATTTAATATGAAATCATCAATGCAGAAAGCAACAGACTGTGACATACCTAAGGACTTGGGGCAAAAGTGGGGATAGTAGAAGAGGCGTGAATAATTTTCATAGGTGGAAAGGAAGATAGATGGTTGGTTGATCACCAGGTATTCTTTTGTGGTGCTTAAATTACTACCCGTTCTGTTTTAGAGAATTATGGAAAGAAGAAAAGCTCCTTGCTGTAAGTCCACAGCAGGTGAGTGTCTTAATGCTGAAAGCCTTGCAGTTGTGATGATTGTCTCTAGCTTGTTTTCAATTTCTCTCTTGGTCCTGTTACTATCAGTCCTTTTTGTCTTCTCTTCCTTACTTTAAGTCATCAAACACTCCACAAGATTCATGTCTGCATGAAAAAGAATAATTGGGACATATGAAACGTGCCAGTTCCAGCCTTCATAAGGGTCACCACTACAGAGTTTATGAGAAAAGGACATAGATGTCATGCTCTGGAGTAAATATACTGCCTGGTAGCTGCAACCAGTAAATCTCAGGCAGAGCTCAGTCTGTGTTTATCTTGCGTATTTTTATTGTGATGTTCAGCAGTTTGATAATCTGTCACTGAATGGTCCTGATTCCTTGTTGCTCAATCTCAGTTGATATGCATGTTTTCAAGAAGATCTGGATTTTGGAGGACTTTGGAACACTTTGGGAATTAAAACTGTAAGTGTAGGAGGAAGAAGGGGAGGAAATACTTCATGACCTCCTGTCCAATGGTCTTTACAAATACGTTAAATTGGCGTGCCACTTCTAAATGACTATTACCCTCTCAGGGTATGATAGCATTTAAGGTGACGTTTTCATCATTCTTAAACTTTGCTTGCTTTAAGTAGGCTTTGAAAATACAGCTAAGCTAAGCAACTGTTGCCTTTCCATTTTATTTTCCAGAAAATCGTGAATTAAGTGTTAAGATGTGGTGAAAAACTCTGAGTTTACTCAGTGTTGTGGTTTGACTGGCGCAGAATGGCCAGGCTACTTTAGGGACAGTGTAAAGGGTTGTTTGTTTACTATCTGTAAAGTCACAAGAGGAAGGGCTAGTAATGCAACTGGAAGGAATTTCATACTGGATCACAATGATCACCAGTGGTGGTGGTTTTTTTTTTGTTTTTTTTTTTTTTAGATGGGGTGTTGGATTTGTATGTTCTTACCTTGTGCTGATTCACAGCAAGGAAACTTCTTGGAAAGTTTTATGGAGACTTCTCAGCCTTGCACCATGATTATTTTCCTCTCTATATTTCTGTTTTAAGAGATTCCACAGAATCAATTAAGAGGGAAGTTGATTTCACCTTCCACACTAGCAGGTGTGTCTGCTTGGAAGTGTGAAGCTGTGATTTTACTATTTTATCATTTTATAAAGCCAGATAGTACAGTCTAGGATTTTGATGCTAGTAAGCTAGNGGAGTAGCCACAGTGTACTTTAAATGTGTAGAATCCAATTAGAAATTAGTTGTTCTGTGCAAAAAATGTTTAATAAAGCCTGGTGTCCTGGAGATTTGGGTCATCTGTCCCAAAAAGGTGAAGGGTTATGAAAGGAGAATGATGGATAGGAGGAGAGGATGAATTCATGGAGATGCGGGCTAAAACCAGGCTGAAAACAACCGGTATGTTTAGGAAGTCACTGAAGAAGTGAAAACACACAGAGCAAGATGTGATGTTTCTTGCAGCTTTAGAATTCAGTGCCTGGGGATTAAAAAGAAGCTTTTCCTCATCGTAGTTGTTTGCTATATGTAGGACATGTGCCTCCCCATGTGTAATGCATTCAGTCTAGGGGGGAATCTGTGCTAACACCTCCGTTAGGGATTGACAGATTGAAACAGGGCAATGCCCCTCAGGGCAGGATTTGGACCTTGCCATTTTGGGGAACAGGATGATCCTTTCTGGATTTCAGTCACAGTCAGCACAAAAGCAGTATTTGTAAGCAATAACAGAAGCAATGAACAGGATGGAGGAGGGAGAAATAGCACTAAAAGGAAAATCCATCACATCGGAATAGTGGTAAATTTTAAATTCATCTTAAAGTGAAAGGAAGAGTCACAACCAACAGCTCAGGGTGAGAAGGAACCTGTTGAAAACTGTTGATAGGGCAGAATTTAGGAAAAAATGAATATGGAAACAGGTGTGTTTGTACTGTACGGCTCCCAAAGTGTTAACTGAATTGGAATAAATGCATTTCCAAAAATACACATTTATTAAGAATGTCACTGGAGCCGCGTGAGTTTTCACCAGGGCTGACTTCCTTTCATGTTTATAAATCTTGCCTGCTTGCGTGGTCTCCAAAGCAATTTGAAATTCCTTATTTGCATATTTATTTCTTAACCTTAACGTAGCAGTAAAATGTATAACCATCTCCATTTTATTATGTATCTCAAGCTCGATTTTAAATTAAAGGAAAAGAACCAATTCATTAAACTGTAAGCTATGACAACTGCAGGGATTTTTTTAATGAATTTTCCAGTGAGTGAAATTGTTTCTGTGATTTTTAACTGCAGCTATATTTTGATATGATCATGAAACATTTTAAGGTTGTTTTTTGCTGTATGTGTAAAGAACCAATAACAGATGTATACCAGGTAATTCTGCATTTAAAACAGAACATGAGTTTGCTTCTGCAAGAATTGCCATGTCAATACTTCATTAATAAGTACTTCTATGAAGCTGCTTTGTGGTAGAGAACTTGTGTATATCATTCCCCAGGATGAAGGGTTAGGGAAAGACACCCTCCATTTCCAAATCCTTCTGAAATAATTCATAAATATTAGCTCACTTTGCAGGGGGAATGTGTGCTATATAATGACAGCATATCTATTCAGCCGACCAATCCTGTGATTATAACTGGTATTATAAATGAGATTTTTCTAGAAGTAGACTATTACCAGAAGACAAGATAAGAGAAATATTCCCTCCCTCAATGAGATTACAGTGTCCGTAAGAACACATCTTATGGAAACATTTATATGACAACTATAGTAAGTGTAAAATGTAATAAATGCTAATGTTGTACCTCTGTAATTCATCTATACAATCTCCATATGGAAAACATCCACTAAAAATTATCAATTAATAATACTGACATTTTGTACAGAACGGAAGGCTGAGCGATTTGGGTGGTTTTCTTGTTTGCAGTATATTGGGCTTATTCTCTTTGGGAAGAAAGAGAATTGTGCTTAAATCTTCATGTATTTGAATCCTACACATCACTTAAGTGTACAAATGGCTTTTCCAGATGATGGCCACAGTGTTCTAATACGTGATGCTTTAAAATTAAATGAATCAGTTTCAACTTTAGTGTTTATATAGTATTTTAGTGCTGTAAATATAAAAAAAAATTACATTCCAATGTTGTCTTCTCAGTCTCCAATTCTTCCATTTCATGCGCTCTTCTTGTGTCAGGCATATTAGTCTCCCTGAATGTCTTTGACTTTAGGTTTCAGCTTGAAGTGATTCAGAATTGTTATTGTTACCATATGTGAAAGTGTGATGCTCTTCACATATTGGGCCAGGTCTGATCTGCTTGATGTATCTATATACTCTGAAAGATATCTTAGAATGATTGTGTAAAAAGGAAAGTAATTTCCCATCTTCAGGGTTGCAGTGAAAATCATTAGCTGTGATCTAAAACAGAGTGTGGAAATAAAAATTATCAGGAGTTTAAGTTCCTAATCTCATTTAATTCCATCTTGATGTAGTTGGCAAAGAAACAGGACTACTCTCTGCACCTTTTACTTTGTGGGATAAATAAGTCAAGCTCATTTAGCCTTCCCCTAAGATAGGCTTTCCATTCCCATTATTATTTTAGAAGCCTTTCTCTGCATCTGTTGCACTATGAATTAATCATTCTCAAATGTTATGATTTGAGATGCACATCGTAGTCCTTCTTGGGTTACCTTCTATGTCTGGAAACATTTTGGTAGATAATTTTAAAAATGACGTTTGATGTTTTCACATCTAAATGTGATCAGTTGTTAAATTCAAATATTTTTCCCTCTGTTTCTAACCAACGAGCTCCAAACTTAAAGTGTGTAGTTCTGCTTTACCCATTTATAAGTGTATGTCCAAGCTCTGCTAAATTTTAGTGTTTCATTATGTTATTCCTTAAAGTTGTAATATTTCAGCAAATATCTAGACTATTGCAATAGGTGAAATAAGGCAGTTCAATTTGTTAAGGAAACTTACACATACTTTATATTACATGGTGTGGTAGAAAATCAGTAAGAGCTTCTGCTCCATTGTTTTGCTTAGCGCAGGGCTGGTCCTGGTCTGCATGGTGGAGCCCAGGCAGGAACCCCACTGCTGTCGGCTGAAAGGGTAAAACACAAAACTGACAAAACAAAAGCCCAACCCATCTTCACCCTCTCTCATCGTGCTCCTTCATGCTTAGGGAAACCCTACGCTGGAGGAATGTGGCTGAATATGTGCCGATGAAGGCAAAAAATTATTGTGATTACTGAAAGAACCTAGTATTTCCTTCTGCAAAGTGGACCTGTTAATAATATTGTAACTCAAGGAAGAAAGCGTAACTGATATATAAAACTGCTATCCCACCTTTAGAAGCCACTTTTAATAGAAGAAAGTAATGTCCACTTATCTGTGCATGACACAGAGCTCCCTGGGTAGTGAGTCTCAAGGCACAAGGGGAAACCCTGAAGTCACCTAGAAAGAAAAGCTTTTTTTTGGTGTGCCTAAATAGAGAGTATCCCATGTCTACCACTATTGGGTTTCTCTGTAGATTCTGTAGACTAAGTAAATTACTGTTCACTTACACATGCAACATGTACAGGTATGTTATATAGTCCAGTTGTTAGCTGTGGGCTAGAACAATGTAGTTATGGTGCCTCCTGTAGTCAGGAGTGCTACGCCCAGTCTGAGCAGGTTCATATAGTTAGCCTGAGTGCAAGCCCGTGATGCTCTGGGGCAAAAAGCAGGAGCTACTGGGCCAGTATGCATAATCCCAGCACAAAGGCAAGGCTGCACAAGATGGACTGTTGTTATGCAAACTAAATTGATAAAAGCCAGCTTGCCCGTATGCAGTGCAGCCCTGTGCTGCAGGGCCTGTGTTTGTCTTCGAAGTAGGGGAATCGTGACCATCAGTCCCAGAGGAGTTACTTGTGGGGTGGTCTGACCCCCATGGCCCATTTCCTCCTCCAAATCAATGGGAGAATCAAATTGCTCTCTTAAGATCTTTCTTACGCAATGTTAGCTTTTTTGCATTCATTTTCTTGCATTCATTTAGGAGGGTAAAGGGGAAGAGAAGAAGGAAATACCAGATTGCTTATAGTTGTACAAGAAGCACAGTAGGGTCCTCTGCTTAATTTTGCTTCACCGGTAGGAAGAATTAGTTGCAAGAGTCAAAATCCGAAGGTCAGATTTAAACTCTGCAGTGTAACTTAATGTATTAACAGGGACACATTCACATCTGTCAGTGCAACTATAACCAGGAGACTGTCTAGTCCTAAATCTTAATACGTGTCCAATATCTGGTATCTAATATGTTTAATGCTCTCAGTGTCTACCTCAAACAGTACCTCTGCTCTAAGGATATTTGCCCATGGTAGCATGTCTTCAAGAAATTAGAATTCCCATTATATGGAACAGAAACATGATAGAGGAACAAGAAAACTAGAACAAGAGGCAGATGGAGACAGAAAGAAAGAGTGATATTGGGTGTGTTATGTGTGGAACCAGGGACCTGCAGATTTCAATTGCTGAGCGTAGGAACTGGGAAAGGAGTGTGACTTACAAATCCAAACCTTAAATTTCTAAAAATTATTGTTTGTTTTGGTTTCTGGTGTTTTGGAAATTTTCAGGGATTGTGGGGCATTTTTTTCATAACATATAGAGCCCTAGTCTACTGACGGTCAGGGTCCTCATGTATGTCAATTTGGAGATGCAGAGGTAACAAAAACCTCTAATACCCTTAAATAGGACTTAAAAAAGCCTAGCTGCAAATTCGTCATTTCTACTGTGTGAAAGCCCTTAGGTTCATTCCTCATGTCAGTTATTTTTAAGATTGCAAGAACTTTTTCTGTGTTACAACTATGTAGTTTTACATATTAACTGACAGTGGCTGACCTGGGTCATTTTTACATCTATAGTGTTTCCAGTTGTTATAAATGACACCAGTAAGGAACGCTGCATCAGATGTCTAACTTGCTGCAGGAACAAAATGACTCTTAATAGTGTGCCAGCATGAGGAAGAAGGTTGTAATTTAGCGACCAAAAAGAGAACTAAGAGGTGTTAATTATCTCCTCTCTTTGTAAATTTGTCAGTTTTTAACTGGACACTATAGTTTTAATGTACAAAAGAACTCTGTCCCTTTTCCATTTTGTTACCTAACGCCAATTCATTGCCGCGGCTGTGGCCTTTTGTCATAGTATAACCTCAGAACCGCTTTCTGTGAGCCAACTGAAGACCATTTTTTCAGTTTTGTAAATCAAGATGTTTTAATCCAAATGAGCAATGAGATGATCTTAATCTTCTTGAGAAGACATGTAAAAAATATAAATTACATTCTCAACTAAGATAAAGCTGTTTAACTTTGTTATCTTGTATAACAACACACTACAAGGTGAAAATTAATTAAATGAATTTTTTCTTAAAAAAATCTGATTATTACTATTTTAAGTGAAAAGTATTCTTTTTGTGACAAGCGACAATAATGGGAGACAACTTCTTTGCCCCTCTTTCTGAAGCAACTGTGTGATTCACCCTCAATAAATTTATTTCTTTTAACTAGATATAGCCCTTAATCTGTTGTTTCGGTACCTAGATTCTCTGGCTATTCGTATTTTTCACGGTAGGAATATTAATCTAGAGTTATGGGACAGATTTATGCTGGTAGATGACTAGGGTCAGAAGTGTATGGTCAAATTTTTTAGAGTGTAAACTTCATGTTAAAATGAAAAGTAAGCTTCTGCCCCAACACTTTCAAAACAAACTTGAAATGTCCTTTAGTCCATATATAAAAGAAAATTGATACCAAAAGAGAGAAGTTTTGGGCATTTTTAAGTGAAATAACTAATAAGCTCCTGATCACTTCTGTTGGGGGAATGAAAACAGGGATGACCGTACGGTAGTGGAGAACTGGGGACTGCAGTGGGGCAGTAAACACAAATCAGAAGTAACCAGCATGACTGAAACATGAACATGTTTTTCAGCTAAAGGGTGCTGTGTTTAACTGTAGATTGAGGATACAAGTAAAGTTTTGGTTCCATTTGGTGAATGTTTGGCATCCAGTTTCCTTGCCACCTGAGTTCCCTGTCTGACGTCTGACTAGCAGTACTAGCTCTATGCCAGCTTCCAACCTCCAGTTTACTGTTATGTAAAGTACTTCTTATGAACTTATGTACCTTGATGTAATTTGGACTGCAACAGATAAGCCTTGACAGTGAAATGTGGTTTCTGTTATAACACAGTCTTATGAGGGTGTTGAAAGCTGAAGCGGGTCAAAACTTGTTCACCTTCTGTTCTTTGTTGGTTACTGTCCTGCACGGGGGTGTGGATGGATCTAAGCATCTCTACGAACTTAAGGAGATGAGACATGATTACAACAAACCTCTAAATGAAGCACGACAAACAAAAGAGATTTGTTGTGCGTTTCCTACCCCATTTTCCTAACCTTTGCGGCGGTCTACCTCCACCTGTCTCTGAGGAACTGAGTTTCACATTGCTATTTATAAATAGAAATAACTTGTTTGAGTAAATGGAGATAATGGCAAACTAGTTAAGATTCTCATAAAGGCATGAATTTCAGCAACAAAGTATCTTTTCCTTTTATTAGAAAAAGGGTTATCACTTGTGTGCAAAGAGCCTAGAGCCTTCATTCGGGGACATATTCATGTGGCTGCCTTCAGGTCAGCTGAATAGGCACACAGAGGTCACTGTATCTATTCAGTGCTTAAACAAGATCAGAGCAATGCTGTTAAGAGAAACAGTAGGGCTCGTCATTTCTGCTCACTTCAGTCTATTTGAGGTTATAATTTGACTTCAGCAGTCTCCTAGCATTAACCTACTTTAGCTTCGTTGTGTGTGCCTGGCAGCTCCAGAGCCAAGTGCCTGAGCCATATGTTCAAGAGCCATGTGGCAACACTGAGGCATCACCCGGGTGAGAGAGGGAGTGGTTGGGTGGCGAGGCCAACGCAGCCTTAGGGAAAGGGGCGAAGAGGCATTTGGAAGAAGGAAAATGTTATCTTATCCTCTATTTTCCTTAGTAGATCCAAAATGCAACTGTGACGAATGTGTTTGAGATAGCCCTTATCACAGGTAATTCTGGGGCTGAGCCTGGGAGTTTTCCAGTGAAAATGTTCTGTATTTCTCAACACAACTTGGAGAACTGCTCTGTGAAGGACTCTGCTGTTGGCACTGAGGCATGCACAGTCTTAAATACTGCGTTGTTTATGTCCTTAATTTTAAGGATTAAGGGATAGATGTCTAGGCCTGCTCGAAAGATTAATGTAGAATTATTGTATGACATTAATCAGTACAGCCTTAGGTTTAATTTTGTAAAATACTGACCATCAACTTCAGCATGTTGTAATACTGCATCCTCATTTTGTACAGCATCCACCATAAGCTAACTGGCTTAATGCATTACATTTATAGGATTAAATGACAAATAGTGTGATTTTTCTAGATAGATTTTTTTTTTTTTGATGGCAGTGAAGGACCAGATTTTCTTTGAAGAAATCTCTCGCATCAGTAGACTGGAGTGCAAATAGCCATGCTCGTAAAAACTTGCCATGTAAATATGCCTAAAAAGGCACAGTTTTATTGTGGAAGCTTTGGGAGGGGCAGTACTTTGCTTCCTTGTTCTATTAGCAACAGCCAGTGTGGTATGCAGCCCTGTGCCATGAGGCAGTTATTTCTGCTATTGCACAATTCTCTTGCTTTCTGGAGGGACAAAGTCTCGATCTACTGCAGTAGCAATGTGTGTACAATACTGCCATGGAAGCAGTCTGTTGCATTTTTGAAACACGCAAGCTTAAACACTTTTTAATGGATGCCACTCTATCCTGTATCCTGCAGTTTTAGTGCAAAGTATCACATAGTCTGATGATTTGAACCTGAAGTTATAAATGTAATTGGGGGTGGTGGTGTAAAGCTTAAATTCTGAAGATTTTTTTCTTGACCATTAATTTATCTCCTGAGCTACCCAAGAAGTAGAGATTTTTCCAACTAGATCAAGAGAAGTAAATGATACTTTTTTTTTTTTTTTAAATACCAGGCTACAACATTTAAGATGTGTTTAATGAGCATTTGTGATCTAACTGCAAAATAGGCTGAGAAATATTGACTTCAAGGAAGATGGCAAAGAGCACAGTATTACTGCCAGTTATGAAGCATGATCTTTCACTGAATAATTAAAGGTGTTCAGGATGGCTAAAGGGTAGACCAAACTATTGGTGTGAGCTTACTTTCCTGGGATATAAAAGAATTGATAGTGGTTGAAGATTAGTCCCTAATTCTGGTGAATTCCTTTCATACTGTCGCTTTGCTTATGCGCTTTGTGTAAGCGGCAGCACCTGTGTTTTGCAAGATATGACACCCATGAGTTTTGTATGGAACAGTGCTGTGGTTTTGATTTGCAGCTTTTCTTCGGCTGAAGGAAACTAAGCAGCAAGGAAAGATGTAAGAAAAACAAAGGGAATGCCCCAATTGAAATGCCTGATCGAAACACAGATGAAATAATCTAATATTCTGCTAATGTACGAATAAGCCTGTTCTGTGATTGCCCCATGGGTGCTATGCAATAGCAGATGAGAAACCAAGTGATTGGTTGTTTCTCTATGGGAGGAAAATTGAGTTACACAGTGACAGATGTGAGAGGCAGAATGCTCTTGAAGAAATTATTTGTTAAGATGTCATCCATGTTTAGTATTAGGCTAAAGAAGTATAAAACCAAATGTAATTTGTTGTTGGGAAAGAATCAGGAAGCGTGGTTTTTGCTATAGTTTAAGTTTGAAATTGTGAATTTGGAGCTACTCGGAGATGGTGATATTTTTTGTGTTACTGAGATTTGTTAAATGTGATCTGATATACATGGAAATCATCATAGTGAAATCTCTGGAGATGTTTAAATGTTGTACAGAGGGAAAAGTAGTTAAAATGCATAAGAATTTCTAAATGTCAAGATACATGAGTAAAAGTAACCTCATCATTTGTAGAGTTTGCAATTACTTATATGTATTTATTTATTTAGAAAATACTGTGTATGATAGCCATTGAAGCTGTGTAACAGCTAGGAAATCAACCAAGTTGACTTCCAATTGCCAATTTTACACTGTAATGAGGAAGGGATCTACCTATTACCAAATATTAATATTCTTATGATACAGTGCTGGACTACACAGAAAGGTGTAGATCAAATGTGTACAATACTATATATATTTTACTATAAAAGTTTTAATGTACAGTTTAGAGGCATTTCTCCCCAAAACAAAGCAAGTCCACAGGCAATAGAAACACTTAGTAAGGGGAACAAGTATGAAACAGCCTTTATCGGCTGTTGTGTCTTCCCTCTTCTAAATAAGTTGGCCTTTAAAATATACACCAACTGTAGGTAATCATAAGATGTATCTCCGAGTTTACTGAGAAAATAATTTTGAACTTCGGCCTAATTTATTTCAGTGCCATTCAGATGGCAGTGCTGGTAAACAGTCTGTAAATGTCCTCATTGCTCAATGAGTGTGTAAGTTTTCCAGGTACTCCAGCTGTCAGTGCAGCTAAGGGTTGTGAGCACCAGAGATTCAGGATAACGTTTGGGATTGCACAGAATTAAATTTCTGACCTATGCTACAAGCTGAACCTGGAAAGGACTGTTACTCTGGAGGTTAAAGCTCTTGGGTTTTACAAGCACACTGTCTAAATAAGCACAGTTATTTTACTAAGACTGTTAAAGCCATAAGAACGTTTATTTTCATTATTCAGCACTGGAGTTTCTAATTCAGCTCAATACGCATGCATAAAGTGAGAATCCCAATGCCTATTCCAACTATTTCATCCTGTTTGCAGGATGTTTTGCACCTGTTTTTACTACAGCTTCTTGCTGCTAGCAAAAAGCTGTAGATCTGTCTAGGTTTCAGACTCCATAGCAGTTTCTCAAGGTGATGACTGGGGGTTTTTTGTTTGTTTTGGGTTTTTGGGGGGTTTTTTTCTCCCTTTCTTTCTTTGTGTCACAGCACCATGACCTCTCTTCTAAGGTAAAACATCATAGGACTGTCTACTGGTTGGACCTTGAGTTTAAACATACAGAGTTTTCCCCTAGATCATTTTCCCCTGCTTATTTAGGTGTAGCAAGGGTTCCTAGTAATATGGTACCAGGTTCTTTTCATTATTAAAATAGTTTATCTGTAAATCCTAACATCAAGGTATCATGCAATTTAAGTCCCTATTTCTTGCTCCTCTGATTTCTTTATGTAATGAACCTGACACTTTTCAGGATTTCAGTATTGTACAGTGCTCAGCTTTGCACATACCTTGGAGGTAAATCCCAGATTCAGGGAGGAGAGGAATTCATGGTAGGTTGGCTTAATTCTTTTTTTTTGTGACAGATGAGTGGATCAGAACAGAAACTGGACTGTTAGGCTAAGTAGTATGGAGGCGTATGTGTGGATTGGGCGCAAGAGATGCGGTCAGAGAGCCTTGTTAAATGCTTTTGTCTTACGGCACACTAAACAATTTCATGGATGTTACTGTTGCACATTTTGAAATCCATTTATTTGTACTTCCTAACTATGTTATTGGGAGATAGTGAGGTAACACAGCAACAACCTAGTTTGGATCAGTAATCTGTAGGTATAGCATACGAACAGAATATTTTAATAAGGCCAGGAATTTGGGTTTTCTGTGGAATTTTTATAATTACAGCAATGTGGTCTAATAATGTGAAACTGTGGCTTAGTTTTTTAACTTAACTTATTTTCATTGCTGGCTGAAGAAAGCAAATGTGATAAACTCTGTAAGGAGATTTCAATGGTTCCTGACGCACTCCAGCAGAACAATTTTCATCAGAACAAAAAAAGAGTGCCCTGGTGTCTAAGGGCTGCTCCTCTGCCAGATGAAAACATCCATTTATAGAAAATGGAGCTATTGGGGCTCTTTCCAAAATGAAAAATACAATGGGGAAAAAAATGTATTATCAGAAAGCTTCAGGTGGTATTGTCATTTTTCCAGTGATATGCAGGCAAAAAGATTTCAAAAATGGAGTATTATAGCAGGGCACAGTCATTCACGGCAGCCTGGTGTAAGTGAACGGAGCCTTGCGTGTTCTCAAGCCCTGTTAGGAATGGTCAGATCGCTGTGGATGCCAAGGTGTGGTGCCTATCAGTGGGTTTGATTATTTTGCCTGATTTTACGACTAAGTGATGTTAAACATTATCTCCTAGGTACAGAGGTACTTCTTAACTGTATCAGCAGTGTTTAACACCTTTGCTTGCTTGAAAGACTCTAACAGCCTTGTATGATATATGTACTGCTTTTAGGGAAAGCTATGGTTTTATTGACATAAAAATCGTTGCTATTGTGGGCTAATTTTAGCTCTGGCACATGGAGGTGCACTGGCCAATGATTGCAGTGGGTTTGCATCTGCTTTTTTTCAGGCCTGAAGTTATCGCATTACCCTTGCTCCCCCTAACATTCACCTTGTTTCATTTCTTATGTGTTGTAATGAAACAGATTGCTTTCCCCAAATCATTAATTCAGCATGAAACTTCAACTGAACTCCAAAGTCTTAGGAAATTTAGGCAGATGAATAAATGTATGAAAGCTCCGAAGACTGAATTGCTTGTCTGCCAAGTCACTTCCTTGAGATTATAACATGCTGTCATTTAATTGAAATAAATTATTGCTTAAAAATCACCAACCAAAGACTCAATAAAATGACTTCTAGGATTAGAAATCTTTTGAAGATGACGACACACCCCTGAATAAAATCCATATTTATTTTGTATGTCAAATTAAATGAGACTATTGAAGAGTTTTTGCACTTTGCCCATACTTCATTTTGTTTCCATGGCCTACTTTTGAACTTACTTAAATTAATGTCATTAGAACCAAGTCCTCTGAAGACAGTGAAATTACTGTAGCAAATAACTGCTGTAAGGAAGAGGAGGACCTGGCATGTATGTGTAATATCAAAAGAATTCTTCATGAAACTGCTTTTACAAGGAACTATTGAAAATCCCAGCTTAAAAATTAGGCCACAAGACAAGACTTTCAGAAATGTTGCCAGAAAAAGAAATCCCTGTTACTGCTGGTAGTGTTAATGGCTACCACCCACTGCCCATTTGATGTGTATGCAATCATGGGTCTGGTTAAAGTTACAGGTTTAATAATCTTTTAGTTAAGCTGAATGGAAGTGGGATTAAATGTCCTTTTTCACAGTGATATGTAGACATGATAGGAAGTTAGCTGGATGTCTAGTAAAGCCAGATTATTATTATATTATTATAATTTTTGATTACAATTGTAATCTGAAGGCATATGTTGAAAGGCTATGCATGTGTGTGAGCACTCAAACCAAAAAACTAGGGCAGAAAGAATGGAAAATCAGCAAAGGAACAAGAGAAGAGGTGTGAGTATGGCCTTAGTAGATGCGAAGACATGCCCTTTGTTATAAAACACGCTGAGGAGGCAGCTTTGCAATTATCAAGGGCACGCTCGCAGTGCAGCCAGCCCAGCTATGGGCTTGCTGCTGCAGAAAGGGGGACTTCTTGTGCCTTCCCTGCATGAACCTCCCCCCCTCCCCGCCTGCTTGCCACTGATTTCAGGGTAAGCTGACATAACCCACTGATCAAGGGGGGGGGGGGGGGGGNTTTTCTGCTCTTTTATAGTTTTAGTCTGTTCACCACAGGATCGGATGACTGTCAAAACCAGATTTACTGGGAGGGTGACAGGAGCAGAAGGTCAGGGCCTCTTGCTCTTGTCAGCAGCAAGATGTTAGTTCAGCTTCAGTCATTGGGATAAGCCGTACCCTCAGCTGTGTTACGGGCACGGGTGGAGAAAGTGCACATGGATTGTTGTAACAGCTTGGCTTTTCCTGCTGGCTGTAACTTCATATTTTTCAGTAAGTGCCAAGACTCCTAAGTAAGGGCTCAAAAAGCAGCAAAGGAACTACCTTTATATGAGAGGACTTTCACCCTAAGGAAAAAAAAAAAAAAAAAGCTTATTTCTCCCCCACGGATGAGTATGGGCACTTAGACTGTCTTCGGAGAAGATCTCTGTGACCTGACAAACTGCTTCTGGTTTGCCCTTTTGAGGACAGGCTTAGGGTGGTTTTATTAAAGGTCTCGTGCTTGCGAGGAGAATATTTCTGAACACAAGACACTGAAGTGGCAGAAGGTAACAGACCTGGAGAGCAGGAACACAGACGCCGCTTCCCAGGTGTTCATGATCTAACCAAAGGCAGAGAAGGTGGCAGTATCCTGTGTTTCCCATGGTGGTGCTATCTGGTCCTTGCCCAGCCTGGTCAGGGTGTCCCAGCCCCAGCTCACTCCTTGTGCACCTCCAGTATGTACAGAGGTGGCAGGGTGGTAGCTCTGACAGTGAGATTCAGTCTTTTGAGTCTACCAAGTTCTTTAGGCTGCTCAATCTGCCCTCATAGCATCTTTCTTAAAGATGGCTAAATGGAGTGATGAGTGACAGCAGTTTACCCTTCTCATTCTCTGTTCATCACTTAGACTTCAAGCATCAGTCTTTGTGTAATTTCCCCTTGCATTCCCCCTTTTGTTTTGCCAGAAAAGATTTTAGCATAGGCTTTGAATAGTAGCAGTAAATTTAATGGTTTGGATGGATCTAATCTTCCCGGTGTTTGTTGACTGTTCATAAACAATGTTGTGCAATAGGTTGAAATGGATTTTTTGTTACCTTGAACAATTCAGAGTGCAGGCTCCTGACAAGAGACAGCATCATGTTTAGAAAAGAGAAACTTAAAATACAGAGTACAAATCTTTACCTCCTGAACTAAGAACAACTGGTAGCAGAAGTAAGATATTTTCTTGTGTGTGTGAGCAGCGATTAACTTTGCCAGTGCTTAATCACTACTGTTAACTAAAAAGGTTAGGAATTGGAGAAACTCATCTTCTACTCTGGGCCCAGAAGAATGTTTGTTCTGGTGTTTGCTGATGACAACCATGGGTCTAGCAATGAATTAGGATCCTGTATGTAACTTTGTGGGAATTGAATCCACTGTATTAGCAACCAGGGGCTGGATTTTAGCCAATTCAGAGTCTATATAGAAATAAAATGCATGGCCTAATGACAAACTACAGGTCAATATGAGCATCAGGAATGCAACAATATCTCCTCCTCTCTTGCAGAGAATAATTCAGGCAAAGGAATTCATACGCAGCAATTTTTCAGGTTGAGTTTTAATGCTGGGCTTACCGCACTCTTCCGCTGCCCATCTGCTGACTGGCTGTACTCCTTACTTGTCCTTCAATTAAAATTTTTAAAGATCTTAAGTTTTTAAGTTGTACTACCTGCACGAGGTGGGTGGTAGGAAGCTGGTTATTCCTGACATACAAGAAAGTGCCAGTTATTCTCTCTCTCTTTCTCTGGTCTTACAGTGTTTGCACTATGGGGGATGGGGAAGAATTGTACAGAAGTTATTACAGCTGCTTCATGCTGCTGTTCTCTGCTGAGGTAGTTGTCTGCTGACAGTCCTAAAGGTCCTTGTATTTCAGTGGCTTTGTACTGGTCTGCCGATGCAAGGGCTTGTATCCCCCTCTCTTAGTGGTCAGTGGGCTAGCACAAAGATGAGGACGAAGCAAGAGAAGGCATCTAGCATGAGATACTTCTTCTCTTGAAGCTCTTAATTTATCTTCCATGGGTAATTTATCAGTCAGATCAACACGGATATGTTACACTCAAGAGAGTGTGTTAATGTTGTGAATATTTGGGACTCCCATCTCATTCATGTTTATTGGAAAACAAATAAAAAAGGAAAAGATCATGTTGATAGGACTATATAAAGCATAGGGATAGCTTATCCTGTTTTTTATCTCCTTATAAAAAAAAAAAAAAAAACTTCAAATGCAAATTTCCTTAAAAATACAGTTTCCATACTGATACTGCCATGTGTTGGACAATTTCCTTTCTAGTTGAATGCCAACATTGGAGAATGCTAGATCTGAAAAAGCCTTGTGTAAACTACACTGAATAACAGAGCATACAATAATGAGGTAACACACATGATGTTCTCCCAAGTGAAAATGATACTGAATGCTCAGTAAAAAAATTTTGGATGTCTGTTAGAAATCCAAATTAGCAATATGGCAAGGCTATCTTAGAAAAGTATTTCATAAGTTCTCAAAAGTCCATCACAGAAGTGGTTTCTCAGAGGACATTTGCTGTATGTACATCTGCTGCAGTAGCATGCCCAGCCTCTTGTACTTATTTAGACGTCTCTTTGAAGAGGGATGCCAGTAGTCAATGGGAATGCAGAACAGAAGTATTGATAAGTACCAGGAGCGTCGGATTAGACACAGATCTGAGCTCAGGATCAAGTATTAGTGGAGCTGTGAGATATGGCTAAGACAGATTGTAGGATACGCAGGGAAGCATATAGAAGTTGTATAGGCACTCTTTAGCAGAAAAGATTATGATTATGCTTATTTTTAACTGAGCTCTGTAAGTAAGCCTAGCCCTGGGGTAAGAGAATGCAGAAGGTATGAATCACAGAATCACAGAATGGTCGGGGTTGGAAGGGGCCTCTGGAGATCATCTCGTCCAACCCCCCTGCTTGAGCAGGCACACCTAGAGCAGGGTGCACAGGGCCGCGTCCAGGCGGGTTTTGAATATTTCCAGAGAAGGAGATTCCACAACCTCTCTGGGCAGCCTGTTCCAGTGCTCTGTCACCCTCACAGTAAAGAAGTTTTTATTCATATTCAGGTGGAACTTCCTGTGTTCCAATTTGTGCCCATTGCCCCTTGTCCTGTCGTTGGGCACCACTGAAAAGAGTCTAGCCCCATCCCCTTGACACCCAGCCTTTAGATATTTGTAAGCATCGATAAGATCCCCCCTCAGTCTTCTCTTCTCCAGGCTAAACAAACCCAGGTCTCTCAGCCTTTCCTCACAAGAGAGGTGCTCCAGTCCCCTGATTGTGGCTCTCCGCTGGACTCTCTCCAGCAGTTCCCTGTCCTTCTTGAACTGGGGAGCCCAGAACTGGACACAGAACTCCAGACGTGGCCTCACTAGGGCGGAGTAGAGGGGGAGGATAACCTCCCTCGACCTACTGGCCATACTCCTTTTGATGCACCCCAGGATCCCGTTGGCCGCCTTGGCCACAAGGGCACAGTGCTGGCTCATGATCAGCTTGCTGTCCACCAGCACTCCCAGGCCCTTCTCAGCAGCAGAGCTACTTTCCAGAAGGTCAACCCCCAACCTATACCGGTGTGCGGGATTGTTCCTCCCCAGGTGCAGGACTTTACACTTGCTTTTGTTGAATTTTATTAGGTTCCCCTCAGCCCAGCTCTCCAGCCTGTCCAGGTCTCGCTGAATGGCAGCACAGCCTTCTGGCGTGTCAGCCACTCCTCCCAGTTTGGTATTGTCGGGAATGGGGAAAGATTTTTCAATAGAGTGTGAAGGAGAAGGATTGGGGTAAAAATAATTGGGATGTCTCAGGGCAGAAGTGGTGCTAGGTCTATGGAGTACTTGGGGAAGTGGCGGGAACTCTGCATGACAGTATGTTCTTGCACACGCAACTGCCACCTGCTATTTCCCTTCCCATTTTAATCAGGTGGTAGGAAGTAAAAAGAATTTTTTTATTTGATTACCTAAAGGAAATAATTTGAATGAGATCTGTCCTTGAAGGACAAGGGCTCACAATCACAATTTAGATGAAGGGTATTTTAGTGCAGATTCACTCCATGCCATTCCTGTCTGCCAGGACTGTTGCAGGTCCCCTTACCTTTCCTAACTTTACCATCTCTCTGTTCCCACCCATTTTTCTACCCCCAAATCTTCCCAACACTATTTTTCCACCTCCTAGCTCTAGAGAGTATAGTACTTGCCCGAAAGACAAGATCCTGGTGCTGAAACACATGAATTACATCTAAGTGTTGTTCTCGTGTAGCTGCAGGCTTCTGTATGTCTTCTGACCAGTAGTAACTCCAGTGTGAAACACTGTGCACCCTACAGCTGGAGAGTGACGTGATGGGGAGCAAGGGTTTGGTTACACAGGGTGTATCATATGTTAGCAACTTCTGGGGCTGGTCTCAGTTCAAGGAGTAGTCCCGAGAAGAGCAATGAATGGATGTTAAGAATGTTTAACCTAAATCAGAGCCCACTTTTCCGCTCTGTTTACTGAGATTAGCAGATGCCTTCTTTCCAGGAATATAGCCTAGACAATCTGGTGTTTTCTAGGGGAAGTTGTAATTACATTAAGTTATAAATACCTTAAATGATTATAGTATTTCAATATTTCATTTAAATTATTACAAGGAAGATTACTATCATTGCTTTCTCTGAGCTTTAGCAAACTCTGACTTGCAAGGAATTATTCTGGGACCTCAGCAAAAGGTGACACATCCCGTGTTTGTGGACTAAATATTGTCATATTGTATTTTTCCCCACCTGTTTGAAGTTACTGGGTGAGCATGAGATAAATGCGTTAAATAATGAAAGAACATAGATATCACTTGCTTGACTAAACAATGTTTTAAAAAAAGAAGAAAAAGTTTTTAACTAGACAAATTGGAATTCATCTAGTTAGAAAAATTGCAGGAAAACAGTCTGATGTTAGTACAAAGAAAACAGCAGATGATACCAATTGTCCAACTATCCATAGCAATTTGTAAATAATGCTCTTTATGCTAGCGGAGAACGAATCATGATGGAAATGTAATTTTAAAAAGCAAAACAAACCCCAAGATTTCAAATAAAACCTCACATGAGAGCCAGAGATCATGCTGCTGTTCTGTGAAAACTAACAATGCCATTCTTTCTCAAGCATTTTATATATGTTCTTATTGCTGTGTTAAGTAAATGCTAGCCAAAGTCATCTTCAGCTTTCCCAATGCAAAGTGATTCTTATTGGTGGTGGAAAGGTGTGACACAAGCCTTAGCCTAGAAGCCTTGCACTCTTTAACTGCACAGCCCCATCCCAAAAACAGGGTGAAGATACATATATATATCCCCCACCCCCCCCAGACTTCATGGGTGCTGCTCAAAATTTTGCAGACCTTGTTGCATCAATGCTGGAATTCCTGCTGGGTTAGCTAGAATTAGTGCTGCATTGGAGGCTGCTGTGACAGGGACATGGTGTTGTGAGGCTGATTTTGCCTTTCTTGCTTTGCTTCAGCTCTTGTGACTACTTGCTATTGAAATATCATAAATTAATTTTGATTGAAAAAGACCTCTGGGGGTCATCTGGTGCAACATCTTGTTCAAAGTAGGGCTGATCCTGAATACATATCAGGTTGCTCAGGACCTTGTCCTGTTCAGTGTTGAAGATTTCCAAGGATGGAGATTTCCCAGGCTCTCTGAGTAACCCATTCCAGTGCTTGATCACTCAGTTTGCCCTTTTTCCTCTTAAATCTAATCAGAATTTGTCTTGCTGCAACTTGAGACTGTGACCTCTTGTTCTTTCACTGGGCATCTGTAAGAAGAGTCTGTCTGTGTCTGTAGTCCCTCCATTAGGGACTAGAAGACTGAAATTAGAAACCCTGGTAGCCTTCTCTTGCTGAGGCTGAAGGAGCACAGCTTCCTCAACTGTTCCTCGTGCATCATGTGCTCCGTTACCATTTCAGTGGCTCTCCTTGGATTCTCTCCTGTTTATGAGTATTTCTTTTGTATCAGAAGGCTCAAAAGCGAGCACACAACTTGAAATGTAGCTTTAACAACGATGGCTAGAAGGGAACAGTCACTCCCATCAAACCACTGGCTATGCTTTTGCTAGTGCGATCAGTCTGCAGTTAGCACTCACTCCTGCATAGGCATACTGCTGACTCATGGTCAACTTCTTGTTCACCACGTTCCCCCTTTCCTTCCTCAAAGAGTGCTACTTAGCCTGTCAGTCCGCAGCCTGAACTGTTGCATAGGGCTGCTTTCTCCTATAGGCAAGACTGTAGATTTGCCTTGATGAAATTCATGAGGGTGCTGTCAACCGATACCTTTGGCTTGTCAAGGCCCCACTGAAGGGCAGTCCAGCCCTCCAGTGTACAAACATAACAATTTGACTTGGCCGAGCTTACGTAAATGAGTTATGAGCAAAGCACTTCAGTCTGCTGTTCCAACAACTTCCCTGAAGGAGAAAGCCGTGTCTTTCAGAGATCTGGCAAGGTGAAGTCTTGGCCTCTGTCCTTTTCCACTTGGCTCCACAGTTTGTGGGGCTGCTTTGATGTTCCCTTTAGTTCATTCAGCTTTTGCCTTTTTGTACTTTCTGAGGAGTTCCTGAATTATTACTGTAACTTCCTGAATTCCAAGCTGACATTCTCTGCTTTGCTAGCTTCTTATAGAAGTAATCAATGACATCAAAAGAGAGTTTTATGTTTGTACATCACCAAACTCTTTCTTCAGGGATCAATGGCATCAAGGAGTTACTGCATTTAGATTCAAGTCTAAAAAGGGTTAGTCTGACAAGCGCTTGCTGGCAGGGGTCGGACTCAGCATAAAAGGAGGGTTAGCTGACTTTGACCTTTGTGTTTAGAGCATTAGCTGACATTTAGAGCCTTATGTTTGTGTCTCTTCTCAGCTTGAGGTAGGTCAGTCCTGCCACTCAGAAGGGTTTTTTAACTGCCAGGCCCAAGATGGTCTGGACATGGTACGCTTCTGCTTTTCTGCTAAAGGTGTCCTGAAATTGTCTGAGTTAAATTAGAAGCATTACTCTGTCTAGATGTGCAGATGGGAAAAAGGTATCTTCTACTCAGGTCCTTGATGCCTGTTTTTGTGGTTTATATTAAAAGGACACAAAATCATCCCCCACAAAATAAGCATTTTTCATAAGCAGAAGAAATATCTTTTTGAAGACATTACTCAATCATAAATATTTTCTTAAAGTTTGAAGTCCCAGACTGAGTAATGTTAATAAGAGTGCTTACAGACTCTGTGAGGTTTTAAAATGGGGCTTATTTGCAAATGGCAGGCAATTAAATTATTTATAACAGATTAAAGCTGTGCCAGTATCACTTCTGTTTTATTATTTCTAAATAGAAAGCAGTGCTATTTGCATTCTTTGTACAATCTGTGTGTCACTTTTAATGCAGATATCTTATAATAAAAATATGATTTCTTGGGGAAAAAAGGGTTGTCTATGCTGAACTAATACTTCATATTAGATTAATTTACACAGGTCTTTCATAAGATAGTCATATTGTTTTACATGCTTTTGATTAAATGGCCTTTAGAATCATAGCATCCTATTTGCTGGACCCTAAGAATTTGTAATTAAGAACTTATCCAATATTTACTGAAGATGAGAAAGTACAGGCACTGATGCTGCTAAGTGTTTTTTGAAAAGGCCAAGCTAGACTGGTAAATGACATTTCAAGGTGTCTGTGCAAATTCACTGACAGTGATAAACCAAGAATTGCTTTAGAAGGTAAATTATTTCTAGTCAGGGAGGAATATGGGGGTGACTAGTATAAAGTTGCTAATAATACACCCTATGGAGTTAATGCACAAACAAGTTGAAAACGCACCAAAACAAGACTCTAAAGAGTCCCTTTTAAATTGTCAGGAGCTAGTCAAAAGAAGTAGTAGTACTTTGCTAGCTGTGAGCTAATATCTGTTTTCCATATGTTGTGGTATAGAGCAGAAGTACAGAGCACTCAGTTGATTATCAATAGTCATGTACCACGTCTTAAGTACTGGAAAGCCTTTTGTATGTTGATTCAAATGTTAAAATACAAACTTGAGAAATAATTTCTCTGAGTAATACTGCAAATAACTCTTGTAGTCTAATTTTTCTAAATTTTGTTTTCTATTTTGATCTCAATTAATTATGTTTGTTTCTAATGTTTATGGTTGAACACACACTGTTCATAGTTTATGAATAAAGTAAATTCACAGAAGTGATTACAACACGATGAAGAAAGCAGTGGACAAATCTTCTGTTTTCCTTCCCTCAACAGAGTTTGTTATCATAGTGAATTTAAAGCAGAAGGAGCTCTGAAGTCTGGAGGTGTAGTTGTTTTGTCATATCTGCTTCTAACTGATATCTGTTGAAAAATTCTGGTAAGCTGAGTTTAAAGAATTGAATAAGCTTTTGTGGTTAGGGGAGACATACGACACTTTTTTTCCCCCCAACTCAGGCACATATTTGCATGTTAACACACCATATGCCACCCAAATCCATGTTAATATTGTGCATTTTATGATTAATACGTATCTTTGCCTGTCTCTCTTCTTCTTTGGTGTGGGTGTGAGTCTCCTATTTTCCAACTTATAGTAGCTTAAACTACATTTTGAGCACACTGGAAGCCAATACTCAGTCAGTCTCCCATCAGTTTGCAGCTAGCAGTGTAAGTAGAAGGCAGTGGGAGAATCTGTCCCTGTTTGTTTCACTGGTTTTACTGTTGCTAGGGAATACAGTCTCCACTGTGCCTGAGGAAGGGGCTGTTCCATGGTCTCATAAACTGGCACCTGAGATTTTGTTTATCACCATGTGCTTCTTAGCTCAGCAAGTTGACTCGTGCTTCCAGTTCCATTTGCTGGAGAGATCAGTGGGGTGGGTTGGTTTTTTTTTTTTTTTTTNAATTCTGCTCGTAAACTGTCATATTCTTGAGGCTGAGATATGGGGTGTTGAAAAGAGCGTCTCCTTTTGACTACTGTATTGTCATTCACCCTCAAAGCACAGCAGTTGAATTAGTGCTGCAGGAAGAGCTGCAGCAACCAGCAACGCTGTTGTCCTTCTCCATCTGTCCCTGCTCCTGTGTTCATGCACCAACACACACGCATACGTACACATCCTGATTTGCCAAAGTAGAAAGGATGATGTGAAATCTTCTCATCCTCTTTGGTGTGTGGTCATCTGACATATTTGAACAACTATCAATATCCACTGTAATCAGTCAAACTTGCTTTACCTGAAGGGGAAACCACTCACACGAACTCTTCTCAGTGGGCTGTGGAGGGGTAGCAGCCAGGTGATGGTTTCTGACCACAGTCTAAGTAGAAAATGTTTTTCTCTGCTCTACTGTGCCATCTGGCCTACAGCACTGGAGCGTGTCTGCTCTTGTATTTTCTCAAAACCTTGAAATCCTAATACAGGCTTGCTAGTATGCATTCTTGCTACTGGTTTTTTAGATAGATATTGTGCCTTCCTCCTGCACCAACACTTTCCACAGCTATCAATTTTTATGCAGTTTCAGGTAACCAACAGAAAACCTATTTAGGTCTCTTTTACTGCACCACTACCTTGTACCAGAAGACTTAATGACAGTAACATCTTTCCACCCCTTGAGGCACGCTGAGTGTTGCATTTAAGAAAGACATTTGAAATCTATGAAGGTATTCAGAGCACTGGTTCATTTTTAGAAACATTTCTCTGGACAGAGTCATTGTCAATTTAATATTTCACCTGGTCAGGACTTGCACATTTTTCCTTCAGTTTGTTGCCTAAAAAAACCACCAAGAAAATTTTAACTTATTCACACCTTTTCTTTTACCTTTATGATGCCACAGTAAGAAATAAAATTGATCCAGAGCTGTATGAAGTACTCTTTTTTTTTTTTTCCTATTTTTTTTTTTTTCACTTGACAATGTAGTGTCAGCCACGCTTGACAAGATGATTAAAATCATCCTATTAGCATTTTATACCATTTCAACCTGTTAGGATTCTGGGTGACAGTCAGTACTTATTTGGCAAAGGGATGTCAAGAATCCTCAGTTCCCCGTGCAATCTTAAAGCAATTTAGCTCTGTTGGAGTACATAGCGTAACAGAAAGCAGGCTGTCTCAAGGAGCTTGATATTTGCATGACATTTATTTCTTTATTTTTTTTAATCTCTGGGCAAGTTAGGACTGAGTGAGTCTGGCAAAATCATGGAGATTTTTAAGGCAGGGGGGTCTTGTAGACAGATGGAAAAACTGATCTGTTTTTCTGTCCAGGTACTAAACTCGTCTGAGAATTTTCCACTATGATGATTTAGTAGAGTTTAGTCATTTAGAGTTTAGCAGAGGTTAGTTGAGCCATTTTTAGTAGAGTTTAGACAAGTCAAAAAAGTCAATTTACACAGCCGTGAATTCTGCTCATGCATATGAGCTTTGCCTACAGGGTAGCAGTGCCTGGCAGAGCATTATGTGCCAAACTAATAGCAGCAATCAGTGAGGTGCCAAATATAACCACAGTGTGAAGGTAACTGGACAAATGACAGAGGACTTGGTGGTTTGCAACTTCTTCATGGTGTGCATCAATGAGATTTCTGTAGAGTTTGGTTCTACGCAACCAGCAGGAGTTACTAGTTCATTGAGACACGTCTGAGGGAGTTCATGTTGGGATTTTATTGTGAAGGAGAATAGCACGCACAGAGACAAAACGGTTTCTTTTCTAGGTTACACCTCTTACAGTTCACCTTGGGTGGCAAGCAGGCAAGGAGTTGAAGAACAAATGAGTTTGTTGTGAGTGTCTCACAAGCATATACCACATTTAACAAACTAAATTAGGTAACTAAGGAAGAGAATTAGGGTTACCTAATTAGGCTGAGATGGACAAGCTAGGAGGTCTTAGCTTCTAGTATGGATTGTTCGCAGTTTCCAGACTTGCCCTGGATGTATTTGCTTTTAAACATCTGGAAGGATGATCTGGGGCTGACTGCAGGTTTGATCTGTGCACTCTGTGGGCATTTCATCTGCACACAGCCCAGCTCTATTTCGCTTTTGTACCACATGTCCTGTTTTTTCTGGAGCATAAGGAGGGAGCCCCCAAGGGTTGATATATCAAGTGAGTAATACCCTGCTCTTGGCAAGCTTAATTAAGATTCTCTGTAGGTGCTCCAAGGGGGAAGAGTATTGGTCATTTTGCTTGCAGAAATCCCATGCTATGCTGTTGAATGTGAGTGTTGAGGATTTATTTGGCAGTCTGCTAGCCTGTCTTGATCTTGCAAAGGAACAGCTCTTTGTTAACCAGGTTGCAATTTGCAGCGTGGAGGCAATATCTTGCTTCCATAGCTTTAAAGCCAAAGAAATTTAGTGTCCACGTGTGAATGTGACAGGACCACGAGTCAGACAGATCCACCGTTCCATGTTTTTGAAATGGTTCCTAATCTCTACTAATTAGTTTCCTGGAATATAAAACCCAACTAGATCAAGGTGAGCCTTTAAATAGCGAAAATTCAAGTTAAGTTGGGCAAGTTATTTAATAAAAGGCTTGAAGAAATACCTGCAATAACCCTGCCCATAGAGCTCATGCAGTATGAATCCTCTTTAAAGATATTTCCATTCCAATATCTCCCTGTACTTCCAGGGCTGCTGCTTTTCTTTCCTTTGCCTCTGAGGCTCAACTTTGAGTCTGCTCCTTGTTGCAGCTAAGCCTATGACACCTCAGGTTTGTGTTAGTCTGCCAGTTCCCTTTAGGAGTCTCTCTGTCGCTGTCTGCCTTCCTGCCCAGTTCTGCACTCAGTGTGTGGGAAATGGATAGTGCACCATTGTGGCACAGTGATGTCACGCATGGTGGCACCATTTGTCACAGTGGGTTTGAACCAGGAGCACATTCAGTCTCTCAGGTGCTGCAGATCAATTTGCTGCATTTTTTTTTTTTTTAATTTAAAAATTTGCTCTTTTTCAAAACGTTCCTAGAAATGGTAAGTTGATTGGACTGTGTAGTTCTCCTGTGAATAACAGAGTTTATTGTGACAATTTGCACCGCATCAAATATGGTGGCCCATGGGATCAGGAAAAAGTTTTAGAGTGCTGCAGCCATTGCAGGCATATTCCACCTACTGGAGAAATCCACTGTCAGGCATAACTACAGCAAGCGCAAGTCATCATTCAAAATTTGGTTGTCAACCTGGGGGAGGAAAAAGGTACTCTAGTTTTTGGGAAAAGGGAGTGAGGGTCCTAACTGATACTTGGATTTTGACAGTTTTTGGTACCTTCCGACTGTGAAGCACTGTGCCTACTCTCACGCTGAATGTCACGCTATCTGGGTAGTGGTTAAAATAAAACTGTATTTTCTCCATACGGTCTCTTTTGCCAGGCATTAAAGGAAAAAAAAGTATGATGTTTACCTGTGCTGGTATGCACTCTATCCATTTCCAGCCTGAGATTTCTATAAAGTGGTGAATTATTGGAGTCTGGTGCTATGTTAATTTAAGCCAAATTAAAACATACCATGAATTTCATTTGGCTTTTATGGGCTAACTTAAATGGTAGCTTATCCAAATGGTCACACATTATTCCTTCTTAAATAAATTAGCTTAGCAGAGTTTTACTCACTATAGACAAAGTTCAACTGTTTTACATCACAAAGATTTTAATTAAAAATCATAGATGTGTGCTGAAGAATATTACACCAGATTTTCTTGACCTTTGGGTCAAGAAATTTATTTTTGCTATTCTTAATTCATTAAGTCCTTTTTTTAAACTCTTACTTTGTCAGTTGTATTGTTCTTCTGACCTGTGTCTGTGTTTCCAAAATTCTTGTTGGGGAATGAAAATTAAAAAAAAATTTTAAACAATATTGCTTCAGAAAAAGCCATACTGGGAGCTACTTATACGACTTAGCACTCTTCATGAAGAACATCATCCTCTAAAGGAAGAGAGTTTAATCTTATTTTCCAAAAATACCAGATGCTTTCTGACCTTTTAATAAAATTCAAATATATTCTCAAGAATGCCACAGACATCCTTGTGATAGCTTAGGAGATCTTCTCACGTTTTCCAGGTAAACGACTTTCAGAAGCTATAAGAACAATTCTGAAGGGCCTTTGAGTCATCTGTGCCTCTTGTCATCCCCGGTGAATGTTTATTTAGAAAATTCTGTGGTTGTGCACACTGAGAGACAGGCCCTGTTGCCGTATGACCGAGGGACATATGGGAGACTTTACTTCAAAATGAAACTCTTAACCAGAAAGCTACTGAAGAGTTCTTTTTCCATATCTTCTTACACTCAGAATAATGTCTTATATTCATTTCGTGTCAGAAAATATCAAGAAAGATTTTTTTTTTTTTTTTAAACCTTATAAATCTAGAGTCTTTTTCAGGAGTGAGTAGGTCATGGGAAAGAAAGAATTCATATAGCAGACTTCCCCCACAACTGATTCTTGCTGGTTGCTGAGGGCCAAGTGGTTTTTCAAAATACCGTTGCACTCCTATCTCTGTTTCAGTTGCAGCTTATTACTCAAGAGGGGGATGCCAGGCATATTGCTGTTACTTCAAATGTTTTGCGCTAGTACACCTCCATTTTCTTGCATCTACAAGAGCTTCCTGATTGTTATTTATAAATTTGGATTTTCTCCTTCTATATTCTCTTTTCTTATTTCAGTTCCTCCTTTTCTCCTTCTGTATTTTCTTCTCTTATTTCAGTCCCTCCTTTAATTTGCTACAAAGAGGATAGCTGCAGTTAAAAGGAGTTTCACCATTTTCAGTACACAACAATTTTCAGTGTACTGAAAAGAAGCAAGTCAACAGTTCACAGATGGTGACCCTTCTCTGCATTAGGTGATTTTTTTTTTTTTTTTTTTTTTTTCCTTTTCCCAAATTGACCTGGTGTCATGGTTTAACCCCAGGCAGCAACTAAGCACCACAAAGCTGCGTGCCTGCTCCCCCCTGGTGGGATGGAGGAGAGAATCAGAAGAGTAAAAGTGAGAAAACTCGTGGATTGAGATAAAGACAGTTTAATAGGTGAAGCAAAAGCTGCGTGCGCAAGCAAAGCAGATCAAGGAATTCATTCACTACTTCCCATTGGCAGGCAGGTGTTCAGCCATCTCCAGGAAAGCAGGGCTCTATCATGCTTAATGGTTACTTGGGAAGACAAACGCCATCACTCCAAACGTTCCCCCAGCTTTATATGCTGAGCATGAAGTCATATGGTATGGGATATCCCTTTGGTCAGTTGGGGTCAGCTGTCCCGGCTGTGTCCCCTCCCAGCTTCTTGTGCACCCCCAGCCTACTTGCTGGTGGGGTGGTGTGAGAAGCAGAAAAGGCCTTGACTCTGTGTAAGCGCTGCTCAGCAGTAACGAAAACATCCCTGTATTATCAACACTGTTTCCAGCACAAATCTAAAACATAGTCCCATACTAGCTTCTATGAAGAAAATTAACTCTATCCCAGCCAAAACGAGAACACCTGGGAAAAAACAATCCTCCTATTAAAACCAAGTATATAGTTAATAGTAGGCATAAGAAAAGAAGAACATCGGTAAAACTCAACTTTTGAAAGGCAGTTTCAGAAAATTTATTTTACTAAATGTAGAATGAAGTACTTCTGTATTGTTTTGATTTATTACTTTTGATTGTTCATGCTGAAAGTCATATCTCTTGCAGTGCTCATACTCTAGATCTGGAAAAGAAAACCAAATATCATATTTAAATGTGATCACACACATCTTTTCACTTTTGTGACTTCTTTCCTATATTCTAAAAAGCCCAGGGAATGGAATGAAAGGAAATCTAACTGAAATATTCCAACAGAGTGTAACTAGATCTGGTATGATCTATGAAAACATAGGCTATTTACGCTAGTGTAATAATAAATGGTAATGAAGGAAGGGGAGAAAAAGAAAGACGAGGCAAGTACAAAATTGAACAATTGACATCAGTGACTGTGTGTTGAACCTGCCAAAATTATGTCCCTTAGCTCTTCATTTTGTACTTGAGCTGCAACTGGCAAATGCCTTGTAAATCTACTACAGCACATGTCTTTCTCTCAAAATGAGAGGCAACAAAATAGTAAGTAGTTTGCATCAATAAATTTAGTGATAATGATCTTGGGGCTCAAGTGTCTGAAACAATTAGCACCTTTTGAGGTTACGTAAATGCAAAAACACAACTGATTTCCTGGGGGAATTTTAAAAAGCCTTTTGATGCAAATAAAGAACAGGGATATTTTCCTCATTTGTTGAATAATTAAAATTAATTCTTTGTTTTGTTAGAAATCGTTGTAACATTGAACTTCTTTGGTAAAAATTGGAAAAGCTGGAGAAAAATATGCCAGTTTATTTTCAACAATAGGACATGTTATTTGTTTTCTAAACATCTTTGAATATATTATTTTTCCTACACTATTCTTCTGGACTTTTATGCTTTTCCATAATTCAACTTATTTCCGTAAAACATAATGGCAATGGAGCAGCATAGATTATGTAGGGAGGAAGAAGCAGAAGTGAGCAAGGCATTGGTCTCCCTGTTAATACTGAACGTACCAAAATATCTGATAATTGTTTGAGCACTAGGATGTCAGAGAAAACAATACAGTACTAAGACGTAGTTTTGCTTTTAACACTTATGCTATAAAACTGTGAATGTAAATGTCCACATGCAGCTTTAAGAATATTTGGAAAAATTTCTAATTCAAGATGACATTGTGTGTGTGAACACTCATCCGTTTTAATCCATACTGGTAATTAGAAAACATCTGTAAAACTGTCTTGTGTAGTATTACTGGACTAGTGCAGAAGTGAATGAGTTAAATAAAATAGACTGTATGTTGTGGGTGAGCAAATATAGTGTGGATGTTATAAAATCCCTTCTGGCCCAGGAATATTTGAATCAACACCAATTTGATTCTGGTTAGTTGATGGGTCCAGCTGCAGAATAATCCAGGAGAACTCAATAACTTATACTGTGGGATCTGACTAATTGCTCATGTCGCACAATAGGAACTCTCCAAGGCCCAAATGTTAGGTTTCCATTAGCGATCCAGAATGAGATGTTAATGTTTTGAATTCATGTTCACCGATGTACAGAAGTCCTGGCCAGTGTTACCCGAATTATGAATTTCATCGCTGTACAGTCCTAGAACAACTTCAGCATTTCATCAGGGGTACAGCTAGGAAAAAAAGGGTACAGTGGACCCTATCTAAAATTACTCAGGTGTGGGGTCCTCCACGGGCTGCAGGTGGATATCTGCTCCACTGTGGTCCTCCATGAGCTGCAGGGTAACAACCTGTGTCTACCGTGGGCTACAGGGGAATCTCTGCTCTGGTTCCTGGAGGACCTCCTCCCCCTCCTTCTTCACTGATCTTGGTGTCTGCAGGCTGTTTCTCTCACATTTTTCTCGTTCCTCTCTCGCAGCTGCTGTGCGGTGGTTTTTTTACTCTTTCATAACTGTGTTGTCTCAGAGGTTCCACCAGTGTCACCGATGGGCTCAGCTTTGGGCAGAGGCGCGTCTGTTTTGGTGCCGGCTGGAACTGGCTCTGCCGGACGTGGTGGGGCGGCTCCTGGTGTCTTCTCACAGAAGCCACCCCTGCAGCCCCCCTGCTACCAAAACCCTGCCTCATAAACCCAATACAGAATCATGAAAGGGAGTGATCTTCATATCACAAATATGCAAAATGTTTCTTGATGAACTTCTGAACTTCTCTCTGTAACAGTTAGAGATCAAGGAAAGGCTTCAACTTTCTTTGAGGAAAGACTTCAACTTCCAAGCTGAATGAGAGTTTACTGTGAAAAGAAGTTGTCAATTTGATCTCTACTATTACTGCATATTAATCATGGTGGAAACTTAGGCAGAGTCAATTTTGATTACACAGGATTTATCTACTTGCTACACTCCAACTCCATTCCATATTGCAGTTCTTAAATTTGAGTCCTCCAGTGTAAATGTTATATACTCAAAGAAATTGTAACAAGACAGAAAATATGAGTCATATAAATGAAAAAAAAAGATAAATGGAAAAAATTGAGAAAGTATATATACTGCTTTTATAAGGAGAGACAGGAAATTTTTGTTTATCTTGCTGGATTCCCAAATAGACTCAGTTCCCAAATAGTGAACTGAGAAAAAGAAAATGACATTGAGAAAGAAGCTGAGCCTTCATCGTGTTTAGACAGCCTCTTAGGAAATGAGGTGACAGAAGAGTGAGTGGCCACCCTTGCTGCGGAGTCAGTGACTTAAGAGGCAGGTGGCACCTGGAGCAGAATATAAGCTGTTCCATGGGATGCCAAGCACCAGTACTTTAGTGGTAGCACTCTGTGAACTATTCCCTGTACAGCAGCCAGGATCAGATAAAGAAGTTGCTAGGTAAAGTCTCAAAGTGTGTCAAGAGGTGTTAAGGAGAGAGGGTTAATTTACCGGGAAATATTTCACTGAAGATTTTAAGTTCTCCTCTGCTGTGTCCATTCCTTCTAAACCAAAATGAAACCTGATTGCTAGTAGTAGTTAAAAGATGATAGAGAAATTACATACAGAAGACCCACAGTTTGGGGTGAATTAACTTCAGTTTTAAAATACAGAAGTTTGATGTAGTTGTTGGAGGGGGTTGCTTTTATTTTTGTTTTTCAAATATAGAACATAGGAATGGCTACAGTGGTTCAGACCACAACTTGGTGGAAGTACTCAGCATTGTCCTGCAACAGATGATCTGTAGGACAGGGCAAGCATTTAATCCTGCTTCCCCACAACACTGTCCTAGCCACCGATGATTTGTGATTCAGGAGGTTCCTGAGAAAATCACTGTCTCTCTATTAAGAAGTTTGGGAATCTTTTTTTGATCTATGAACTAGCCCAATTTCTTTTCATGTATTTCGAACTTTTAACATTCATAACATCCCCTGGCAAGACGTTTCACACCTACTTCGCGTGGTATGAAGAAGTTTAGAACAAATGAAAGGAAGTGCTTTTTCTTTCACTGGATAATTACATTGTCACCGGATGTTGCGGCTGTCAGAGTAGTGGTTCCGAGAGCAGTTGTACAAACTCATGGAAGGAAAAATTCAGCTACAGTGATTAAATGCAAAAATAGAATTGCTGGCTCTGAAAGTACCTAAGCTGCAGATGCCTGAAAACAAAGAGGATGCCTCAGGAGAAGCATGGCCTGCCCATAAACCCAGGCACTTGGATGTTAACCTGATTGACCTTTCTTGTAGCTCACAACAGTTGTCTGTATGTTCTTCACTGAGTTATCTGTATTGCTTGATGACTTTAAAGAAGTGAACAAAAATCAGACAAAAATCATTTTGTTCTTCCTCATCTCTTAGCTCCTTTCATGCTGATAGTCTAACGTGGAGTTAGTTCCTGAGCAAGATTTTGCAGAGGATAGGAATAAGGCTTTGTACCTCTGTTGTCTCTCCTCAAGGAAGTCTCATCATATATTTATGAGCACTTGCTTCTCTTTCCGATGATATTCAGTGCAGAGTGCTGCTGAAAGCTCTCATATCACTTGAAAAAGTTTGGTATGCAGATGACAGCTGTTGGTTATTCCCTCTTATCATAAAGGATCTCTAACCTCAGTAGTCAGTAGCTCAATAAATACCAAAATTGTTCCTCAGGATTACTTTTACTCAGACAAGTAGAGTTGTGCCAGAATATAGCTAACTGAGAAACAGCTGGGCATAGCTATCCAACAGCTAGAAATCTAAATATAGTCACGCATCTGGCCCGTGCATCAGTTCACAATAGTTCTCATTGCTATGTGAATCTAACGAGATCAGTTAAATTACAAGTATCTGCTCTTCTGCTAGTTCTGTAATTACTCAAACTTGTCAATGTTATAGGAGTCAGCAAAGCTTTACGTATCAGACCTATAGGAATTTCCATTCTGTGCACTAAGGATTTGCAGTGTGTCACACTTAGGGCCCTGAGGGTTTGAGTACACACCCTGATATCTCTCTCACTGTCTGCCAGACAGCCTCCCTGGCAGCCAGCAACCCTCATGAGTCAGTTCTGCTGCTTCTCCTGACTTCAGTGATGCGTGTCCTTCACATGGGACATCCTCTCTCTCAGCTGCAGAGGGCCTTTGGAGAAGGTCTCGCATGTGTATTTGGCTGCTGCGCTGTTCTCTCCAGAAAGGTTTCTTGTCCTTGTGCATCCCTTATGCTTCAGGCGGTCCTTTCTCCCTCTTCATTCAGGTTCCTTTCTCGGTGGAGGATGGTAGTTTTTATTTGCCAGCTTCTCCTTTGAAGAGGGTTCAGGAAGGTTAACACTTCAATCCCCAAACTCATTCAACCCCTCTCCTATGCAGCAGTTCATCTGGCTATTTTTCTTAATTAGAGTAAGTGGTTCAGTTTCCTTCGAAATGGAAACTATGCCTTTGTCAGGTGCCACCTGTGATATTAATCAGTCGTTGTCGCAGTGAGAGATAGGACTCTTCACAGACCTTTGCTTGGTGATTTGCTGGTATTTCTCCTTGTGAATTGTCCATATAATCTGTATCAAGTCAGTGTGTTAAGAGGTATATTTAATGTAATTATTTCATTAATATGTATGTTTGTTATTTATATGTGGCTTGTTACTGGCTTTTGGCTGAGACTAAGCACAGCAATTAATGTGTTTGGGGTGAGTAGTTCTCAGCCCCTTCCTCTGAAGAAAGTTGTAGCATGTACCAAATTAGATGTATTTGAAATTACAGTTACGGTAAAACTACATTTCTCCAGTGAAAGGTATTGCAGCCATCCTCGGTGTTTCAATATGCAGTCAAGATCAGCAGCACAGCATGGCTGTCTGCTTTCATATATGAGTCGAAAGTGAGCTGGCTGGAGTTCAGCTCAGCAAAACAGAGATGTTGATGACAATTTAGGTGAAAGAGCAAAACTATCTAGCAAAAACAGTGTTGGCTCCTTGGGGTGATATTTTTCATAATTTAAGTTTGTGACTTTTTATGAGGGATTCTTTCCCCTTCATTGCTGTTAGTCATGCTCCAATTAATAAGCCAGTCAGCTTCTTGTCATCCACATGTGGCCAGGACTTTCTAGCCTCTGCTCTTCAATGTGGATTTTGGTTCTTCTGCAGTCTTTTGTTGTACTGTAATTAGATTGCTGCATAACGTTGCTCCTGGACCTAGTTGTAGTTACTTGGCGACAGCAAGTCAAGAACTCATTTGGTTATTATATGGTGGGAATTTCAGTGGTGTCTGTGCTTGTCTTTCAACAAAGTTGCCTGCTTTTAGGGTTATGTATGTAGGGTTTGCCAATAGAAGATCATGAGCAGCAGTGGTGGCCTTCTGGGATCTCTGAGAAAGTCATGTTGTTAAAAGGGCTTTGGGAACTTGCTAAGGATACATTCCTCAGCCTAGAGGCAGGAAGAAACCTTTTCTAACTGCTTGTCTGCCTGGCTTGGTAGGGCTATTATTTTTACCTGAATGTTTATTTTTTAATGCTTGTGACAGACTGTTCTGTTGCTTGCAGGGAAGAATGTTATACACAGCGTATGTTGTGAAATGTGACGTTAAACAAATGTGAAAGTCTGCTTTCTCCCATCTTTCTCATTTTTTCTTTCGTTTCTGTTCAGTCATGGCCAGCCACAGTATTAAGTTCTTTTTCTTTATCTCTGAGACCTACTTTGGACTATTTTGGCAGTTTTGCTCAAAGAACAGACTTAAGTCCTGTAATTATTTGTGGTGGCCTAAAAGAGAGAGACCTGAGACTAGTTAGGAAGGAAGTATGAAGATGAAAACATGGTAGGCTTTTAACCAAATCGCATTGAAGAGAGGCCCACAAGTTATTGTATGTACTTTGGATTGATCAGTAATATATCTCGGCAGTGTGAACCTTTCACTTCGGGAGAGACGAATAAAGCTTTCAGCATACCTTCCCATGAGATCACTGTGTGATTGAAACAGTGTTGTTTTCATGCAAGTATCTTTATAAACATGAAAAGATCAAATAAATAAGAAAGAAAAAGCCTTATCATAATAGCAATTCTGGACCTCCCAGCAAATTGACCTACTGGGATCCTTAACTGCCTAAGGTTACTTTACTGCAGTGAGAAACAATTTGTAGGCAAATAATAGTTAAAAGATGCACCAGTGGTTTTTTGATGTAAGGGTAAATTTTAGTATGAATTTTACTTCAGATAGCAGACCGTAGGTCTTTATCATTTAGAATACAGAATTTTATTTCTCTATAACTTTTTATGTACGTAGCACTTCATGGGCTACAGCTTCTGACTGTTATTTTACTGTCAACATTCTCCTTATTTCATATATGACTTGTATTCTTCTTAAACTGTTGTTCAGCGATACATTGAAAACGTGACATAATGCAAAAAAAAAAAATTATATTATCTGGTTTTAAGTTGGTATGAAAACCAGTTCAACAATCTCTGTTGCTGCAGCTTGAAATGGTGAAGTGGATGAGGGCAAAGACTTGGCTAAACTTAACTTTGGTCAGTTCAGTTCAGATACTGAAAGCTCCAGCATCCTTAGCTGCTTATTAAAGTAAAGAAGTAGCTGAGCCTTCTAGTTGTGCTTGGAATAAACTGATCTTTAACTAGGGGGTAGAGGAGTAAGACTGGAAGGACGCTGCTTGTTCCAGTAATCACAATCTTAATTCCTCCACAATGTGAGCTTGCCACCAATCCATCAAACTGACAGGGGAGCCTCTGCCATACTGAATGTTTTGGGTTTTTTTTTTCCGTAATAAGAAGAAAAAAGTTTTGCTATATTATGCAATTTAAAAAAGTGTATGCAGTAAAAATCTGTATCTGTTTGAATAAGTGGGAACAATAATTCTATTCTTGCAGATAGAACACAAATAGAATAATTTTTCTTTTAGCATATTAATTCAGTAAGAAGATTAATATAAGCTTGCAAACTTCTTAGTCAAAATCTTTATTATCTCAACAGAATGAAAGACAATTACTGCTTGGATGCTGACAGTAAATGAACTGTTTTATTGAATTGTCACAATGAAATATTGGAGGCTGGTGTATGATAGTTCTTATAAAGACTATATTTGAGGAAGACTTTGTAGAGGAGGCAAAAGAGGGCAGAAATTTTTTAATTTTCAATAAGAGAGATAAAGAAGTGGCTGCTAGTGGAGCAGTGGCAGCTACCATTATAGCCTGTTGGCACTCCTGACTTCCAGTACAGTTTGGAATCAAATTCTTAACTTCAGGTATATGTTTTATTCATACTCTGCTGCAAGCTCAGGAATTAAGCCATGACCACGTAAATTATTATGAACGATTGATACTACTCCATTCAAGGATTGGTGTTCATATCTTTTGCGTTACTGACTAGCATCACCCTCTGTTTCTTAGTTTTCAGTCCTGGTCTCAGTTTATGGTAATATTCTCTACACCTAAAATAATGATCAAACTAATTATCAGAGAAGCCCAGAATAAGTCCGGTTGGAAGGGACCTCAGAAGGTCATTTAGTCCAGCCTTCTGCTCAAAGTAGGGTGAGCTATGAGAGCAGACCAATTAATTCATAACACTTCAAAAGAATATTCCTTTGATATTTTTTGAAGACTTTTTGTTGTCCTTCTAAATAACAGGCTCCCTACTATATATTTTTGCACAGAATACTGAGGTTGGACCTTAAGGAGAGGTTACTTAGGAGTCTTCATTAGGGACAGAACTTTCTTTACAGAGACTATGAGCAATGTCGAACGTTCTTCCAGCTATGGAAGTCCTGACATCTGGTGTTACATTCCAAATTTTGCTTTGGGAAATGGTAGCTCTGAATGTAGAAAAGGTTTCAGTCAATGGGTTTTTGTTAGGGCTTTTTTTATTTGTTGTCAAATGGTGGTATGAAATTCAGATGTTGTAGCTTTGGCTTGTCAGGAGGACATAAGGGGTTTTGAATGATACGAGGAGGGATTTTCCTGTTCTTTTACTACAGCACGTTAGGGGTCCAGAACGGTGTGCTCCAATTTTTCACGTTTGGATCTTAAGTTGTTTTACATTGTACAAGTTTTACGTCAGTGCAACCCCTGAATTTTTTTCCTGCCCAATAGTTTATTTCTTAGTTAATGATGTTATTTGTGATGTTGAATATTGCCTCTTTTTGTTTTTCCAGTGTGACAATGCAAAAGGACTCAAAGCCTTCTATGACGCAATAAAATATGGACCTAATCACCTGATGGTTTTTGGTGGCGTATGTGCAACAGTTACTTCTATCATTGCTGAATCTCTAAAGGGATGGAATTTGGTTCAGGTAAGGCATGGAATGGAGTCTATTCAAATGCTGACTATCTTGTATCTCTATGTCTTTTTTAAATTTAGAAATTTAGTATTTGATGCTTTGCAAGCTTAACATTTTGTGTAATTAGTATATCTCAGTTTTGAAGCTCGGTAAAGTTATGTGTAAAGAAGAACAGCTACTTCTGTATAGTACTAGATTTTAAGGCTTGGCATTGTGCTCACAACGCTTGTGGGTATGGGGCAGCAGTCGTGTGTCTCAGTAGATTAATTAAATAAAATTAATTTTATTTATCTAAAAAAACAACCTAAATGAAATGAAGTTCAGTCATGGTAGGTGAGCAAATCTAGGATGTATCCAAAGTTAGAGGGAACAACACATCAAGCTTTAAATTTCAGTACGCTGGGGTCTTTACTCAGTCTCTACTCAGTCATAATGCAATAATTCCTATTGACTTTAAAAGTGTTGGAAGTGCATAAATTGTAAGTAGTAAATGGGTACATATCTCAGTATTTGACTCACAAAGCACATTTATTCCCAGCTGTTCTTCTTTCTGACTTTCTCAAAGGTCAAGTTTGTGGAAAGGTTCCCTCTGCTGAGGAATCAGAATTTATTAATACTAATCTTTAAAATGCAGATGATAACAGCATGATTTCCTTCATTTCTTCAATCATCTGTCCAGTGATCTTTGGATTGATAGCTGTTCATGCAAGGTAGCCAGCCAGTTTTGCTTTTCAGCTGTGGAAATGCCCTGGCTTCCTACTCAATATTCATATTGCCCAAAGATAAGTTTGTATTTGTATAATTTTTATTAAAATAAACAAAACATTCTATAGCAAACTAATAAAATAATAATATATAACAATTACCTGAGGTTTCAGTTACAAACAGACTCCTCTTTTCCACCTGGAATACTCACTGAGATTAGTGCAGAATGAACAAATGAGGCATAATTAAGTTTGTGAAGAAGGTGATGATCAGAGTACAAATGGGAAAATCTTAGGAGGATAATTAAAGTAGCTTGTTAACTGTGTTTGCAATGCTTGTCATATCAGATCCTTTTTTCTTATGCTTCAGGATTTTTTTCTGATGTGAAAAACATCAGTTCTACTATGGAAACAAAATAATAGTGTATCTCTGGGGATAACAGAGAAACCAACAGAAAGCTTGAAACTATCGTTGAACACTCTCTCTTAAAAATTGCCTAGTCCATGGCCTATAATGAAGTATGTGGCTGGAGGTCTGGTTTTTTTGGAACTTGTCACATGGAACTTCCAAATGATGTAGGATGTCTTAAGGAGTTGGATTTCATTGTGCTAAACCCTTTTCATTTGCACTCAATTTCTGCCTGCTAAGGTCTGAAAATCAATTTGTTAATGCAGTTGCTCAGTCAATAAGGAAGGGCAATTAGAAAGCTTCTATTTGCTTTTAAATGCCTGAATTTGTCAATATATGTGTTAACTTATATAATGATATGAAGCATTGCTACCAGACAGCATCTATTTCTTTGTATTTAACAATTACAGCTGTGACTAAGTCTTAAACATTATTAATGATATCAGTACATCAACGGATTCTCTGCTGCTTGGGCTTAGAATCCTGCAGGCACTAGATAAATCGTCACATGGCATAACTCCACTTTGCATCAGGTTTTTATACATTGATTGACTGAATGATGAAAGAACACATGACAGTGTGGCTGCGAAGTGTGGCGAGGCTTAGTGGATGGTATAGGAGGAACAGAAACAGTCTAAATACAGTTTGTGAAAGTGTTATGTCATGCGGTGACAGCAATATGTGTATCTGCAAATCAGCAGACAAAGCACGTATGAGAGAGTGGGGAAATGGAGTACAAATCTTTCCACTCCTCCAGATCCGCAGTCATAAACATCTTTGATTGAAAGCATAACTTGAATAGAAGGAATAGATAAAAATCTGTAGTTCTCAGAAGTGGAGCAATAATATTCAGCCTGATAAAATACAACACTGTCCTCCCTCAAAACTTGAAACTTCACCTCAGGGAATCACGGCAAACTCACGTAAATAAGTTATATGAATTTGTGATCATGATGAAGTCATTTGATGTTGCAATCAAGAAGAGGGAAAACAGCATATAGACACAAACTAACCTGACAATGTGTTATTGAATAGAGGATATGCATTTGGATCTCTGACTCCATTGTTTTTTCCCTGTGGAGGCAGTCACGAAAACAGAGCTCTTAACCCTAGCAGGGATATTTGATTTGATTTACAAAGGTGTCATGTGGTTGAGCAAAGTGATGACTGTCTTCCACGCAAGAGAAATGCAGGATGATACTGATAGTACTGGGAGGAATAGGAAAGAATAGAAAGATAACAGAATATAACAACTGAAAAATTACTTTCCTTAGCAAATACAGTATAAGGTTGACTGCCTGCAAAACTTCTCTGAAAGCCCTAAATTCTAGCCCCTAATTTCTGAAAGCCCTGAATTCCAAGTTTCTGTGTGACTGCTTTTCCTCTGTCTGGGGTAATTTTTCTTTTCTGCCTCTTCCCCATTCTCTCCAGTAAAAAGTCTCCAAAACCATGCAACAAAGTAGAAGGCAAAGAGTACAGATGTGGTGGAAATTATCACCTTACGTTTGCTACTCAGACAGTGTTATAGTAGTGATGAGAGGAGAGAGGAAAAAAAAAAAGGAAATAAATTTTTGCAAGACAGCTTCAGTCTCTCCTTACTGTACGCTGTTGATAATGACACTGTCTTTTTGACTTCTACTTCACTGGTTAATTCAATTCACTGATGGCCTGCAACAATGTGAAATAGGGAAGACTATCAGAGGTTGAGAAGAGTCTCAGTCTGAAAGTGACTTGCCTTATTTCTGTACCGTATCTAAACAGAGGGTACTTTTCCTCCCCCATCGTGACAAATTTTGATTTACTTATGATCAGCAACAGAATGGGAGATTCTGTTCTCAGCTGGCTGCCTTCAGCTGCTGGTTGATTTAATTATCTCTTATGGTACCAAAATTAATGGGTTTTTTAGTGGACCATTTTGTATCTGTGGAAAGAGCAAGTTGTTTTAGCCTGCAAATACTTATGTCATCCTTATGGGCTTTCACTGAGGTATGCCAGGTGACACAACCTGCAAACTGTTTTCTGAACACACATTCTCAGTAGGACGGATGCAGACACCCATTCCTTAGCTTCTCAAATCCAACAAATGAAAAGCTTCCCCACTGAGGGGAGACCTCATCGCGGTCTACAGCTTCCTCACAAAGGGTAGAGGAGGGGCGGGTGCCGATCTCTTCTTACTGGCGACCAGTGACAGGACCTGAGGCAATGGCAGGAAGATATGCCAGGGGAGGTTTAGGTTTGACATTAGGAAAAGGTTCTTCACCCAGAGGGTGGTGGAGCGCTGGAACAGGCTCCCCAGGGAGGCAGTCATGGCGCCCAGCCTGACAATATTCAAGGAGCGTTTGGACAATGCTCTCAAACACATAGTGTGAATTTTGAGGTTGTCCTATACAGGGTCAGGAGTTGGACTCGATGATCCTTGTGGGTCCCTTCCAACTCAGGAGATTCTATGATTCTATGAGTAATCTCTGTGTGCCAGTAGCCCTTACTTTGCTGACTGACAGTCTGAGCATGGGTTGAATACTGCACATGCAGCTTTGATGTATGGTGTGGAATCTGTTTGAACCTTTGGTATTTTGGTTAAAAAGTGCCAGTAATATTCTGTGCATCTGACAGTGGGTCATAAAGGTGTGAGGGTATAATACCAGGCAGTTGCTGTGCTGTAGGGGGAATATTTCAATGTCAAATTCTTCCGGATTCATCTTATCCCCATTCCCTTTCCATGTGTATTCAAGGCAATTAAACAGAGTGAAGAAGAATCATTAATAGCGTCTACAATATATTGCAAAAGACCAGTTATATATTTTTATTTCATACACTGAAGCATTCCTGCTAGTATCCAGGTAGTCCAAAACAGAGGAGATGGTTTGCAATTCAGTTTTTCTCTTCTATTTCAGGATACCTATCAACTGTTTACCTCTCCATGTGCATTTCTTACAGTGACAAAAGCATCTAATTTGTATAGATTGCTGTTTCTGCTGTTCTCCATTGTCATCTCTCACTTTTCCTGACTGCCGTATTGTGGTGGGTTGACCCTGGCTGGACGCCAGGTGCCCACCAAAGCCGCCCTATCACTCCCCCTCCTCAACTGGACAGGGGAGAGAAAATACAATGAATGGCTCATGGGTCAAGATAAGGACGGGGAGAGATCACTCAGCAGTTACTGTCACGGGCAAAACAGACTCAACTTGGGGAAAGTAGCTTAATTTATTACCAATCAAATCAGAGTAGGGTAATGAGAAATAAAACCAAGTCTTAAAACACCTTCCCCCCTACCCCTCCCTTCTTCCCGGGATTAACTTTACCCCTGATTATTCTCTACTTCCTCCCCCCGAGCGGCACAGGGGGGATGGGGAGTGGGGGTTGTGGTCAGTTCATCACACGTAGTCTCTGCCACTCCTTCCTCCTCAGGGGGAGGACTCCTCACACTCTTCCCCTGCTCCAGCATGGGGTCCCTCCCATGGGAGACAGTCCTCCATGAACTTCTCCAACGTGGGTCCTTCCCACGGGCTACAGTTCTTCACCAACTGCTCCAACGTGGGTCCTTTCCACGGGGTGCAGTCCTTCAGGAACAGACTGCTCCAGCATGGGTTCCCCACAGGGTCACAAGTCCTGCCAGCAAACCTGCTTTGGCGTGGGTTCCTCTCTCCATGGGTCTGCAAGGTC
>WAAD01039268.1:203476-216878 GCA_013389945.1 Fregata magnificens
GGGTCCATCTTGGAGCCGGCTGGCATTGGCTCTATCGGACATGGGGGAGGCTTCTAGGAGTTTCTCACAGAAGCCACCCCTGTAGCCCCCTGCTACCAAAAGCTTGCCACGCAAACTCAATACGCATATTAACGTAAACATTTAACCAGGATGAGGATTTTGACCAAACTGGTCACGTCTGTTAATTTGTATAGAATCATAGAATTGTTTAGGTTGGAAAAGACCTTTAAGATCAAGTCCAACTGTTAGACTTGTGATACTCTTTCTCCATTTTGGAGATTTGTCTTTCTCTTTCATTGTGTCATTTTCATTCTCTTACAGCGTGCTTCATTTACAATTTCCTTTAGCTCTGGAAATAAGCTTTTGCCAGAAACAAAGTATAAATGTTACTGATTCATTAGGATATCCTCTGTTTCTACATATTTAATGTAATCTAGTCATAACTGCTGGCTTCTAGGCAGGTAACTGCTACAAGGGATCCAGTGATTAGATCATTGAAAACAGAGAAACCTTGTTTTGGATTCACCATCTCATGTAGAAAAGTTTTCTAAGAAAACTATAGGTACCCTAATCATGATATATTACTCATTTTGTGAGCTGGACTTCCAGCAAATTTAAGTCTCCCATATTAATAGAGGACAAGTTCACATGTTAGAAAGGGAAAACTCCTTTAGTTCTCTAGCTCACTGTAGTTGAGTATTAAAGAACCTACCCTGAGATTTGTTTTATTATCCTATAGATCCATAGACATTTAAGATCCCATCTCTGAATTACCAGAAAGATTGCTGAGTCAAAGAAAATCAATGATGTTTCTAGTCGTTGGTTTCCTTCTGAAACAAGGCTGATGTGATTGCATTGTCAGTTCCTCCTAACAATTTCTGGCCACTGGCCAGTTGCAACCAAGTTTTAACAAAGGACTTCCCAAAGATTATTAGCTTCTATACATTTCTGTGGCAATGAGCTGCTGAGCAAAGGGATCTACATGAACGAAACAGAGGCTTCAGCGTGAGCACAGAGAGCTTGGAGCCAGCCATGATATGTGGTGCTCCTTGTCCAGCTGCTGTTTATGGGAAGGGGACTGACTGCATTGAAAAGAGAGTTAAAAAAGCAGCAGAAAGTAAGTTGAGAAAATACAGAGGAGGGGTGAAGCTCAGAAGGATATGAAGTGGGAGCTGGGGTGGGTGTTTGTGTGTGTGTAGAAGCTTAGGACACATGTACCTATGGGAAACCAGGCTTTGTTAGCTGGCTCTGTTACTCATCAAAGTTCTTGTTAATACAGAATTTCACGAATATATGCAGGTTATAACGAGTGTTTTTTAACATTTAAGTAATGCAAGTCATCACAAAGGTTTCTATACAGGCCACTGAATCAAATTTCTTCTTGTTAATATCTGAATTTTCTAAATCCTCATGCTTGTTACCTAGAGCTCTGGCATGGGCATGGGCATGGGCACATAAACATTTGATAAAAAAATGTGTGGGGTGTGTGGGGTTTTTTTTTTTTTTTTTTTTTACATTCCTTGTCACGTTTGTTCCAGCACAGTAAGTTTGTGCTACTTTTGCCTTCACTGCACAATTTCCATGTATTATTATCTTGAGCAATGAAAAGGGCATTTAAACTAGTCTTTGGCTAAGAAGATTAGCTACTTCTATCTATGAGATGCAGGCGGTCCCATTTGAACAGGCCTTTCTCCCACTGGCATATGACCCAATGCACCACAGAACTAGGGTCTTCAGCTTCTTGGCCCACAATTCACCATCATAATCCTTTTTTTTTTTTTCCCTCTTTCTTTTCTTTCCTATTTTATCTCCTGGGATTGGAGGGATTTTGTAGACTTTCTGTGCTTGTGTTGTACTTTTAACAGGCAAAGTGTGTGAAGGGAAACAGCTCTTGAGATCTTATTATACAGGGTGCAAACCTGATGATGTTCTGATCTTGCCTTTGGAAGTTAGCTGAGCACATAAGGAAGTTTTGCTCACTTCACTGTAGGAATGCCCGGGAGCTCCTGAACAGGAAGAAAACACAGCAGGACTGACCTTCAGGCAGAACTTCATGTGAAGTTTCTCTTCATTTGAGAGCAGCTCTGGTGAATTTGGAGGGAGACAGACCTTTTAGTTCTGCAAATCCTCCTCTTGATACAAGCTGCTAGCAGGAGCTCTGCTGTTATTGATGTGGCTCTCCTGAAGCTCTGTGGTTGCTGCTGGGAAAGAAAATGCATGGGGAGTTAAAACAGATCAGCAGTACCATACGTCCTAATTAGACTGTGTCTCTGTGTGTGTGGACGGATGTGTACGTGCACAATGTAGAGCAGACTTAGACTTGGAAAGTTAGTTGTATATTCTTAAACTTAGGGAAATGAATGTTGCAGTGCACCAGGGGAGACTGGTCTAGGGCAGAAGAATTAATTTAGTGGCAAAAGTTCTTTCATAATGATAAAAACACTGACCCTGATTTCCGGTGCATTGTTTCAGTTGTACCCCAGGGGAGGCATTAGTATTACATTGCTGTTAATAGCAGAAATTTGGTCTGCAAGGTTTAAATTGAAAATTTCAGAAAATTTCCAGGCTGGGGTATGGTAAGAAATGCATATCCTATATTCCAAATGCACTGCAAGATTTAGTAGGACCTTCCTTTCCCTTCTTTCCATCTTCTGCTTAAATACATGAAATTGATTTATTGTGAGATGAGTTGGCTTAACCTGGCTTTCCATCAGTTTGAAATTGGCTTCTATCCAGCATTCACTTTATTTAAATATGATTAGCTGTTCTTTTTCATCTCATTTGTCTTGTATTTCTGCTGTTGTAGAAAACAGCAAACCGCAGTATACACCCTAGTTTTTGCCTTTGATCTAATGTCAGCAAGTTCAGTTCATTACATAAAGCGTGAATAAAGGTATTTTAATACAACTCTAGAGTTAGGTCAAAGCTGTTGAAGTCTGAACCTGTATATTTATTCTAACTATGATCTGCGTGTTTTGACAAAAAAAAAAAAATCTTTTTTATTATTTTTGTTCTTCTTAGCTGTTTTTCCATAATCTTTCATTCACTTCTGTTTAGTGTTGGATCAATACTATGGTATGAACGAGTGATGGTCTAGGGAACAGACCCAGACTGGAAAGGCAAGGGTGTGACTTTGCCGTGCAGTATACATTGGGTTTGGGAAAACACATTTAATTCTGAACAAATCAGATAGTCCCTCTCTTCCATATACTCTTCCCTGGAATCTGAACGGTCTCTTGAAGAAAAAAATACGTAAAAGAACCCCAAACCCATAGCATAACATACAAGCATTGCTGTTTTTCCAGACACAGAGCATTGTGTTTTAATGCTAGCTCAATTTATTGGTGAGGTAAGGTGTTTAAAATATCCAGCCTAATTTATTACCAGAATAAATAATGGCTGTGTGTTTGGGTTTTTTTTTTTCCCTTGCCTGTGTAATTTTTATCAAAGTATTCTGTGTCACTGCTTGTATTCTTTTTTGGTTTTGTTTTGGTTTGGTTTTTTTGTTCGTTTTGTTATTGTTTTTTGGGTTTTTTTGTTTTGCTTTCCTTTTGGTAGCTTCTGTAAAAGAAGACTGAAGTCTTTTCTTGTGTGGCTTTTGCAGCCCCTCAGCTAGGATAGACCTGCCAGGTAGAATCTTACTCAGTTACCAAAATTTTCAGTATTGCACCTTGCAACTATTGCTGCAGCTTCCTTCACTGCTACAAAAGGTATACCCTCCTGTCCCCTCAGGCTGGTTTATTACTATTTGCTGCTGCTTTTTTCTGGAGGTGGTTTTGAGAAGTAGATGGGTAGCTTTGGTTGCCATCTCTTCCTTCTCTCCTCTTCCCTGTCCCGATATGATAGGCACACTTAAGGTTTGCTTCTTTGGGAAATCACTTGTGGTTTTGCATCTTCACTATACTGAATGAGGAGGACCGTGATATACACTGATTTCTTTTTCAGCTTTGAGATTTTTTTCATGGCATGTTTTCTAGTGCCCTGTCTGATGTCTATTTTCTGTATGGTCCATCCCACTGGACAGAAGCGCTGCTAAATTTCCTTCTAGCCCATAGCTGGTCAGCGTGTCTCCTCTTGACTTCTTGTGGGAAATGTCATGTGATTTGTGGGGATATACCTGTGTGACACTAACACCCCGTTAATGATAACCTTTGATTCTGTCCACAGTTCTGCCAGCCCAAAGAATAATCTTTTGATTCTTTAATCCCATTGCTTTCATTACTCTGTGGCCCAGAAACCTGGCTTGAAGTCTCCCACTGTTAGGTGGGAGCATTATTATAGTTTCTCAGCAATTGCAACACTGAATTTTGAGCTCCCCTTTGCATTTTTCCCTGTGCCCGACTTTACACAAATCTTGTTTTTATGTTTCTTACTTGAAAGCTAGCTCGGGGAAATCAGATGCTAATTCGTTGCCCATCTGTACATGATTTTTCTGCTTTAAAGGTCATATGGATTGAAAACTATCTCACTTCACTGAAAATATGATAACTTTGTCATGTTTTGGTTGGTTCTTGGCAATCTTTATTAATTTACTCCAAAATGTTCAGATTATAGTATTTCTGTGAAAACTGAAACATTTCAAATATTCTAGAAAGTTGGTTTCAAGCTTCTTTTATCACCAATTCCCCAAATGTGGTCCTTCTGATTATTTTCACCATACCTATAATTTATGTAAAGCTGGAGCTATTTTGGTATGCTGTTTGCCAGAGTGACTACTTTAATTTGTTTCTGAAATGTAGCATTGAGTGTGTTCTACAAGACCAGCTTGCTGGCCTGTTTCTCAAGAGCCACCTTGGAAAGCCCTAGGGTTGCTTTCTCTCCAGTCCCTTTGACCAGCCTGGATTGAGTGGCCCTATATGAAGTTAAAAGCACCCTCTGGCATAGCTGTTGCTGTCCTTGGAACATACAAACGTGGCCACAGTAAGAAGGTAAATACAACTAAGTCAAGGCAAAATTGGTATGATAAAATTTGTTGCTTCGTACTATTACTCCCACAATCTTAAATCCACCTCTTCATTTCATTCTCTCTTACTTTGATGTTTTTCTTCATGTTACTGTCCTATTATAGGGCAAGGAAAGCTTTTCCATGGTAAATTAACCTGCTTTCCCCTAAATGCTGTTGTGGCAGCAGTTACTTAATTACTTATTGTGAGGGATGGCGGAATTCATACAAATTCAGCAACAGCAGCTCCTGGGCATAGATTGAAGAACAAACTCATAAATGAAGCAGTTGCAAAAAGAAAGCACCTCTACATAATTTTGAAATTGAAATAAAATATTTATTGGCTTTTAAAACCAGAAAAGGCTTAATTATGCTCCATTGAAGAAGTAATACATTGCTGATATGTTTATAGACAAGTAAGTGCTGAAGTACAAATCCTCATATAATAGAAGCTTTTCTAAGGGCCTGATTCTCAAGTGCACTGTAGTGTTCTTGGTATATGATTCATCTAGTATTATGGCCAGTACAGCATCCATATTAGTTCTTGGTATTCTCAGTACTCCATACCTCTAGAGCAGTTCCTGGGGACTTGTAGATCTTGCTGCATGCTTTCTCAAGGCGTCCGTTAAGTCTTAACACAACTGCAGAAAAATTAGGCCTATAAAACAAGGGATAGTTATGTTTTAATTGAACTTAAAGTGATTTGGAAACACATTTATTTCCTTTAGCCTTAGTTATCACCGAGAGCAAAACCATAATCTTAGTGTCAGGGAAAATAGATAGGATCACTGCAGCTGAAGAGCCTCCAGGCTCTTTTGGAAAAGCACTAATAAATGCATACTAAATTGCTGCTGAAATAATCTGTAGTTGGAGTAAGACGGTTTGGTCCTAGGATTACACCGAGAACAGGAACATATTGCACAGCTCTTAAGCATAGACTTGTAAGGCATTTCCTTTTCCTCCTCATCATATTCAAGACTTATAGCTACAGAAAGCTTAAGTAACTGAGTCTAAACTCATTTTTTTTTACCGAAAAATAGTTCCACAGTTGCACCTTTCCCATCTTTCAGAATGTCTTCTTGGCTCTCTGCGTTATAATTCCTAACTGTAGTTGCAAATCCAGATTTACTTTGATTTCTTGTCTTGCCTTGGTTTCATTCATTTTTAGGAGATGAGTAGCTTGAAACTTCTGAACTCTGTGTTAAGCTATGACACATTCTGCTCCTAATTCTCAAAGTAAAGGAAAGTGTTTCCCCAGTGTAGTCCTCATCTTCCCTTATTTTGCAGATGTCCATTAGACTTTGTTGTCCGATAGACAGCCTATCACAAGCTGATTAATAAGCTACAGCAGGACTGACAGTATAACAACTATGAGCTTTGTTTGTATTATGCTACAACACTAAGCTAGGAAACTTCTATGATTGTTTATAATTAAGCTACTGTGAGGGCACAATATCTGTCAGGATGTGGATTCATTTATGTGGGTTTGCTTCCTGAAAGTAAAAAGATTAGTGGCACAGCTTCTGAAAGGTTTGTTCAAATCCTTCAATATTCAGATAAGGGAACAAGAATGTATGGGATTGGGGAGTGAAAGATCTCCAGTTCAGCAGTCTAAAGTATTACATTAAATGCTTGGGAGCTACAACTTTGTATTCATTATTAAACATTGCCATGCTGACCTAAAGAAAGATTTAATTTGTTCTTTAAAACAGAGCAAGAAAGTTCTTCGTCATAACCCTTTTGAAAATAAGAGCTTGTATAAGAGTGATGACAGTCTCAATTTGAAATAGTTTACAGTTACAACTCAAAAGCTGGATGCTGGGTTTTGCATTTGTAAACAAACTCCCAAACTAGATCCACTATCCTGTTTAAGAATATCTGTAGTTGCAAGGAAAAGATCAGTTCTGGGAAAGTGGGATAGACTTGCAGCATTGATAATAATGGTGTTTTTTGCTATAAAGACATACTCATGCTAAAGAGATTATTTTCCTAATGTCTCTTGTTTAATTTAAACAATCAATCCAAAGATTTGTTTAGGTAAGCAGATTTTCATTGATTGTCTTTCGAAGGCTATGAATGCTGTTGAGAAAAGCGGAGTGACTGAGCAAGCAATAGAGAAGATCAGTATTATGTTTAGCTCTTATTAACAAAATGAAAATCAAATAATAAAGAAAGGTATGAAGACTAAGGTGCTGATTCTCTCAGGTGTGTACCTGCATATATATGTACACACACATATATATGTATTTAGAATTATCTAAAACTGTCTTCAGTCCTTTTTATGGCTCAGTCTGTTGCTGATGGGGCGCTGTTATGTTTCAGGTAAATGTAGTTGCATTCTCTTACATTGCATCAGGATTAATTCTCATTCAGAAATGTGGATGACATGCATAGGTGGGTGCTACATAAGCAGCCTGCTTTGAAATTTTTTTCCTGTGACTTTTTGCTCTCTAGTTTTTTTTGCCATTCACCTGTTTTGCCTTATTCTGCTTGCTTATGAGAAGTTAAAAAAATATCTGATTTGTAAATCTGAAAGAGAAGAAAAGTTCAGAACCAATAGCTTACTGTTACATAAAGGTCCTGTATGTTATTTGTGGATATTGATACAGGAGGTCAGAATTACAGATTACAGACTGTAATCAGACCAGTCTGGAAAAAATTTGGTTATAGAGACAGAAGTTTAAGAAACAATTTCTACCTAGCAAATTTCATGCTAGGTAATTTCATGCTTTTCAAATACTTGTGTCTTGGCTATTAAAATTCAGTAATGCTACAGTCACCAAATCTGATAATGCTTAATGATGTTAACATTAATGTTGATAATGAGTTCTTTGGGTAGTCAGTGTGAAAACTCCTGTGACCAATGTGTTTTTGTCCTTGCTTTTGGGCGTCTTTCTGATGATGTGATAAACTCCTATCTTTAGGCTGGTTTTGGCTTGGGAAGAGGAGAGAAAATACAGAAAATTGTTTCTTTTCTTTTTCCTTTTTTAGAGAAAAGGGCAGAAAGTTGCAACTGTGGGGCCCTGAGTTTCACTGCCTGACACATCCACCTTTATTGATCAAGACCTCAAGCTACTGTTTTTGCAACTATAATTACCATAGAGTCACCTTATACATAGACTGTATTCAAGGTTGCATGAGGCATATCCTCAGTTATAACACAAATCTTCCCCTCATAACAAATGTGCTTGCGCTGGCTTGACTTGTCTCCTATTCCCTGTCTAATGACTAGACCACAATAAGAGATTTATGATTCCACTACTTACATTGCCTTAAAAGAAGGTGGGGTTTTGGTTTGGTGTTTTGGTTTTTTTTTTTCAATTTTGTTGTGGTTTAACCTAGCAGGCAGCTAAACACCACACAGCTGCTCGCTTACACCCTGTGCAATAGTGTCGATGGTCAAGTCCACCCGTTGGTCATGAGCACATCTATATGTTGCATCTCTTCCTTGATGGCCTGAGGTGTCATGAGCCCACCAAGCTATAAAAAATTCACCCTTATCTTGCCAGTCCAGATCCACCGGAGCCACTTCAATCTTAGCAGCCTGATCCACCTGCTGGTTGTTTTGATGCTCTTCAGTGGCCTGCCTCTTGGGTACGTGAGCATCTACATGATGTACTTTTACAACCAGATTTTCTACTTGGACAGCAATATCTTGCCACAATACAGCAGCCCAGATGGGTTTACCTCTGTGCTGCCGGTTGCTCAGCTTCCATTGCTGTAACCACCCCCACAGGGCATTGGCCACCATCCATGAATCAGTATAGAGATAGAGCACTGGCCATTTTTCTCAGCAATATCCAAAGCCAGTTGGATGGCTTTCACCTCTGCAAACTGACTCGATTCCACTTCTTCTTCCGCAATTTCTGTGACTTGTATAGGACTCCGTATGGCAGCCTTCCACNCTTCAGCAATTTCTGTGACTTGTATAGGACTCCGTATGGCAGCCTTCCACTTCTGATGCCTTCCCACAAGACGACAGGACCCATCAGTGAACAGGGCATATAGCTTCTCATTTTTTGGCAATTTATTATACAATGGGGCCTCTTTAGCACGTGCCACCTCCTCCTCTGGTGATATTCCAAAATTTTTGCCTTCTGGCCAGTCCATAATCACTTCCAAGATTCCTGGACGACTGGGGTTTCTTATTTGAGCCCCTTGTGTGATCAGTGCGACCTACTTACTCCACATAGCATCAGTTGCATGATGTGTACAGAGGATCCTCCCTTTGAACATCCAACCCAGCACCGGCAGTTGGGGTGCCAGGAGGAGCTGTGCTTCAGTATCAACCACTTCTGAAGCAGCTTGAACCCCTTCATATGCTGCCAATATCTCTTTTTCAGTTGGAGTATAGCGGGCCTCGGATCCTCTGTATCCCCAACTCCAAAACCCTAGGGGTCGACCTTGAGTCTCCCCTTGTGCTTGCTGCCAAGGCTCCAGGTAGGGCCATCTTGCCCTGCCCTGCCCTGCCAGACTGGCCCAAGGGCTACTGCATGAACTATCTCCTGATTAATTTGTTCAAAGGCTTGTCATTGCTCAGGGCCCTGTTTGAAATAATTCTTCCGAGTCACTTGATAGAGAGGGCTTACAATCAGATGGTAATTTGGAATATGCATTCTCCAAAAACCCACAATGCCGAAGAAAGCTTGTGTTTCCTTTTTGCTAGTTGGTGAACACATGGCTGGTTTTTGTTGATCACATCCATTGGGATCTGATTATGTCCATCTTGCCATTTCATTCCTAAAAATTGGATCTCCTGTGCAGGTCCCTTGACCTTTGTATTATGGCAAAACCAGCTGTCAGAAGGATTTGGACTATTTTCTTCCCTTTCTCAAAAACCCCTTCTGTTGTGTTGCCCCACACAATGATGCCATCAATGTATTGTAAGTGTTCTGGAGCTTCACCCTGTTGCAGTGCGGTCTGAATCAGTCCATGGCAAATGGTAGGGCTGTGTTTCTACCCCTGGAGCAGTCGATTCCAAGTGTACTGGACGCCCCTCCAGGTGAAAGCAAACTGTGGCCTGCACTCTGCTGCCAAAAGGATTGAAAAAAAAAGCATTAGCGATATCAGTTGTGTTGTACCACTTGGCTGCCTTTGACTCCAGTTCGTATTGAAGTTCTAGCATGTCCAGCATGGCAGCACTCAGCAATGGTGTGACTTCATTCAGACCACGATAGTCTACTCTTAGTCTCCGCTCTCCAGTAGACTTCTGCACCGGCCATATGGGACTGTTAAAGGGTGAGTTGGTCTTGCTGATCACTCCTTGTGTCTCCAGTTGACAAATCAGCTTACAGATGGGAATCAAGGAGTCTCAGTTGGTGCGATATTGCTGCTGGTGCACTGTAGTGGTGGCAGTCGGCACCCTCAGCAACCCCACAACAGAAGGGTCCTTCGAGAGACCGGGCAAGGTGGACAGCTGTTTAATTTCCTCCGTCTCCAAGGCAGCTATACCAAAAGCCCACCGGTACCCTTTTGGGTCCTTGAAATACCCCCTCCTGAGATAGTCTATGCCAAGGATGCACGGAGCCTCTGGGCCAGTCACAATGGGGTGCTTCTGCCACTCATTCCCAGTTAGGGTCACTTCGGCCTCCAATACAGTTAGCTGTTGGGATCCCCCTGTCACTCCAGAAATACAGATGGGTTCTGCCCCTATGTAGCTTGATGGCATTAGGGTATGCTGTGCACCAGTGTCCCCTAGAGCCTTATACTCTTGTGGGACTGATGTGCCAGGCCATCAAATCCACACAGTCCAGTAAACCTGGTTGTCCCTTTCCTCCACCTGGCTGGAGGCAGGGCCCCTCTAGTCCTGGTCATAGTATCTGGATGTGTCTCACTTCTCATAGATGTGAATCAAAAATCCCTCCATTAAGATCAGAAGTAAAATCAGTGCTTGCAGTCATCTGTCTGGGGAACTGCTCACTGGAAACTGGAGCAGCAATTTTCCTGGAAGAACCCCCCTTTGTGATTGTTTTTCCTTGCAACTCACATACCCATGCCTCTAAGGTTGAGGTAGGTTTTCCATCCCATTTCGTCACGTCCTCTCCATGGTCACATAGGTAAAACTACAGGGTGGCCCGTGGTGTGTATCCACTATATCCTCTCTCTTGAGCAGAGGGATGCTTACTCCTAATGGCTGAGATACTGTTCCGTACAGGTGGAGAGTAGGACATATCCTCTTTGAGTTGCTGGAACTCCCAGGAGAGTTTCTCCACAGCTGAGATGAGGGAGGAAGAGATATTTTCTTCATATTCCCAGAGTCTGCTAGCCACTTCATCCACTGTTGGTGCCTCTTCATCTCTCCAGGTCAGTATTGCCAATGACTTGGCACACAATGCTGGTGCGCTCCAAACCAACTTCTGCCACATGGGTCGTGTGCACTGCACTTCATCTGGATCTTTGGATAACCGCTCGTTGTTCAGGTCTCCATAAATCACCTCCAGCATGGCTAATTCCCTCGGGTACTGGATACCTCTCTCCATGGTGGTCCACTTGCCTGGGTGATATATGACATCTTCCTTAAAGGGATACCTTTCCTTCACGGCTGACAGAAGTCGCCTCCAGAGGCTGAGGGCTTGTGCCCCTTTTCCAATTGCTTTGTCAATGTCCCCTTCCCTAGAAAGGGATCCCAGTTGTTTGGCTTCCTTACCCTCTAATTCCAGGCTACTGGCCCTGTTATCCCAGCATTGGTGCAGTCAGGTGACAATGCGCTCTCCTGGATGGTGACTGAAATCCTTTCGCATATCTCACAGCTCACTCAAGGATAGGGATCAGGTAGTTTCTGTCTCATTTACAAGTTCTTCCTCTTCCTGCTCCACTCCTTGTAATGGCCCTGTTCTCTCATCATCTCTTTCTAAACCAGCTGTCTTTTGCTTCCAAGATTTCTTCTTGTGTATAGGAGTGACTGACAGCAGCACAGGTTGGTTCTCTGGTTCATCTGCAGTGCCTGTCACCAGGGTTTGAGTAGCAACAGTGCGTGTTGCGGGAGTTTGAGTACCTGCAGTGCCTGTCGCCAGGGTTGGAGTGGCCGCAGTGCTGGTCATTGGGGGTTGAGTGGCCGTAGCACCCATTGCCAGGGGTGGAGTGGCTGTAGAGCCCGTCGCCAGGGGTTGGAGCGGCCACAGAGCCCGTCGCCGGGGTTTGATCTCTGGATGGTGTTCTTAAATAGTTGTTTAGCCCTAAACAAAGCCTGTGCCATATTCAGCAGACATAGCAATAGGAACGTGCTGGTTTGAACTTCCCAAGGATATTCAAAATTCTCAAGAGCTGTTGCAACTAGCCTGAAGGAGAATGGGAAGGTGAAGGAGCCAGAGAAAGTGTCCTCTTCTGTCTCCCCCATGGATTGGTCTTCCGAAAAGAAGAGGTAAAAGGTAAAATTATTAATAGTTTCTGAGAGATGGCTCCTGGAATATGGGAATGATGGCAGTGCTGAGTACAATCTCACAACCGATAATTTTTATCGTACCATAAATCACTGTTACACAGTACAGCAAAGCGATAACTGTAATCCAATTCCCAGAGGTGACAAACAGCACCACAGGGAGTGCATACGGCNGAATTTAAAAAAGTGATGCAACCGCTCACCACCCGCTGACTGATGCCCAGCTAGTCCCTGAGCAGCAATTGCTGCCTCCCAGCCAACTCCCCACAGTTTATATCCTGAGCATGACGTCATATGGTATGGAACAGCCCTTTGGCTGGTTTGGATCAACTAATTTGGCTGTGCCTTCTCCCCTCCCAGCTTCTTCTGCACCTGGCAGAGCATGGGAGGCTGGAAAAGTCCTTGAATAGTGTAAGCGCTAGTGTTAGTGTTATCAACATTATTCTCATCCTAAAACCAAAACACAGCACTATACCAGCTACTAGAAAGAAAATTAACTCTATCCCAGCAAAACCAGGACAAATTTAAATCACTGAAACAGAAGACAACAAAACTGAGCAATAATCTTTGTACAAATAATTCTGTGGTTTGCGCTTTCTGTTAGCCTCATTCTTAACTTTTCAATTTCCCCTTGCCAGAAGCAGTGCTAGGAGGACTTAAAGGCAACACATTGCCAATTAGTCATGGCTTGCAGACTGCTCATTTGAACAGTAGGCGTTTATTTTTATGTCCAGAAGTCCACATTTATTACTGCAGATGAACCAACAGGGTGTAATTTCATAGTTAGTTCAATGGTCTAACTGGTTATGTGAACTAGGAAAATGAAACTTTAAATGTTGTTGCCCAACATTTTACTGTTTTACAGACGGATTATTATAGTATTATAATCGCCTTGGAAAGACAGCTTGTGTCTCCGGTCACAAATGAATTCACACAGAATATGACATTCTTAGCGCAGTTGTAAACCTCACCTTCCAGTGTAACATTATTGCCTCAGCTCCCTAGATGAATAATGAAATATGGATCACATGAATTCTACAGAGCTTCAGACTTAGAATCATAGAATCATAGAACCATTAAGG
>WAAD01039269.1:9492-25207 GCA_013389945.1 Fregata magnificens
CTACCATCCCCACTTAATTTCACTGTCAAGACTCTCTGCTGTAACTGTCTAGCCATTCTGCAAAGCTACGCCAATCCTAGCATTACATTACCTAGCCACATTGCATATACTGGCCAACTTGCTTTCATTTTATGGTATTTTCTTCCATCAGTCACATCATTGGCTGAACAGAGTGGTGCTTGGGTTTACACAGGAAGAAATGCATATAAGTATCTTCTGCCTGACAAAGTCAGACATTGACTCAAGGTAGTTACATTTCTATGTCAGCATGGGGAAAAAAAAAAATCTCTTCAGATAAACCAAACATTTTAGCAGTCCAAAAAGTGAGCCCCATCCCCTATGAACTAGTGTAAAGGTGTTGTTGGTCAGCATTTCTGGCTTTATAGCCTTGAAAACATAGTACTGAAATATCTCATTTGTTCTTCCTCCATGTTTAAAGGCAACCTAGGAAAATATGCATCAGCAAATAAGACTCGAGAAGACAGATGGGTCTTTCAAATGTTTAGTGCATACAAAAGCTATTGCAAATTCTCTGATTAGCACTTTTGACTTATGCACAGTGGTTAGGTCCCAGCAATTATTTGCTGGGATTGGCTCAATCACCACACTGATGACATGTATTGCTTATTATTTTAGCAAATTGTTTTTCCTCCAAGCCAATTAGTTCTATTCTGATTGAATAGCATACACTGAGTGTCAAAAGCTTTTACAGTCTCTTTTTTCTTTTCAAATCATGCAGAGGAAAGGAGTTAAAATTAATCTGCGGGATTTTAAAGTTGCTATGTACAATTTTAATTAATTTTATTTTATTTATTTTTTAGCCCTATGTTGACAAACTGCTGACCTAATGGTTTCTGGGTGGAATTTAGCTTAATTTCTTCCAGGGGAGGAAATGACCAAATATGGGTGCGTTTGTTTTCAGCTATTTATAAGATTCATAGCTATTGATTTTGGAGTATATTCTTATCCTGAAATACTTTTAAGGTGTAACATCTAGTACAGAAAGCACAGCACAGATTACTTATTATCAAGACATCGTGAAAGTAAAAATTATTTTACTGATATAGTCTCATCACAGAGAATGATATATATACACTATCTCCTACTAAAACATAATCCTTGTTAATAGAAATAGAAGGAATTTCCCTTTGATTGGAATGAAGCTAAGAAACAAAGAGAAGCAATCTGTTCACAGTTCAGAGTGCTATTTTATTCTTTGACCAGCCAGGTATCATCAGACAAAAAGTTTCTGGAAATTCATTCACTGACCATTTCAAAGACTTGAGTGACAGGTAATTATGAGGACCAGAAGGAGTAAAAAAGAAGTAGTGGTGACTTAAGTGACATGGTGACATGAAAAGTTACAGGATGCACAAACCCTCAAAAATCAAGCATAACTGTTTATGTGCTAGAATCCACACTAAGTAGGCTTTCATATGAGTGGTAATAAATACTGCAAAAATGCAACAACTGTGAAGAGGATTTGCATAAGCACAGGAAACAATGTTATCAGTCCTCTTTACCCAAGTGTAGGAAGAAAATCTTAAATTAGTAAACAATGGGAATATACTCAGTAAATCTAGTGTAAAATGTGCCTTTCTGTCCCTTTACACTGTTTGGAGAAGTGATGTGCATTGCCATTTTTTTAAATGCAAATACTATCAATAAAATAGTTGATTTTTACCTTTGTCCTTTCTTCTGAATAATCCCACCTTTTTCCAGATTTGCCATGTGTTTGTTGTGAATGACAATATCTTCATGTATCAAAAGCACTGAATATACTAGGTGAAAGGGAGAAGACAACATTTTTACCAAAATGTTTGGGCAAATAAAATTCTTCTAGTTTCTACAAACTTTTGGTATCATCAGTCAAGAGCTGGGATATTAGATTTGAAGATTTGACCCTACAACTAAGTTATTTTTGGTATTTCCTTAAAAAAATGAAAAACTGGATTATAGCCTCCATGTATTTACACTGAGGACTGAAGGAATCTATATCAATATCTAATTTATGCTGCCTCTTTACATGTATACAGTGCCAACTCGGTCATCTACATATTCAAATAAGATACTCTGTAGTTCTCAATACAGATACAGATATATTATTTGTTTTAAATTCTATAATCGTGGGGGGGTTTTTTTATTAAAGTGTTCAATGTTGCTCTTAACTTATGTGATAGTGAAGAAGCTTTCCCTTGGTTAAATTAATAAATACATAAAATGCTGTTTTCTTAAGGCTTTTTCTCTTAAGATACTCTCACCACCACAGAATTCAGGATGAAAACAAGATATGCATATTATAACAAAGAAGGTAAATGATAATTGAATTCAATCATATACCAAAGATTTGTCTTAAAGTAATGGCAGTTACTATGGAATCCTTCCTGTGAGCAATCTGTTTAAAAATGAAGCAGTATTTAAGCAAAGATCTGTAGCTGTAGGGAGCTTTCCTGATTGTCTTGCTAATTGATGCTATTCCTTCTTTCCAATATCTTGCCTGCCATTTTAGTTCCAGCTAAATTGTTTCTCAACATTCTGGTACTGACTTGATTCTTCATTTTCACAATTATTTTTCAAATCTTTTCCCACCAACATGCTTCTGGTTCTTCCCTGAAACTGGATTTGAAATTTTAAGTTGGAAGCAATTGACAAATCAAACTTTTGGTTTGAATATTCCAAACATTTGACACTTGGAAGGAGTCAAATACAGACAGAAATTTTACAGGTTGTCTCCTTCAATAATTTCATCCAGAATTAACTTGAAAATAACCCTGCTTGGATAATCCATAGTACTCACATGTTTAAACCAGAGAGCTTTCAGTGAAATACTTAATTCAAGCACCTGAGCAAATATGGAGTCTACAGGGAAAGATGCCTACATTTCCTACTCTGCAGCCAGTTCTGCACTGTAAAGTTATTGCTATTACAGCAGAAAACAAGGCCTCCTTTTGCTTAGTGGACATTAGTTGTGAATTAAAACATTGAAAGTCAGCAGCCTGCCAGTTTCACAGACCTTAACACATCACTCTCCATGACAACATGGAACTCAGAGGAAGGAAGAATATTCCTGGGGGAAAGCTGAGAAGTGCAAAGAATTTTTAATTTTTTTTATATCTGGGATGTGGTGTTTGTTTTTGTTAGCTGAAAACTACTGTTTGAAGTCCATTTGTGTTGGTAGATTACTTTATCTACTCTTCCTCAGGGAACAGACACTACACTATCACTTTGTATACACTACACTGATAGTGCCTTTACGTTTGAGCATGGAATTGATTGCCATTACATTCAAGTGCTTTATTTTCCCCTAGAGCTCTGAAACACTAGAGGAAACTTGCCTGTAAATGGAGGAGAGCCTTGCTTTATTGTTTTTTCTTTTAAACCTTGAGTTTGTGTGTCAAAGGGCTGAAGACGCTTTTTAAAGATGCAAGAGGGAAAGGGGTAAGAAAAAAAGCATTTAAATAACATACAAACCAGCAAAATTTTCTAAATTATACTGTAAAATATACCTTGACAGAGAGTTATAAGAGCACCACAGAGAAACCTTCTGCAGGAAAGCTATAAACATGTAAAAGAATACATAATATTTTCAGAAGCAATGAAGTTGCTCAAGAGCCTAGGTCCCCACAATTGTCATTCAGATCTGGGTTCCAAAATCATTGAAATGTCCTTGAAAGTTTTATCTCACAGCAATAGCAACCACGTTTCTGTACCCAGGGAACTCCTTTTGTAAGGAAGGAACTCTATCCTTTTTAAAGGATGAAGTGCCTCTCAGTGATAGCTTCAATCACACTTTACTCCCTAAGCGTTGGTGTACACCCACAACTACCCATCCTAGCCCCAAAGAAAGAGGTTATTGTACTTGCTATTGATGTTGCCAGACTTTAAATATGAAAGTAATAATATCAGAATTTCTAATCTCTCACTGCCATCTGGCATATAAGGAGGTTCCCATTCTAGCTGCCTCTTCTGCTGGGCTGGCAAGCAGACAGACACTTCTATGCCCTATGCATACCATTGAAATGGTCTGTGTCTGGCTCAGCTGCAGTTCACATTCAGGAAGAGAAAAAGGGATCAGGTTATCTGACGGCTTGACAGGACAGACACAAGCTGGATAATAGGAACAGTAAGTGCAGAGTAACCCAGGTTTGAATAAGGTGGTGGAGGAGATTTCTTCCATAGAAAGCAAGACCCTACTTCACACTGTGCAGCTACTGTCTTACAGATGTGCAGAGCCACAACTCTAACTCAGGCTTCAGGCCCTACATCCCCTCATCCAGGAGACATAAAGTCTAAGTCAATGGCAGGACAGACACTTGCAGGATTCATGGCACTTTATAAATGTCCTAAGTTTCCCCGGCTGTAAGTGATGAAAAAGAAGAAAAACCATTTCCCATCTGCTTTCATTAAGGGACACAGGATTTGAGACTGTAATATGGGAACTCCCATATCATGTAGGGCATCTAGCAACCCCTACATACGGCTACTGAACTTCCTCCTCAGGAGTGAAATAGGACCTTTTTTTCACTGTTCAAGAAAATATGATTTAGAAAAAGATCACAAGAGAATTAGGTAAGCATACACATAAACACCTCTATTTTCACATGAGGTAGTTGGGAACTTTGAATATGTGTTACACAATTTAAGCACAGCTTGAACCTGTGCTTAAGTCCACATTTGCCTGCATTAACATTATCATCGTCCCAGAACATTATCTTGGAACAGAGCACACATTGTGCCCAAACACAAGCCCATGTGCATACCTGTAATGTGAAGGGTTACCATGAACGCTGTTTGCTTTTGTGGCATCGTTGTGTAGCCATTGTCAGACAAGTTGACTTGGGCCATGACATCAAATGCCAACAGGAAAGATGGTGGTTGTAGGTATCAGCAGACCAAGGTTGCCTGTAAATGTTGAGAAGACACCATGAGGACATCCTACATCCTTGTGACGCAGTCAAAAAAGCTCGGTTATGGAATGTGCAAGGTCTATCCTGCTCTGTAAACCACACTGCTAAAACATGGCACAGACACTGCTAGCATCTTGTGCTCAGAAGTGTTTAGGAAGGCAACTTTGTTAAAGACTGTACTTCCAGCAGAGTTCTGACAGCATTATAGAGGAACACCCTTTTTATTATGTTTAACATAGCTAGCTTTGGTAACATCTGAATTTAATATCAGTAATATCATTTAATTATCATTCCAATGGTAAATTCTCAAATATCTCTTTACTACACTAGATCTCAAAACACCTTAGAAGATAACACTACCCATTTACAGGTGGAGAAACGGAAGTACACAGTAATTAAAGTAGTGTCACCCATAAAGGCAGTGGTTCAGTCATGAAAATTACCCATGCTGCATCCCATCACAGAAGAAATTAAAGCAAGCCTCTCATTTGCTATAGAGAACTGTAAGTCATGTACAGAACTTCATTTTCTTTACCTGCTGTATTAGAAACCGAGTTTTAAATCAAATCCAGGTTTCTTCAATAAGCAGGTTTCCAGGGGTACTTTAGAACAGGTGTGATTGCTTTAGCAGGAATTTTTTTTTAACAGGACAAGACTTCTCAGGCAATAAAAGTGTAAATCAAATATAGGGCAAGCTAAGTATCAGGATGTTGGAAAATTCACTAAAATTTATATAACAGTTTTAGGGTTTATTTCTTTTCTTTCTATTACATTTATTTTTCATTCTAATACAGACAGGGTCATTTTAGGTCTCATCTTTCTAGAGAATATAGTCTCACTGCTGGGTGGAATTTGTCCCTAGGGCTGGGTGTAAGAGGAGGGAGTGGACTCCTGAGCCTTTTCAAGGGTTAGCACCTCTCTAATGGCTTCTCTCTAGCTATCTTTGATGCAGAAATGGGAAAAAAGAGAAAGCATTGACACAGGGAAGTAAAATTTTCTGTGAGAGAAAAGCAGATCAACCTGTTAGAGTTCCTAGAAGCCACTGTCTAATGCTGCAGTGTAAAGAAACTCCAAGACTACTGAAATGCTTTTAGGGTGAAGCATTGTACTCAACACAGGTCTAATGGGATAGCATATATTTATATCTAAGCAAGCAAACTCTGCCTTCCATTGCATCTCACCATATTCACATACTTCAGTGGTACTGGAGGAAAATCAGTGGGAGCTAAATTTGTAGGGTAACATGTCTGTTTGAACGGTAATCTGTTGTGCAAAAATCTGTGATCAGATTCCCTGTTATACGATGGGAGCATCCTAGCACACATCCTTCTAAGACCTCACAGCTCCAAAGCCAGTGTTTATTATTCTCTCAATCCAGAGGTGTCAATCATCAAATGTAAGCACTGCTCATGATCTTGAGACAAGTTAATAATATTTCTTATCGATTTGGGAGATAACCCAGTTCTGGAAATTTCACTATCCTTACTTCAACTTTACAGGCCTGTAACTAGAATCTGAATGTCAGCCTGCGTAATTTTCCTCCTGCTCTGTTTAGCAGGCTGGCAGTAAATGCTTAGGTTTTTGTTCATAGTAATCTACTGTAACAAGAATCTTTTCATCCCTTATGATTTCAGGAGGGATTTTTGTCCATGCAAATGCCACTACAATTTGCAACAAAAAGGTTTTTTTCAACATACATCTATTCTTTTGATCACCCTGCCTTTTAGACATAAAGATTCATTGATCCATACACTTTCTGGGCAGAAAGGTTCACAGGGAATATCTTCTCTGTCAGTCTATACATATAGGTCATATAATTTTTTTTTTTCAGAAGCTGGATTAAAGCACTTAAAACTGGAAAAGCTTGTATCAAACTAGAGGACTCCTAGTAAGGTCCATGATCTCCTTTTGTAGGCTGCAGTAAAACATACATAAAATATAAGCTGTGATAAAGTCAACCTAATATTCCTGATCTCATGACTTGCTGGCTGTTCTTTTCTCGTGGAGGATGATAGCTAGCTATCTAATCAAAATGCATAAGCAGTGTTTGTTCCTTCCACCCCCAGACCCATTCATTTTCTACTCAGAATCTCTGCTTGGGGTAGTATAATTGATTTCGACATAATTTACTGCTTACTTGGTAATGCAGCATTGCAGTCTCTGATAAAAACCATATCAAGTCACAACACTGGTCTAGAGCTTGAAAAGAAGGCAGTGTAATCACTTTCTTACCCTAATGCACCTCCATCTCATTTCTGCTGGGCAAGGAGCTGCAAAGTAATCATTGTTAAATGATGCTGGCTCCAGAGAGGGTCTTTCACTTCTCTGACTGACCACTTCTCTTTGTCTCTCTGCTTTATTTCATGGGGAGGCAGCAGGGAAACTTTTCATTGTTGGATTGTCATGGAAATAAAAGACTATGATTATAGTTGCCTACCATCAGCCATCTACCTCTAGCGCAGAGCAAAGATACCCGTTCCTGAATTACCCTAGAAAGAAGTGGTAGTTCAGCAGGATGTGGAAGAGCAAGTACTAAAGAGGGAATATTTTGCATTAAAATCTTTGTTATTCCACCCTGTCTGCACCCTCCTAAATATTTCTTATTGCCCCCATTACTGCCTGTGTTTGGCAATGAAGTGAGGGGGACCACTGCCTCTCTGTGTTCCCAGCCCCCGCGCAGAGCCTTGGTACCGCTGGGATATGCAGGGGTCTGCCTGCAACGACTCCTCTCCTCCGCCACTCCCACCGCACCAGCACCAGCAGCTGCTTTCATCAGGCCCACCTGCAGCAGCCCACAGCCTGGCTGCACAGTGCACACCATGGCAGCATATGAGGCCAGAGCGGTTTTTAAAAATGGACTAATTACAGATGCCCAGGTGGGTTGAGGGCTGCCATATGCTTTGTGGGGGATTGTGTGTTGCTGTTCATAGATCCAATCAGGCTCAGCTATTCTCTTTGTAAGGACATAAAGGCCTGTAACTTCATGGAGACCTTCCTCCAGCTCCCAGGCCACCATCTTCTCAGACCCGTTTCTTACAGGGGCCAGGCTGCCTAGCAAAGCTTGCTGAAAAACTCTCTCTGATTGGCTATTTTTCTCACATTCCCCCCTCTGTGGGGACTGGCAACCAATCAGAGCTGCTCTAACAGAGGCAAGCCACTGCCCTCCATCACTGGGGCTGATTTCTGAGGGGAGAGAACAGTGGAGTTCCCAAATGGTGGCCAGCCCTGCCCCTGACGCATCCTGTCAGAAACGGGATGGCTCTGCCTCCCCTCTGCAGCACCCACTTGGGCTAAATGGCATCTGCTGCATGGGGAAGGAGGTGGAGACCCCTGGGAGGGGCAGAAGTGGTACGGGGAGCAAATGCCACCACAGCTGGGCTGGCAGAGGCCTCACCGAGTGCACTGGGTGTACTGGTGGGGAGGCGAGGGATGCGAGGGGGAAAGGACTGTTCAATTTCAGTGCCTGGATTTCCCCAGACGTGTTATTGTTTGCTGTGATTTATGTATCATTTGCATAAGTGGCTAAATGAGCACTTGGTGACAGCAGTTCAGACCGTCCAATTTCACTGCGTACCAGACAGCCTAGATCCTGGGCTGTAATCATCTGTTCGTTCTCTGGGGACAAGTGGTTAATTATCTTCTACTGGTCACTCCTGCAAAATGGCCAGATATGGCTAGCAGTTTTAGAGAACCGCTTAGCCCTGTCCCTGGCCAGCTGACTCTGTACAGGGCTTTTCTGAATCACTTACATGCCCTCTGTCCTATGATCACATGATGAAAGTAAAGGACAGAGAAAGAATCACTTGTTAAAGAAGACTCTTATGTTATGCTTGCTACAATGGCAGATTTTTTTTTTAAATGGGCAACAGTAAACACGTTTGCAAAAGGTAACCTCATTTTGTTTGAAATTGAGATTTATTGAGGAAACAAGTAGGCTTTCAGGATGAGGTTTTAGAGTCACTTTTCAAGCCACAAAATATGTTTTGTTTGACAGTGAGAGAAGTTCAACTGATATAGCTTGTTTTTTTAAAAAAAAATGAATAGCAGTAACCACTCAAATACTTTATACAAAAAGAATTCTGCCCACAGTGCCATCCACTCAAACTCACTAATGGCAGTGATTCTTCACACCGATTCAGACTATAAACTTATCTTTGAGAGCAACAAAAAGATCTCATCTAAATGAATCACTTGAGCCCAGTCCTGGCAGACACTGAACATCATTGATGACCAGCATCTAAGTTGGAGGTCTGTGTGGGGAAAGTTGTGCAATCATATGCAAGGCCGCTGTGTCTGACAGCCAGGAGCACGCATATTGTACCACTGGTGCTGGGTCTGATTGATGTGGTGTCCTTGGTAAATGTCTGAATGAAAGCAATGGGAGTTTCTCACCTTGCAATAAATCGCTTAGAAACAACTGCATTTCACAATTTGATATCCAAACTTCAGTTGAGAAGGAGCTGCATCTGACTGTAGACAGGTAAGCATTCATGCCAGCTGGCTTTTAGATGTTGACAATCCAATCCAGACCAGCTTTATTCTTTGATGTTTTAAAATGGTTTACTTTTACTTTGGCAACAAAGTAAAGGTCGGGATTTAGCCCAAGCTACTACTGTAGAAAGAGACAACAAGCGTGAAAACAGTGTTTACAGGGCATGAAACAGTAAAATAATAGGTACTCTATAGTAGATAATCTATTTAAAAAGGAAAAAAGAAAAAAGAAAAAAGAAAGAAGAAAAAAGAAAAAAGAAAAAGAAAAGAGAAAAAAGAAAAAAGAAAAAAGAAAAGAATGAAACAAAGATTTTTTACAGCTGGGAATCAAGAAGCCAGGGCACTTTACTTAAAAAAGACTTTCTGGTACCCACTGAAAGTTAAATTCAGGTCTACGCAGCCTTTTCTACATTTAAGACATAACTCAAAACTCTTTGCAACTAGTACTGTGGCATGGGAAAACTTTGTCTATTTAAATAAAAACAGGTAATAAATGTCTTTCATGGCTTCAGTTAGTGCAGTATTCTACTCATAGATGGGGAAAAAAACCCCAAACAACCTGACAGACTATTGACAAGCCCACAGAAGCCAGGAAGTGAAGACTGAAACTGTTCTCAGCTTACCCTGTGGTGCTCAACATAGCACCTCAAACGTTGGATACAATCATCTGCACTCTTAAGTCACCTTGGAGGCATATATCAAAAGCATGCCAAAGAAGAGCAAGGTGAATTAGAGAGGAGATTTTAGCCCTACTTATGCAGTCTTCAAAAAACGTCCTAAAGTTGGCAGAATTGCCACTTAATTTCATTACCTGAAAATGGCTGGTTTATTTTGCTTTGTTTTGGTTTTGTTTCCTTAAATTGTTGCCTTTCCTGCATATTTAATGTAGAAGGTCAGGGTACATGTTTATTTACTTATTTTAATAAAATCTTGAATTCTTGATAATTTTTGCATTTGTCTAATATATTCTAATGTTTTTAGATATTTTCTTTGTTCTGAGACCTTAAAGGCACTAAGTGATGGAAAAATCTATGTTTACAAAACTAATAAAAGGGAGACTTGTGTTTTGGCGGGTGGAGTGGGGGTTGTGAACAAAAGGATACCTGTCAAACAGTACACAGGAGTTCAATGAAGTGGACTATGCTCTTTTGTATGCTCAGGTTCTAGCCTGGAGTTACTCATGTGCTTGATATTAAGCACATGCATAAGTCTATGCACGACTGGAATCTATTATTACCATGTTGACATACATTTGTTAAGGGTTTGATTCTGCTAACATTTCTATTGGCAACACAGGGAGATGCAGTAAGGCCCTGCAGTTCAGGAAGGTATTACTCTGCATGAGTAAGATGGAAGAGATTTTGGGGAGCTGCTAATACACTAAACTTTAGAGACCATTCACAGTAAACCACATTTTAAATACACTTCAATGGTCATGTTTATTTCTAAAATACCTAAAGACATCAATCAAGTTGTAGATTAAAGAGATAGATAAGTATCCAGCCCTGAGAACAAAACCATTTAAAAACATTTATTAACGGTTATTTATATATTTAAGTCCAGTTCCTGTACGATCTCAGTAGTGTGAATAAGTAAGTGGTTTAAAAATTGTTCCTTATTTATTGGCCTTCCAGCTATAAATATATACTTGGCCTCTGGATTTTTTTGATAGCTTTAAAATATTTTTTGTCTGGATTGAGGCCTAATAACCCAAATTTTTGTACAAAGCAAGAGTTTTGAGAAACACAGATTTCCTACCATATCTTCACTATGGCAGCTGCTGTTATTTAACTGATAACATTCTGGTAATTTAAAATAGCTTCTACCAGGAGCATAAACCCATACTTGTCTACTTTGTCTTGGGACTTGAGTGTTTTTCCTGGAGTGTTTGAACTACATGCTCAGGCAATCTTAACCTTCTGTTTTAAATCCAAATGTTTCAGTTGCGGGAAGCACTACATTCTGTTTACACATCCATTACCCCTGGAGAATTTAATGTGCCATTTCCATCACAATTAGATTTCTAGTAGCTGAACTTGGATTGCTTTCTTTGGGCACAAACTTGTACAGCTTGGATTTATGAACTGAAGACTACAAAGACTTTATTCTTAGTAGCTCCTCATTTCAATAAAATGCTGTATGGGAATGTAATGAAATATGGTGGATGAAAGTGGTGGAGTCAGTTTTCTTAGGCTGTGCATGCTCTGCAATGAAGCCTGGTGCAGGGACAGGACACTGCTTCCATCTGCTCCTCTCTTTCTCCTCTTCCTCCTAACTTAGCTCTGGCTGAGCTAGCCTGCTGGCTGAAAGCAATGTAGCATAAAGTTAGAAAGAAAGTAGCTTTGCTGGAATAAATCTTTACTGACTTAGGTGCTAATGTGACTAATATTGCTAATGTGGCTATGTAAAGCTTTCAAGCTATTACCTCTGCATGTCATGATACTGTGCTACACCCACTTGGTTAGCAGTAGCATACGCTCCCTAGCAGAATGCAAACATGCACAGAGGCAGATATTCTGCATTTTCCATAGTGTTGACCAATCTTTTGAAATAGCTGCCATCTTTCAACAACAAAAAATCCCTTATCAAACAAATATTTCTTTGCAGAAAGCCTGTGAAGAAAAATTCTGGCTTAGACACCCCTTGACAGTGTTATGGTCTGTTTATAGAAGTTATCCTCACCCATGAACTTGGGAAAGCAGGAATTCTCAGTGCCTGCAGTTGAGATTATACCTGTCCCTTCCTTTGAGCTCCAACTGAGTGTGGTGATGAAGTGGCATCTTAACTCTATCCCTCCCCGCACCACTTCCCCACAGTATTTCACACAAATGCAACCCTGCACCAGTATCTTCTCAAGACTGTGGTTAGCCCATAATTTCTGACAGAAGTTGTCTTTCTTGAGATTAAGAGCTTTTATTAGGACAAATAAATCAGTCACTAAAGCTAAAGAAAAAGCTAAATCAGTGTCAGTTTGCTTTCCGATTCTCAGCCAGGTAAGTATTACAGGTTAGACTATTCCTGCCGGAAAAGTTTTATGCAAGGAAGGTTGTTCCTCTTTGCAACCTTACCTATTTCACATGCACCAAACTGTAATTAATGTGGTCATTATTTCATCCTTGCTCAACACCTTGTTGTTAGAAAGGTGAAGGAGATAGAAAAGGCAAGAGAGGGCCATGATCTCTTGCTGCTTCTTTGCAGGAGCAGTTTCTTAATATTTTTTGTTTGGGAGGCAGGACAAATCTGAATCAATGTTTTGTCCCCTCTTTGTTGCTGTACGCATCTGGCCATTGTGCTGCGAACGATGATGTAGACAGATTGCTCATGGGAAAGAAACTTAATTCCTTAGGTACACAAGGCAGAGCTACAGAAAACTTTTATAACATTAAGTTGGGTGGACAAATTATTTTCTGACACGATCTGTTTGTAGAAACATCTCATATTGGCCAAGAAATATTATTTAGAGAAGGATAGTAGCTTGGCCTATAATCTACTTCAGCTGTCCTTGGCCCCACTCTTCTGCTGTTTTGTTTCTTATCAATAACAGCTACATAGCATCATGTCTCAAGTCTCTAAGTTAAGGGCACATGAATGTGTCAGCCTTGGACTCTGTATGGGGAATATTTAGAGCAGACATTGGCCCCCAAATATCATGGAATGATAAGAACTGGATCTTTCCTCCATACACAAATGAGGGTACTTGCTTCTTTATTTTGTATCAGTTGAACAACATTTGATGATTTCCAGTTTTTTAGCATGCTCTCACCACTGCTACAGAGTTACATTGTCTGTTTCTTTCTTTGACCATTTGAGTTTTATGCACCTTTCTGCTTAGCTCCCACCTTCACCAGGAAGCAGTAGAAGGTGTGCTCATCCCAAATTTACCTGTAGCTGTGAGATAGACATACCGTATTTAGCTCAGGCTTAGCTGTATCTTGTTACTCATGTTACCTGCTTCCTGAAGCAGGACATGAGAAGCTGTCAAACTGTAAGGATATTATACAATAAAAGTAGATAGGAGTCTCTCCCATGTTTTCTAAGAAATGAGCAACCAGACTCTTGGGGATGATTTATACACCTTTTATCCATCAAGTCCATCAGACTCTGGCTAGCCACCTAATTCATGTCTTTAAATCTAGGACAGATTTCACACACCACAGTCTATCATTTTCTACTGGTATGTTAGCTGTCAGGTGCTATGAATCTCCTTCTTCGGTATCTAACTTTATATGTGAGTAGTTTATTAACTCTGTTGAAGAATTAAGATAATCCTAAAAGTGTTAATCTCCATAGGTGAAGGCCCCTAACTTTCACCCTGACAACACCTACCTCTGTTTTAAATGTAGGCTTTGCAACAGATGTTCACAGAGCATCAATAATGCAGTGTCCTGCTGAAAAAATCTCTCTCAGTGTTCTTGCTGTTGAACTTGAAATACTGGGATCTTAACCCCTGAAGTTTTGAAGACATGCAGTTGAAATATAAAATTCTTGGGAACTATGGTCTGAACATAAGCATATGAGACATGAACATGGAATTACACTATAATTTTTTATTTCCTCTTGTTGCTTTGTTTTTCCAACCTTCTGTTGTTTGCAAAGTGAAATAGAGACTAGGACTTCATTTCTGTTCCACCAGTCCTTCAAATGCGACATTCCAGAGATTTATTAGGAGCAGGCATTAAACATTTTATTCTCTTTATCTCATTACTATATCAATAACTTACTCACTATAATATTATGACTAGATATTGGTTAAACTCTCTAACATGATTAGTGATAAAAAAGGGAAGCCTACTAACCACCAGTGCAGTTCAAATACATGGCATGAATGTTTCCCATTTTTTTTCCAAATTTCCACCTTCACTTGTAGAATGTCAAGTAGTGTTGCCTCCTGGCAGATCTTTTGCAGCACAGCGTAGCCCATTGCTACCTGGCAGCTCATCCTTTTTCACTAGTATTAATTCAATGCTTATAAAGTACATTTTACAGCACAGACTCATGTCAAACACATGATTTGTGTTTTGTCTGGCACCATCTTTTAAGAAACCTGAATAGTTCAAGGGAATTTCCAAGATCCAGCTCTCGGTAATCAGCTGAACTTCTCTTGAGATTCTCATTTAAATTACAAAAAGAATAACAATATTGGGTGTATGCACTTACAGTGTGTTTAATTGGAGGCTATCTGTGGGTTTACTTATTAGTTATCAACCAACATGTTAATCAGTTGTGAGAGGCATAGTCTTGTTTTTAAAAAATATTTACTAAAATTAATGGCCACAAGTAAGGCTGGGGCCGTGGTGGTATGTGGTAATATATTACCTCAGTAATATATGGGATTAAAGGATGATTAACATTCTACCTTTATATTGTCTTCTGAAACTATTGTTACAAAAAGTGCCTTTGATTATAAAACATTGATCCAAGAAACTTAGGTTCGAGGCTCTGCTGAGGTCCAGCCAAGCCAGCATCAAGTTCCAAACCATGCCTACTCAGTGGTTATATATAGCAGTCAGTTTCCATTATTAAAGAACTACTTCATGAATTATTTGCAGGTAGAACAATAATGTTGACATAGGGTTTTATGAGTATCAACATATTCCGTTTAATGCGTAATCTATGGCTTTCTTCTACCAAGTATAAGAACCTAGCTCCAGAGGACAGCAATTTCTGTTGTGAGCATGAAGATTGCCTCTTATTTCAAGCTGATAGAATCTCTTGTTTATTATTTCAGAGGCTTGTGATCTTGGTTAACTGTAGAGTGATTCTCTGTAAAAAGATAAACAATGTGTCGCTATCTTTTTCTTTGGTAGACACATACTCCAATCCAGTGATCTTCAGTGATACCAGTAGCAGAACACCCCAGCAAGTGGAAAATCCCTCTTACTCTTTACAGTTGTCAAGTTCCTAGAGCTGGGCTCAGCTCAGAAACGTTACTCCTGGTTCACGGATTAGCAAAAAAATTTACTCTTGTGTGGGGAGAAAATCCAAGCAGCAACTTGCTGAAATCACAGGGCTTCATTTAATTTCCTCATATAACATGTATGATTTAAACCTGTGGAAATTCACATTTACAAAAAAATCAGAAGGCAGGCTCCTCATATTTTATCAAATTTCTAATGTAGCATGCAGTCACCATTTTGTCCCTACTTTTTTTTTGGTACATCCCTCTGCCACATGACTTTATTTGTAATTCCTCTCCCAGATAAAGAATCGACATAACATCAGGTTAGCATCAGTATTATTACTGTTCTTTAAACAGAGCAGTTAGCCAAAGTGCAGAGTTCCACAAACTGTTTTCATTAGGGGGAGTGATAATTGAG
>WAAD01039269.1:25224-38051 GCA_013389945.1 Fregata magnificens
ATTAGGGGGAGTGATAATTGAGTCTGGCATCTCTGATGCAATCCTGCTCATTTACAATGTACAAAGCACTGTTTCCCTAAGCACAGAAGAAATCAAAGAGGAGACAAATTCTTCGCAGATAGCTCCAAACCTCTTTAATCCAGCCTCTGGCTAAAAAGTTCTCTCATATTTTTGCACTACTTCTGTGGTTACATCTGGTATATTCTTCTTGCCTTTTCTCTCATCTTCTCTGGCCAGTCTGCTGCGAGTCTCACACCTTTTCAATGTATCTCCATATTATGTTATTTCTCCCACATATGTGCTTGCAAACACCTTTGCATTGCCTTTTGATCTGTGTTTATGCTTAAGGTACAGATAACAGTAATTTAAACTCCTTGCTTCTAAAAATGAGCTTAGTGATTTTCTTCAGCTGTATAAAGTGAAGGGAATTTGGCACCCTAAAATTCATTAAGGTTAAATTCAATATCTATCAAACTATAAGGCAGGCAAGAAATGCTAGCTTTTGAGTATTATGGAACAATTTGGTAGCTTTGTGCAAGAAGGTTAGTGATGACTGTTGGCAAGGGATGTGCAGGAAGGCTTCTAAAGCCCAGCGAAGACATCTGAAGTGATCAGATCTGCAGGTGCACGATTAGTTTCAGGCCACTCTTTTCTAAATTCTAAAGCCTGTGTTTACCCCTGCAGTTTAAAAGCTGTGGTCTTTATCCCGATTTCTGCAGACAGCTCCAAAAAAGTTTGAATGGTATTTGAAATATTATTTCCTGAGGCAGTAACCGAGTCTAGATAAGTTTAATCACCATTACTCAATGTCCAAAGCGTGAACTCTGATTCATATTCTATTTTTCTTTTTCCTTCCACTGACATAACATTTTACAACAGGGAGTCATATGAGGATGGGAAAACATATTTGGAAACGTAAAGCCAATCTAGATCCAAAAGATGCAAATCAGTGTGTTCTACCCCCGTTGTGAAGTGGCAGTTTCAGGAGTGTGTTGAAACATTCCACATTACGGAGCTGGTCAATAAAACCAAAAAATTTGAAGTTAAACTTTCTTCCAATTCCACGATTTATTTCTCAGAAATGATTGCTAGCTGTGTTATTTTCTTTACATTTTATTTGACCACAGTTGTTCAGCTTGTCCTTGTATAAACAGTTTGTGGATTTGGATCTGCCTTTCATCGTACAAATCTTAATATTCTTCCAGAGAAATACAAAGATTCGTATGTTAATATGGTTAGAAATGTTAACCCACTCATGCAGTCACTTATGTACAGTACTTATGCATATACAGATGCAAGGATATTTTAAAAAGAAACAGAACCTTTTCGGATAAATTTTATCATATATTGAAGAAAAAGATTTTAGAAGAAACATACTGATTCCTTTCAAACATCCTATGAAAAGACTTATTTCGCAAACTCCTTGTTGAAGGTCACCCCAGGGACTACTGTCCTTTTCACAATCACCACAGTGGGCTGCAGAAGCAATTGAATGACTGATAGACAGATGGACTAATTTGCAGAGTATTGTGTGAGTTTTAATGCCATCGCTCCCTAATCCAAAAGATTCCAAATAAAAGGAAAGGGCAGTATCACATGACCCAGCCACAAGTATTCTCTTAGCCAAAGCAAATTTACATCTTATAGACCATCTAGGCTTGGCCTCGGGGTGACCTTGATGTTTACAGATGAGAAAAAAATCGAGTGATATGGTATATATAACTAGGGGACAAAGGATGTGGAATAAAGAAACCTAATAGACTAAAATATTTATATTTTAACAGACACTCAGAACAAGTCTTGGCTACATTCCCGTTGTGCAAAGATACTGTATGTCACTCTTTTTCTCTTCTCTAACTAGGCTGGTGGCTAGCTGTCTTCTGTTGGGATCATTTTACTTTTTTTGTTCTTCTCCTCTAAGAGAAGTGTGCATAGGTTTTTCAAGTCTGACAGCATCCTCTTATTCTGAAACCTTTTTTCTGAGTGTCTCTACCTCTGTTCCTAACATCCACTCACTAGGATGTTGTCTAATTGCAACTGGAAAGTCACTTCCCTTGAAGACTTTCCAGTCACTGGCTTTATGATGACAAACTTATTAACAAACTAGTTGATGTTTACATCTGAGTTCTGCAAAGTTATTTGTTATGAATTCAAAACTTGGTATCATCTGAAATTGAAAACCTGGACTAGATTCCTGTTTTAGGTCCCATTAAATCTGAACCAATTCATGCTGTATGAAAACATGTAGATGTAGTAGTTCTTGTACAGCCACACAGCCACTTCTACAACTTGTGTTTGTACCAAAGGCTGAAGGTTTGTGAAAGTCTTTCCTTCCGCCATAGAGATCTTCATTCTGTTTTATATTCATGTATATCAACGAAGACAAACTTCACCAAACTGAGAAACACCAGTGTTTCAATGATTAGGGCAGAGGTAGCCATCCAACAACCTGTGGGGCAGGTAATTTATTCCTTACTGTCTTCTTTCCTGAAGGCCTCTTAGACTTAGGCAGGGAGTGAGTAAGTGGCTGTGATTAAATGTTAAAACTGTTTTCTTCCCGACACAGTTTTTCATGACTGTGTCCTACACGCATGGCAAGAAGTATGATAATCTGACAAACTGCAGCCACACCATTATGTGTTGGGCCCAGATCAAGTCACACAGTAATCTTTGAACATGCAGTGGTTCACACGGACTGAAGAGTGCCTGAATGATACAGATGTGGTCAGTTACAACAGTTTGCATTTTGGTCATCTCATGGAGGCATCCATGGTCATATGACAGGTGATGGTGTGACTGATACAAAAGTATGCCTTTGTTGTGGCTTGATGACAGGGACAAATATGAGTCCTGCAATAAAATCAGAGACGTGGGCTATTTAATGGATGTATGTCCAACCATCTGATGGGACAGATGCATGCTGCCTTCTTGTATCTTGCTCTTGCGGAAGAGTTAACTCCCTTAGGGTTAGAGCACTTATCTTGGATTTGGAGGCTTGAATACTGATTCCTGCTGTACCACAGATTCCTTGTTATGATATGAGACACCCGACTTAGCGCCCCTCCACGTCGGTTCCATGATTTTTAAATAGTGAAAATAGGGAAATTTAGTGCTATTCTTGCAGATTGTAATAACAGGGATCATCCAAACAGTTTTAACAGAAGTCGCTGAAAACATGTAGAAGAGAATAAGGAATTAGATCCTGTGTTTTACATCTTCAGGGGCAACATTTCATTCCCCACAGGGAACTGATGAAGTCTGAGAAGTCCATTAGACTGTGAGAAATAATTGAATGAAACAGCAATGATTATGTTACTGCCCTTCATTGAGTGGCCATACCTGCCATTTCCAATTCCCATTCAAAAATGCTTGTGAGATATCCTACTGCATTTGGATAGGTAATGTGCAGTTGTTCCCAGCTTGTGTACTGCACAAGTATTTACTACCTTTTCTTTTCGATACATCCCTCTCCACAGTGGACATTATGTTTGATGCTTTGATGTTACACTTTCAAATTACCCAGAAATTGCAGCTGGTTATTAAGTGCAGCTTCACACAAAGTATGCTGCTACTACTTGCTGTGATCTCTATCAGCTCTCAAGTATTAAAGTCTGTGTTTTTCCAGTAAAGCCTGGTGTGACTTTGACTTGGGTTGCTCATATATACCAAGTACCTAATCCTCCAAAGGTTTTTTGTGCCTAACTCCCTTTGAAATCACAAGAACTTAGAAATACATTTGAGGATCGGGGCCAATTTTTTTAACAAAGTGTCCGTGAATAGGATTTCTAAAAGTACACAAAGGAATTAGGAGTATAAGTCTAACTGAAAACCATGAGTCGGGCTTTTAACTCTCTTAGGTTACTCCTTAGGATAGAATTTCCAAAAGACTTGAGTGTTGGGCAGTTTGTAATAATTTATTTAAGTTATTAAATTTATTAAGAAGCTGCTGGGTGTTCAGCACGTATGAAGCTCAGGCCATTGCATAGATGCCTAAAAGAATTTCTCTATATAGTTGATGTTCTTTGGTGTCTCTTCTAACATGTCACTGTGATGATTTATGATTAACTACTCCTATAAAACAGTGCACCTTGAACTACAGGCTTCAAAAACCTGGTTAACCCTCTCTCCAGCAAGTGATTGCTGAATTTTTCAGAGGGATATAGTGCAGATGTCAATGGGAAAAGAAGTGCCTGATAGGAAGGGGAAAAAATATAACTATATAAATTTATATAAATGTCATGTAGCTAACAGGAGAACACTGTAGGCAAAGGGGTCCTGATTTTAGAACGTGTATTTACTGGATTCAAAGATCATCTGAATAATACTTCCTCAGGGCTTTTCTCTTGGTACTGAATAGATTAGAAACAGGGGATGAAGGGGAAAAGAATGGCTTGAATAGTAAGGGAGATTTCTTTGAGATCTTTGACGAATTTTAGTGCTTAGAATCAAAGGCAGATGTCAGACAGGACTATCAACATGAGAGAGAAGAAGGTTTTGGGAAGGAGACCACCCTCGATTCACATCACGACTTTGGATCACTACTGGCACCCACAAGTTCTGACATAATTTGAAAACTCTTGAGCTCTAAATTTCACTGTTCAAGAAGCCTCTCTGCATCTTTCACCTACTGACTCTCATTAGCTCACTGCCCCTGTTGCATGGTAATCCTTGCAATAGTTATATTGCCTTATTTTATAGCTTGGCTTGTTGTGTTATTGAACACTTGCTAGTTAATTTTCCTGACAGCTCACTGTTTGCCTGGCTCTCACCTTCTTACTGAGCCATTGACAATGCCCTTCTATTACTTTTCTGTCAGACTCACAGTTTCCTTCAGTTATGACTAGCAACTCCTTTGTCTATCTCTTTCTACTCTACTGTCTTCTGCAGTTTTGTTCTTTTTCTTTAAATAAGTGGTTTATTTTTTGTACCATCCACCAGAATTCTTTTTCCCTTTCTCTCAACTTTTTGATTCCACAATCTCATCCTCTTATGTGGTTTCTACTACCATTCCTGTGGTAAACACTCAAAAATCTGTTTTTCTGTTTATGTCTGTTATTTTCACCAATACCTTCTATCACCTTTCATCTATACTGAGCCTATCTATCTGTCCATTTAAATATGATATATTAAAACCAGCCACTTTTCAAGTAGTTAATGCTTGTCAGGATGTCAAGGGTTTTTCTTTTCCGTTCTCCTCCTTTTTTGTCACAGATGATGCCTACTATATTATAGTTGTCACTATAAAAATGGATGTCAACTGTGATTCCACTTCCTTTCTGGAAAGCCATTCTTGACTTCAATTTTTGATCTTTCCCATATCAAAAACCTTGCTATTTTGCTTTCTCTGAATTCTTGACTTTTCTTCTTCCAAAGAAACCAGAAGAAGCTGACAACTGTAATCTTCTCATCTATGCCTTCCTTGGTGTCCACATCATGCCCACATATCTGTCCCGATAGCTTCTTTATAACTGTAAATATATTTACCATGACATTCTGATCATATTGTCTCTCTCTTTGAGTCCTTCTTCTCCTCCAATGTGTTACATGCAACTTTATTACACCAGTTAATGATCAGCGCTGTTGGCAACTCAGCCCCCTCTCAGTAGTGCATGTGCTGTTTTTCTTCTGAACCATCATTTATGCACAGAACAGGTTGAACTGCTCCATAAAGCTACTGGCTCCTCAAAACTTGCTTTTTCTGGCAGGATCATAGGGAAACTGATGAGTTGTAACTAAAGAAATCCTCAGGAGAGACTTAAGAGATTTATTTTACTCATGCTACTCCTCATTCATTATTCTAGCTAGTTGTTGAATCCTGCCTTGATAGATATTGGGATCTTTGGCACAAGGTCTTTCATTTTAGTTTTGCTTGCATCTTGGCATGATGGGTATCCCTTTCCTGAACAATAAGCACAGAAATCATCATAATATCAACCCTCCCTTTTTCCTTAAAATGTAGGCTCCTCTGTCAGGATTGCAAATAAGCTGCCCAAAAGTCACTTAACTTCGTTGGAAATGAAGAATGTTCAGCAACAACAGGGTTTAAATTATGGCAAGTCCAAGCTAATATTCAAATTAAGGTTCTAACTATACGACCTTTGCAGGGATCTTTGGAGAAAGAGATAATGGATGTCACTGCTTTTGTTTCTTATGCATACATGTAGTGCAATCCTTGAATTAAGCCTTTAGAAAGGAGATAAACTTTTCCTAATCAACAACAACTAGCTTTACTTCTTACACATTTAGCTTATTAATCTACAATTATATTGTGCTTTTGAGTGTGAGGTCAAAGTAATGGAAATCCATTCTCCAGAAGATTCTGAAACTTTGAGAGAAAAAGTTCACCCCAGACTTTCTTTTCTCCAGAATGAAACGTTCTTTAAATACTGCAAGTTAATCAGAAGCTTACTATATTATATCTTGCAACATGACAACAGCAAAACAAAAGCTTTGCTTCGTTCTAGTAGGAAATTTGACTACTTTGATGAATACCCACAAAGAGTTGTAATGTATTCAAGAAAAGATGTCAGAAGTAAAAAGTGCCATCAGCAAATCTTTGACCAATCTTACCACAATATATTTTTTGGCTAGTTACTCAAAGCTGTGTATTATATATAGCAATTGTCCAAACCATACTTTTTCTTTCCTTTTTTTTCCTGAGTTTTGCATATGTAATTCTGATGTAATTCCGTTCACTTCAGTGAAGTTATCCTCCTCTAGATTAACCCACATACGCAAATTATATTTCTCAGTTTCCAGTACAAACACCCGGCTATGCAGCCCATACATTTCTGCATAGTATTTAGCCGAACATGGAATCCCACTGATGCCAATACAAGTAAAACCCACTAAAAAAGTATGTGGATAGCAGAAGTTGAAGACAACTATAGAGTTAACTAATCCCTATGCTTGCTCTCTACAGAGGTTTAGAATCCTCCTCAGCAATCCCTCTGTATTGTAATATGCAATTCATTATAGAGACTCAAAGTGGGATTATTTTCAAGCCTTTCTTTTTCTTTAGTCCTAACAGGATTTGAATTTGCGTTTCATTTCTCACTCATATCTTTCCTGCTTGCTTTCAGATTTCCCCATTTGTTCTCCTTCACAAACGGATCTTTGGACAAACATTTTGTATGTGGGATGGGTCACCATGTTAAAAAGATTATCTCACCATGGAGTCTATCATCATTTAGCCACAACAGCACTTATATTTTTCTCAGGTTGTCTTTATCTCTTAATCATTATTAGCTGACTGAGATTTATGACATCTTCTTCATCCAGAGATAAAATCAATTAGTTGAAAAATCTTTAGCTTGTTAGCTATAGTCAAAAAACTAACTGTGAGCTTGGATGTGTATAATTGTATTTTCCAGTTCAGCGAGCATGTGCGCAGGAGAACAGCCACAACCCCCAGCAGGGAATGGTCAGGTGGTCCCAGCCTATTCAGGGCTCTTGGTGCCAGCCAGCTTTCAAACAGGGAGGGGTGGGCCCTAAGGAGCCCAAAGGATTTTTCCGACCCTCTTGGGTAATTTACACCAATCTTAAACATGTATGTTTGTCTGAAGTGTCTTTTATCAGTGTGGTAATCCCATTACTGACAAATGAAGATGTAATCACAGTTTATTCAAATTGTTTGAAAGCTTTATCCCCTTTTGAGAGAAAGGAGAAAGTACAATTGGCTGCAACTGACTTCTTAAACTCCTACTGGGACACTAGCAAAGCAAAAATGATTTTTAAAAAGCATCAGCACTTGGATATAGGATGAAAAGTATAGCCTACAGGGTCCCTGAAGAAAGGAATCTTCTCTTGCTTATGGAATTGACATCATACTCAGCACTGTTACTAATAATTTAAATCAGGGAAAGTGAGAGAATAGTGTTCTCTCCTTGGTTTGTCCTACTAAAGTAGTATTTCCTACTAATGCCATCTCTGCTTAACTCCATCAGTAGTCGTGAGGGTAGGGATGCTGGTTGAACTGTGTCTCCACCACCAGAGTAACCATCTGCTAATATGCAGAGATCCTCCCTTTTGTGAAACGTACAACATTAACCAGAAAAGTCTGGAGAAAAAGCTAGACTAGATAACCTTGTGCATTTGCAAGGGGAAAATTAACTATCACAATGTTTCTCCATCAGCCTTGTTTGTAGCAAAAGGAAACAGAAACATAGACCCAGGGAAAAGTCTTGGTGCAGAAGTGAAGCCTTGAGCACTAACAGCACCACTGAAGTCTCTAAGGTGACGAAGTGCCAGAGAGGATCCACAGGAGGTCCTAGGAACCCCTTGTTAAAACTTCTTCATGTGTGGAAGAACTTCCTTGTCTCGGGTATAACCCATTCACACTGCTCTGATATGCTGATATAAAGGTTATAAAAATAATCTTAAAATTATATATCCCTCTTCCTCCCCCCAAATCACACCAAAGAACAGTTTTAGTAATTTTATGACTGAATGTATACCCAGCTAGCCTAAAAAAATTAAAATACAAATAAAAATGTTTAGATGATTTTAGCTTCTGAACAAGAAAAAAAAATCTGTAGCATTTTAAATGCCAAATATAATCTTAACTTTAAAGAGATTGTATACAATACAAATTCTTTTATTAGGCAGATGTCTTTCACATGATTTTCCTGACTTCGTGATGAAATTTGATCTCACTGATAAACAGAATATCATGTTCTGTAGTTTTCAATATAGGGCAGTACTGCACGAGGTGATGATTGCTTTACATTTCCATTAGCTAACATGAATCCCTTAGGTAAACTGCTTTTGCCCTCAGAAATCATTATTTCTTTTTATTACCACAGTTCCCCAACCTAGACTAGGAATTAATTACATGAGTATATAATAAGCAAAACATTTTGCTTTGAAGAACATATAGTCTAAACAGACTGAAATTAGGAAGAGAGATTTGGAGCAACTAGCCTGACACCATACAGCAAGTTAGTTTTTTAGCTGGGAGTAGTCTTTACTTTCACAGCTCCATAGGATCATTTTCAGTTAATAAAATCCAGCACTTCCAGCGTAGTGGTACTTTTTTCTTTCTTTTTGCTGAGCCTTTCCTTTTGCTGGAACAAGTTTTCTTATGGCCACACAGTGAATCACATTTGAGAGAGGGTAGAAGTAACATAGCCAGAAAAAAAAAAAAGAAAAAAAAATTAATTTTCAGTTGGATCAGTTTCCCACTCTGAGTCGTTGTTCAGCTGTACAAACTCTCTTGCTGGCACAATGGAAGGAATGACAAAGGCATGGAAATGGCCTGCCAAGGCAAGGGAAGGGGGATGCTCCACAGTGAGAACAGCAGTGTTAGCAGCAGTGCTGGCTTTCACCAGCTTCATGTGGCTGAAATGATGGCCTGTGTTTCCTTGTGAGTTTCACCTTAGTTTCACATTGTACCAGGGCTGCTTTAGTACTGGTAATGGCATCTCCTTTTGGCTCTGCACTGCACATGCATGTGTTCAGAAGGAAGCATTCGGCTGTGTGAGCAATACCCTCCTCTGAAGGACCTGCATCCTTGCAGCTTGGAAACCCCAGCTTTAAGAGAAGAGTTGCAGAGTCTAGGAGTAAGAAACCTCCCCAGGAAAGGTTCAGAAAAGCAATAGATATTATCCTGCTTGTAGGCAGTATCCAGTGTTGAGAGGTACCAGGAATCATTGTCCAACTTCTATTTTGTTTTGCTTTTTTTTGGTTGGGTTCTCTGCTTCTTTTGAGGGTGTGTGAAGTGATACGTTTCACCAGGTATTTGGAATACCAAACAACATCTGATTGGAGGTTGGTTATCATATGATGAAAGCACAAAGTCATTAAAACCAGCCACCTATGCTAAAGAGATTACTTTAATCCTTAATGAAGTTGTTCTCTGAGAAACTTCAGTTCATACTATCAAAATGCTGCCTGCTGCTAATCATTTAGTAATGTCTCCAACAATACTGGTAGAAATTATCTGGTAAGGAGATTTTTCTGGGTCACTAACTACAATTTACATTATTATACTTCATGATGTACCTGATAGAGTAATTTGGTTTTTTATGTTAGAAGAATAGCCTCTGTACGCTGGATGTTTCCAATTAAACACAAACATGAACAGTTCCTATCAATTTTCTGCTGGATGCATCATGTCAGACCATGTTTTGGCCCTGTATACATTTTCCTGCTCGCAGAGCAAAACCGGATATTTCCAAATTCTCTTTTTCAACTGGGAGTTCCTTTCCAAAGCTATTGAACTTGTGGGTTGAGAGACGAAGCAGAGATCCAGCAGCGAGAGGTACAGAAGAACACTGAGACTACGAAGAAGAAGCTGTGTCATATCACTGGAGATCCCATCAAGAGCAAGTCAGACCTTTCAAGAAAGCTCTGACAATTTTGCTGAGCTCCATCACAGCTTTTGCAGCTGTCAAACATGAGCCTTGCGCAGTATTAAGCAGCACAAGCAGAAGACAGGGCACAACCAATCAGTGCATTGAGCTGTCAAACTGAATGTGAGAAAATGTGCAAGAAGTAACTTGGGCTCCATTTGGGTTTTGGAGACAGGTTCCAAAGCCCACTGCATTTTTTCAGTGGCCTTTGGATTTACTGTACTTGTACTTCAGCATCAGCATCATTTCTTATACTTTTGGTAGACAACTTCTTTCAGCTTTTTAGCTTGACGAATGGTTATGTGTCCTGATCTTATTATAAATAGATAGTATGGTCCATGTTACCGATCACGTCTTGAACACCAGACTCCATTGCAGGTTTATGTTGATCTACGATGAGTGTTACAGATCATTTCTTTTTTGTGGTGAGGCACGTTTGACTTTGTAGTGTGATGGTACTCCCCCATAAATGAATTATAGTGAGATCTAAACATCAGGAAAATCCAACCTAGAGTCAGAGTAGCGGCTTTGTAATATTTGTGTATTATGCTGCCAGAAAATAATAACAGATATCCACTCTTTCACTCTGTGATTCTAATGTTGGCTCCCTGATGTCCAATAATCAGCTGGTGAGTTAATGCTCTCCCCAAACTACATTTTAGGAATTCCAAGTAAAGCCTTACTTTTGAGCCTGTCTTTTTATCATGCACACACAAAAAATCAATACCATTCATATTCTTTAACTTAGTGCTGATCCGTAATTTAGTAATCTATCATAAAGCTTTTTTTTTTTTTTCCAAACAGAAGATGTCTTTTCCACCACATAAAATTTTTCATTAAAATGTATGGTTTGGGAAAATATTTTATGTGTTTTGGACTCTAACATATGTTTTTCTGAAAGAGGTTCACTTTGGTGGAAAAAAGTTTCATTAAAAAGATCTATCTTTTTTTTTACATTGGTGAAAGGTAAGGAAAAATTTATATCCAGTATGAAAGGATTTCCACTTCAAAAAAATGGTACATTGAAGAAAAACTCTTTTTTTGTTGAAAGCACTTACTAATTTTAAAATGAAAAATTTTGTATTTATATGCAATATGTTTGCCAAAGTGAAACTCTTACAAAATTGTGTTTATTTAATATTTGTTTTGAAAAAAAGAAAATTATGAAAGTCTGAAAATACTGAAATGTACCATTTCAACAGCTCTTGAGCAAAGATATGAAATGTTGTGATCATGAAAATACTTTATTTGTCTTTTAGTTAGTACCATATAATATATATCTGAAAAGTCAAAATTAAAATGAACAAAATTACTTACTTTTAAATTAAAGTTTTGACCAGCATAAACATTTTTCTGGCATTTTATGCATTTTGTTTTCATTTGGAGGACTTTCTGGCCAATCAAGAAGCGGATGTGATGTACTGAAAATCTTGTGAATAAAAATCCTAGCTTCTGCTCAATTGTAATATTTATCTTTTCCTGCTAACACAAAGCTCAGAGGTCTGCCAAAGCCTGCATACCCAGTCAGGCTAGTGCAGTTACAGCATTTCAGTTTTGCATTTGATAACATACAGGCTATAATAGTTATCGATATATCTCCATTCACTCTGCCTGTAATGATTGTATTTAGGGTCTCAGACATGTAGAAATTCTTTGATGAAAAAGCTCATTAATATAAGAAGTTCCATGAAAGTTGAATGTTCTTCCATTTATAAGTAATCAACTTACACAGCTTTAGAGAAAAGCCTATTTTTAGCTGTTGGGCCAAGCTTGAAGATAATCTCTACTGCTCTGTACAGTTATGATTGTTATCAGGTTTATCTTTGCTCCAAAAGTTTATGATGGGCATCCGATGAGCTTCAAAATGGTAAAGCTTATCATAAGTGTTGAGAAACATGCTGACCCATAGGCTATGGAATAATGTGCTCTAGCTGTGCAGTAGATCCTAAATTAATCAGGTTTTGCAATATTGGATTATTGCTCCCCCTATGAACTATGCCACAGAATAAGAAAGTGTCCTAAAGAGTGTAATGCCAATTTCCTAAGTTGATATTTTCAGTTTCTTATAATTTGTTACTTTTTGAATATTTACTAGAAAAATAGAGAATCTGTAATAATCTCCATGGTTAGAAAGTTCTTCATAATCAGATCTAACAGTCACACAGAGTGAACTCCAGCATGTATCTAAATGCTTACTTGTTCAAAACTAGAATGCAGTGGAGCCATGTGTTGCCAATCCCCAAGCCTGCAAAGCAGAGAAGAGCTCAGTTACAATCTTCTGGTTATTTCTGTACATAAGCACCTTTTGTTTCAAGGCTCCTCAAAAGTTTTCCCCAGTCCTTTGCATATGCCTTATACCCTGCCTTGAAAATAACAGTACATTTGCTTCTCCAGTCTAGGCAGCAGAGCTAAACTGACCTAAATATGTACAAAAACTAATAATACAGCTGTCATTTTGCAGAAGTTTTCCAAAAG
>WAAD01039269.1:45647-86867 GCA_013389945.1 Fregata magnificens
TTAAGAGTTAATGCTAACAGGTCATGGCCAAGCATATCAGAGTAGACAGACAAATTCAATTGCTAATGAGATTGCTAGTCTAACTTGCCGCTTCAGTATTTAGAGTGAATAGTAATGGTTAAGAAAAAAAGAAGAAGCTCTGAAAAGTATTACAGAAAATGAATATTTCTTGATTAATAACATTTACAGAAAAAAATAATAAATATTCAGAAATAGTGTTGTTTTCTAGGGTGAAAGACTGCTTTTCCTCCTGTTCTCCCAAGACAGGTTTTGAGCTCAATGAGAGCAAAGAGCTGTTGATTTAGCCAGGATTACAAGACTGATCCTCACATTAGACAACAGAATTTATCCACCTCAGGAATCACTTCAGACTCTCTCTTTGTGCGAGACTCGGCAATGAATCAAAATGCTATTAACTGATGTAATTTATATAATCTACCTCTCTTGTGTCGCAAAAAAATGCATTCAGCTAAGACTATTTAAGCATTTCTTTGCACAGAGAAGTATTGTCAGCCTAAATAATATTGCTTCAGGTGAGTTGATATTGCTCCAATTAAGTGCATTCATACTGTTGTGTTGATGTCCACACAGCATTATACTGTAATCTTTTCACTGCAGACAGTGTCTGAGCCTTGCTGGTATTGTTTGGAGTTCATTGTGTTGTGGATAGTTTTTATGATATACTGTGGGATACCTCTCAGCGTCTGAAGGAGCAGTGGTTGCAGTGGCCACTTTCTAATCTAAATTCACTTGGAATGTTATTCCGTTTCCAAATTGTTCTTCGCTTGCATGGTTGAAACACAGAAGAACACAATACTTGTCCTTTATCTAAGAAGAAAACAAGCTGCTTCATGAGAAGGCTGCAGTGTTCATGGATAGCCTTATTTCTCAATCGGTCTTTAGATTCTGATAGTTTTGGGGAGAAGGTTTACAGCTGGGTAGAATGAAGTAATCCATGATGTGAGACTGTCTTTATGTTGTAATCTAGCTGAAAAATCACAGAGGAGAAGTTTTGCTGTACAAAGCCCCTAGTAGACTTTAAGGGGTAGTGCTGTCACATTTTAAATTTTTGTGCAGCCTTCATTTCTTTGATGTTTGATGTCCTCCACTGACAGGCCCAGGTGCAGCCACAATGCTTGTGCAGAAGCTGTGAAGCCAGGTTTCATAGCCTCTGCATCAAGTAACCTAGAGTATGTGTTCCCCATATGTGAAGCTAACCAGGGAGCAGCAAGGGACCTGGGACAGCTTCTTTAGCTTTATTGATAAATTGCTGCCTTATATACTGCAGAAAAAAGATGGAAAAATATTTTATGGGGTCTTAATATATTTTTAATGGAGTAACACTTTGCAATATTTTTATTTTCTTTTATTTTCACTAGGTAAGAGTGGAAGGACTTCTGTAGCATTTTCAGCATGCTTTTCATCACAGTTTCATGGAAATGTTATTGGGTTTGTCATTTTAGTGTTTTTTTGAAAACAATTCTAATTCTTGAAAAGCAAGTAACAGAGTCACGGACTTTATAGTTTAAGCATCACCTTAAACTGTCACAAAAGATTCAGGAATAATATTGACCTCTGTGTCTCTGAAATAAAAGAAAGCTTCCTATTTATTGCCCTTCCTTTCAGCCTGAAGGAAGTTTTCTGTAAAATGTTACTCATGTCGAGAATGAATGGTACGTTGCACGAGGCTGATGCATATGAGCCAAACTCAGTGTGAAGGAGCAGCGTGTAAGCAGGGCTGTATGTTCTGAAAGGCAGGCAGTGAGGGATACAAGTAATGTCATGAATAGTGAAGGAGCGGGAATGAGCCAGCTGATTAAACTGATAGGAGCCAAACAGTGCCATGGAGCCTTTGATGAATGTCAGAGGTCATCTCCATACAGTTCCCCAAGTCCCCAGGACACACAACCTTGCTGACCTAGTCACTAGATCAGACAAGAACGTTGAGACTTCATCAGCAAACAACAACCTAACAGATTTAGATAACTGATAGACTACTAAGCAAATGCTGTAAAAAGGAGTGAAGGAGAAGGAGCTTGTCAAGAAGGAAAAACTGGGGGAGGCAAGGAAAGAAATTGTTCAGAAAATGTCTACTTCTGTGTCTAAGCAGCAGTACCAGGATATATGAGAAACTCAGAGTAAACATCATTGACATAAATGTACCAAAACTCCTGCAAAATGAAGTCTGTATTCATGCTAATTCTTCATCTGCTAAAAAATTTATGGAATTTTAGGTATTTCTTTAGCTGTCTGGGGGGTTCCAGTATTTACATACCATTTTAAAATGAATGAAATATCAACCTAAAAATATAGTCAGCTGCACTGTAGGCACTCTTCCACCCTTTTATCCTTATTTTGTAGGGCTGGTTTGCTTTGCATTTTGCAGCATGGTGCAAAAGAGACAAAGTCTACCTCCAAACTGATGTTATGCAGAGATACTAGCTCAGATTGCTAAAGCAGTAGAGCTGTATTAGTATAGCACTGTGCCAAGCTACTAAGATCCGTCTGTCAGAATGTTTGGTTATTTTGAACCCAAAATAACACTGATGTGGCTACACTGTTTTTTGGTATGACACTTATGCATAGCATAAACACTCCTTGAGAATTCAGTATCCTCGGAGTCTGTGCCTTCCCATGTGTTTGTGCAACAGTCAATGAAATGTTCACCTGTTTGGACTGGTTCTGATATGACCACAATAATAAATATATCTGATCTCAAAGGCTCACTGCAGTAAAAAAAATTATAGAAAGCAATGACAACTTCTTATTTCTGTTTTAGGAGCCATCTGATATATTTTACTGAAGTGTACTGTGTATAAATAAAGGTGTCAAGGGCTATATGAGACATCCTAGGATACTTGAGACATTCACATGAGGCTGGCAGATATGACATGGGACCTGTGTGAGACCCACATCCTTCTAGAAGGCTGACTGAAGGCCAGAAAAGATGCCCTGTGTCATTTCAGGTGATACTAGGAGCCTGTTTTGGGTAACCTAATCACTGGGGCAGCAAGGTTGTCTGTGTCTTCTCTTTAGTATCATATTGCCAGCACAACTGAGAGTAGAAGATCCACTCAGGTGGCGTGAACTACCTCTGTCTCCCCTGTGAGCTGACATGCTGCAAACCAGATGTGAGCTGGAAGCCATTTAGACAGGTTTGGGTCTTGCTGAAAGGTAATGTAATGTTGAGAAGCAGGACTTATTTGCTTGGGCACAGAACTGAGCTAACGCATCTAAATGGCTTCCAGAGTGCAGCTGGCTCACCGGCAAGTCTAGCTGGCAATTGTTTGCACATGGCAATGTGGTCAGACCCTAAGAGGAAAAGATCAGTCCAGGCTCTGTTCCACCTTGTGCATTGCCATCAGAATTGTTCACTGAGTTCACGTGGCAGACTGCGATTGTGAGCGAGCCAGGAGGAACTGGACTTGCAAAAACTCAGCTGGAGTTTGTAAGGGTCAGTAGCAAGAAAGTAGAAATTCTTATGTATAAACCTAGAATGGCTGAAACAGGTATGTGGAAAGGAAGTGAATGGGATCATTTTTACATTTGCTCTTTAGAATGTAAGACACCATGTAAGAGGAAAATTTGAAAAGTGTTATGAGTGAAATTAAATTGTACAGATGAGATACAGAAGTTACCCTGCACAGTCCTTCCATTCACCATCACAGATAAAGCAATTCTTCAGAAGCTTATGTGGTGTGTTTAGTTAAATAAATTCCTTTAGAGACATGATTGACTATTTTTAAGCTGAACACTCACAGTAACAATTACCTGTGTTCTCAATGTCCATGAGCCTCAATAAACAGCCCACGGATTTATGTCTTAGTGAGAACCAACCTATTAGTTTCAGCCATAAATCTCATGTGCCTTGTGTGCAAAGTGAATTTTAATAAAAATCATATAAGGAGCCAGACTTGCTAGGCAAGGTTTCACATGGCTGCCAACATTTGAAAACAATTAATAGAGACCTTCTGGGGGAGGGTAAGTAGAACCATGTCTTTAGCTCCTGTTGAAATACAGTGGACTCAGTGAACTTGCATGAAGGACAGACTAAAGAGCGTTTTTTTCTATTTAAAAAAAAAAAACAACAAAAAAACAAAAAAAGAAATGGAAGCCATCACTTCTAAATAAGGGCAGAAGGAATGGAAAGGGTCATTCCTTTGAGTTTGCAATCTCATCCTCTCTGACACCCTGCTGCCAGGGAAATGGCAATAAGTATCTTAAAAGTAAGCAGCAAAATAAAATAAATATACATCTGCGCTCCCTGGTCTGAAAATAGATTCTGGCCCCTAATGAACAGAGGTAGCATATGTGTTCAGTTTCAAAACCCTCGCCTTTGGTGCTCCTTGTGCACACCCTGTCTGAGCATACGGAACGTGTCGTGTCAGAGTCCAAAAGACAAAGTTAGGTCACTGCTCATTTTTATTCTGCTGGCCATATTAGTTTTATAAGCAAATAGTTCAGGCATAGAAAAATAAATATGAAAAGTTCAAAGAGAAAAGGTTAGGTCCCAAGCTTCAGATGCTTTGTACTGTCTCCACGGTGCTGAGAGCAGAAAGGTTGCTCTAAAGGGGAGGCCAGGGATTTCTGTAACATGCAAGGAGCCTCCCAGGGTCTTGGTGTTGTGTCTGCCCAGTCCATATAGGACTAGTTCAGCTGGTGTAAATTAACCCAGCTCACAGGCTATAATATACTGCTATAATATCCTGAGAAATGGATGTCTTATCACCAGGCTGGTAAAGGACCTCGGGATTGAAAGGCACCGTTTATATCAAGTTTCACCAAATACAGCTGAGGGCAGGTCCACTTCATGTCTAATACCAATAAATATGTAGGCTTGGTCCAGGTAGGGAACTCTGGCAGTGATAAGGGGATAGCTACACTCTACCTGATTGCTTTTAAGAAACACAAGACATATGCTTTGAGTTACTGAAATGGCATGTACCAGTACGTATGTATCTGTACTGCTATTCACATACGTTTAAATCTAGGTTGGGATGGTTATAATAAAATTAATAGTGTAATTGCAGATGGAGTCAATCTCTTCCCTTTGGAAGTTCTTGATGGAAGAAAGTGATTGACACTGGTTTTATGGCCAATTTTCTTAAGCAGTCAAGGTGTGGATTCCATTATCCACCGATGTGCATATATACATTACACTGAAAACACTGAAGCTTGAGTAAATGATTTGGGAGTAGAAAGCTTGAATCTAAACAGATTGCATTTGAGCCAGCTATGCAATGTCCAAACATGAAGAGCTAAACCCAGCTAGCACGTCACTGTGGCTGCAGGTATTGTTAGTCAGTCAAAAAATGCCTTGAGTTTAGATAGTCTCACTTAGAATATAGGAAGAAGGATCAAGCTGTTTTCCTCCCCAGCTAACTCTTCTGTGATACTTTCCTATTCTTTTAGGAGTGTGATAGGGTGTTTTGTTGACTTTGATATTTTCAAATAGTTGCAATGAAGATGTCTTCACATTTTAAAGCTGTTTGAGGATTAATTTGACATATATAGAAAACCTGTACTCCTCCTTGGTGAGGAAATACTAAATACTAGTTTCTGCCTTCAGATATGGGTACACGGAGCTGATTTTAGTTACTGCCAGCCTGGTATATGTAATTAAGCTCAAACTGGTCTGCAGTACTGCATATTGGTGGACATGAGGAAGACAGTGAGAGCAGAATGGTCAAAAACACTGAGAAAGCTTGAGGAACAGAGTTGAGAATTGAATCCCATTTATGCCCCAGTCCAGGATTTGCTTAGTATTGTAACATACACTTTAAGACTACTAAAAGCTTGATCAAAAAAACAGGAGGTGTCTTTCTATCTACTTCTGTGGTCTTTTGGACTTGGAAGTCTTTTGCTATCTTGCAGTAAATGGTCAGGTATAAGCTGTAGTTTCAACCTTCCTTTTCTTGCCTTTGGAGATCCTACAGAGACCACTCAAATTGCCCAAAAGGGTTGTGATAGTATATTGTTTTCTTGGACTTAACTTTGTGTAATTACACACAGGTAATCCTGGTTTATTTCCGTTATCCCTTAATTGAGCTATAAGATTTTTTTTAAGCTTAAAAAATGCCACAGGCTTTTTAAGGGCTCTAAATTAAAATGCAACAAACTGAAAAAGAACCCTCCCCAGTTAATGTTATTGACCGATAATCTGCCAAATTTAATTGTAAAAGAAGTGTGGGGTTTTTTTAATTACAAAATCCCAGAGAGATCCTTCAAATTAACTGTTTGGATTTTATTTTATTTTTTTATTTTCAACTGCCCTGGAGTGTTGTGTCTCTATTTTCTCACTCTCAGCCTGAGGTATGCTTTTATGATGAAAGTATCAAACCACTGCAAACAGAGGTGCATAACAGAAATTCTGATAGATCTTTAGCTGCATGGGTGGGCGCAGCTCTAGCAATTGCATCTTTAAAAGTCTTATTCACCCTATCACTGCTGTAACAGTGGCACCTGTTAGCAGTGCTGCTGCAGTCTCTCACTGTTTCCATTATAAACCCCTCTTTTCATGAGTTCATTTCTTGGCTAATAAAAGTTTTCTCACAGCTGAAACTTGGCTGAAAGTGACTTTGCCTGGGAACAATTATTATTAATATATTTTTAATATAAATTTCCTTTTAAAAATCTTTCTGTTATTTTTAAATTAAAAGAGAAAGAGGTTTACAGGGTTCAGATGCCTACTCTGTGCATATATGACCAGGTCTGATGGCCCTATTTACAGTTAGATGCCAGCTAGAAATTAGGGGATCTGATTGTCCTGTGGGTGACATGGCACAAAACTAACTGAACTGCTGTCAGCTGAAGAAAGGGGTGATGACAAACTGCAAACTGCGCGGAAGGTCTGTCGCTCCTGTCTACTTGGATGACTCTGCACTAGCAAGAGTGCAGACCTGAGGCCAGGGTTTTTGGAAAAAAGTGTATCCAGGAATTTAAGGTTAAGTAAAGGAAGAGCACAACGGCAATAGGTTCTCCCTCTCAGAACTGAGTCATGCACGCTAAGTTGCTAGAAGAGCGTAACTTAAAGCACCCTAAAGGGTGTAACCTTTGCATGTGGTGCCCGCCAGGTGCACCCATCCTTTCACTGAACGGGTAATATCAAGTATGACCAAGGACAAAGTGCGTCCTGCCGTCTTATCACACATTACTCAGGGTTTGCTGATCTGTTTTTCCCCTGCTGTTCCCACGTATCCTTATCAGAAGCTGAGTTTCCAGAAGCCCTCTTCTCCCACCAGCACACTGATTTCCTCTCCTCCCCCTGCCGCCCAGCTCAGGGCAAACGCAGCCCGGCTCCCTAGCTCCCCGGTTCCTCAGCTCCCTGGGTCCCTGGGTCCCCAGCTCCCCAGCTGTGCGTGCCAGTGACAAAGTTCCTGCATCCAGCATTTCTCATACCCTTGTTGAAGGAAAGTGTGCTCTCTTTCCCTTCAAAAAAGCTGGGCAGGAGGAGGTTGTCATATTCAGTTGATGACTGATGTAGAGTATGTATTTGGGAAAACAATATCTCCTCCCTCTCTCCCAAATAATTCTGAGCTAGAACATATACATGCTGCTGAAATATTTAGCAATATTGATGAACTCTTCGTTCCAGAAAGGAAGCGATACATAAATTAGAAGGTTTCTACAAATCTACAAGGGCAGGATCCCCACCAAGGAATTTTGGACAATCGTACTTTGCTGAAATTAGAAAATAATCCCAATTTGAAGTGGGGTATGTGAAGAAAATCTCTGACACTACCTTCTTGTTATATACAGGATTTGGGTAGTAAACAGGCTTTGTGAGGATGTGGGGAATTTTATCCTCTTCAAGCAACACAAACATAATCTGTTATTTTTTAATTAAAAAGAAACCAAGTATCAAGTGGCTGAAGACCAAAGCAGCAGCCTTGCACTTTTGCAGCAGTGGGTGTAACCATTTGGTAGATAGTATTTCAGTTCATACATTTTCTGGTATGTAGCTACCGGCATGCCTTCGGCTCTGCCCCATCTTTCACTGCCACAGGTACACCATCAGATGCAGCAGTAGCTCTCGCTGGCCAGGTGCAGGGGTGGGCATTCGGGTGCTCGGGCAGGGGGTGTGAAGCAGCTCATGCACATACCGTACACACGCTGTGGCCAGGGGTCCCCGGCCTGCCAGTGGGCATCCTAACCGCTGGCCAGAGAGCTGCTCTCCATTTCTCTCTGTGGTTGGTTTATACCACATGGAGTATGTGGGGCTAAGCCGCTCAGGTGAGAGGTGGGGTACTGATTTCAGATCCCTTCCAGCCCTCATTAAGGGTGGATATTTGAAACAAGGTCTCAGACCCAAAGCCCAAGTTAGCTCTCCCTGCCCAACTGGAGTTATCCTACTTGCTGTTTAAGAACGAGAGGGTGAATAACTCTCTTACAAGGCAATGAGGATGCTTTTACAGGAACTAGGATATCCAGTCTCTCCTCAAATGTCAGGTTAAGTACATACTCTAACACAGTGTAGCATCCAGGGTTACAGGATCCTGCGCATCTAGGCAAGGAGAGGTCTTAGAGCACGCAAGAAATCAAATTCCCCCAGCATCCCTTCACATCTGAGCTACGGACCTACAGCACCCCGACTTTCCCCTCAGGGGTGGTGTGAAACTCGCCCGTCGTTCCTTTGCTTTTCTTGCTCGCCCCTGAAATGCTGCACGTTGAGTGCAGCCATTTAGCAAAGAAGGAAACTCAATTTTCCTGTTTTTCATCTTGGCAAGGAAGAACGTAGGTGCCACCTGAATTTTTCATCCCATCTTCTTTCCCCATCCTCCTTCCCCCTCCCCATTCACAGTAAACTGAAAAAAAAAAAAACCCAAGCCAACCCTACTCCAGAAGTCTGGCCTCAGCTCCCGTGTGCCCTCTCAAATAAGCTGCTTCTCTGCCTTGGTTTCCCCATTGCTGAAATGAAGATTATGCACATCATAGAAGAAATTGTAGTCTACATCCAGAGGAATTTGCTGATTTTTGCTAGGTCGTGTCCTGGTCCTAATGCATGCAAAATGTAAATAGCGTATTACAGTTTTCTTGAAGGAAAGGGGCTGAATCCTACAATGCTGCCTAGAAGAAGGATCAGCATTTTATAAAATCTTTACCAAATGGCGTCCTTTTCCTCTTACCCAGACACCTCTCCTGTTCCAGCGTTAAAGACATGGACTTCCTCAGACATGCCTCTGATTTACAGCTAGAGGAATCAGGCCCAGAGACTTCAGATTATGCTATTTTTAACCACCAACAATTAGATATTATGCAGTTAACTAACAACAGGGTGGAAAAAAACTAAGAGGAATTGTAAATATATCCTAATAATTGTATTGCAGCATAGGATTTATAATTACTAAATGTGTGATAACTGCTTCCTAAATGCCCATGCTCTTTAAACAACCTAATTTATAATTTAAAAAGCTGACAACTCTTAAAGTGTTTTATTTTATCTTGTCTGAAATAATTGAAGAGTAAGTTATTGAAAACCTTTATTTTTCATTAGCCTTAAATTCAGCTACAATTAATGTGCCCAATTTGATTATAAACTGCACAAATTAAACAATAAAGAGCTGTCTAATGAGAAATTAATTATGAGGAACAGAAGAGGAGCTGGGCTGGATAAAAGCAATAAGTTATGGCCTATGGCAGGATGTGTCAGGTTTTAAAGGAGACAAAGGGCTTTTTCCTCAATGTGTGCCAGTGCTGATAGGGCTCATCACAGATCAGTAGATCCAGAAGCCATAACAGCACGGTAATTGAAACTGCCAAAATCAATAGTGCTGACAACCTTAATTAAATTAAATATGTCTCTGATGAGCTCAAACAGCATGGCAGCGGACCACTTGACCCTTTCTCGGAGCCCCACTTGATAGAGTGCAGCATGCAGCATGATGGATTTCACCCCCGAGGACCACTGGAGCCCTCACGTTACTGTAGAAAATTGCTCCAGGAGTGATGGTCTCCCCAGCGCAACTGTAGCTTTGACTCCAAAGTGCAGCCCGGAGTTCGTCTCCTGCTCTGGCTTTTGCTTTGCCTGGAAGGCGCAGGGGCTACTTTGCTGAGCGCAGCCCAGGGAACTTTGTCATCGTGTCAGCTTTCCGTCCTCCTCCCAGCAAAAATAACACTTTTGTTTGCTAAACAGGCAAACGACTTCCATCACAGCTGGCTGGCTGAGAAGCAGTTCTGACTGTCTTTTTATTCCAGGCAGAGTAGCCAGGAGATCCACTTGGAATTGGGTCTAATTCAGGCGGGGGTTTTAGGTTTTGTCTTTTTAAAATAAAAAGAGATTGGGCTGAGATACACTAGAATTATCATGGGATTATAAGAGGGAAAAAATGAGCTATAAATGGACGGGAGACAAAGAAAATTCTTGTCGCTTAAACCACAGGGCTGGAATCTCAGTTCAGCTGTACAGTCAGCAGTTGTTTTTCTCGCTAGGAAATTGCATGAGTAAATATTTCTGCAGAATGCTGTTCTCTTGACCATGTAGTGCTGACTTCCTAAACAACATGAAATAATTGCACCTCTAAGTTTTCGAAATGTTTATGTCAGCATTAACAAACTGTTCCTTCATTATAAGCCCGTCAAAGATCAGAGGCTTAGATTATTGAAGTAGATTCCTTTCAAATGCTGAAGTTGTTGCTGTGACAACTGAGGGAGAGAAAAGATTGTTGGAGTTGGACAAACTGTGGGCTTTCCATACCAAAAGGGTTTAAATAATCTGCCTCCTTGTTTAGAAAAATACCTCAATCACAGTATAACACCCTCCAGCTAAGCACAGAGGTCTCAGAAAGGTAAAACGTGACATTGCATCTAAAACCCTATGGTTTTAAATCATGCTGTTGAGCTTCATATATACATAAATCAGGCTAATCTGAAAGAAATGTGATCCAGATACTGTAATTCTGTTCCATGTATAACATTTTATGAAAGACACCTATTCAATATATTTTGGAGCATTGCTATTCTGCTAGGAGCTCAGGCAGAAATTTATGATACTGGAAAAATTATACAAAAGACGATGTCCTTGAATCACGAGTAGGCCCTCCCTCACAGTGCAGTTTATGGCATTGCTAATTTAAATATGGTTCTGTGTCAGGCAAGCTGTTTTATAGCAGCCTCTTCAATCCAGCCTTCAAAACTTTGTAATCCAGTGCACAAGAAAGCAGTTTGCAGGGGGTGGGAAGAGAGGTTGCATCTGGGTTTTGGAAATGTCTCAGTCCAGCTTTTCCTTTTTTTCCTTTTTCTTTTCCTGTTCCTTTTCCCTTTTCCTTTTCCTTCTTTTCCTTCTCCTTCCCCTTCTCCTTCCCCTTCTCCTTCCCATTCCTCTTCCCATTCCCCTTCCCCTCCCCCTTCCTCTCCCCTTTCCTTTTTTTTTCTTTTGAATTAAACTAAAAATAAAAATAAGCTTTTTATGCTCTAAGTGCTGTGCATTGTTTTCATTATTATTAGTGCAGAGCTATAATGTTGTAGGGGTCAGATAGATGCCAAACGCCTCATAAAAATCTGTAGCAGCTGGTGCAACCTCTGCCTTTGAAAACTACCTGCCTTTTAGTGACAGCATCAAATAATAACAAATTATTAGTAAAATAATAGTAAAATAATATTAGTAACAGTGTCAGCAGTAACCAATGCCTTTACCCTCACTTCTCCTCAAAGGCAGGATGAAGAGCCTTTTTGCCTGTGATGGTGCTGTTAACATTGCTGGGTTATGAAGGGAGAAAAGAGCTTCTAGAGCAAAAGGGACTTCCCAGAGGGTGAAATGAAGCAGAAACTTCTCAGGTACAGTGCGAGAGCTGTGACTGCAGCTCTAGAAGAATAGCAGAGTGGAAAACAGATTTTTTCCAGCAGCCTGACAGCCGAGGGGGCTGCTCACCCTCAGCAGAGAGCCAGCGTTAGGCCCAAAAGCCGTTGAAGCACAGATCCTGCTTGGATGTCTCCTTCACCATCCATGGCAGTGTTGTTTTTTTGGCCAGCTGACTGCTTATCCGCTTGCTGCCTGAAGTACATACTGCCAGCCTCATCCAATCCCTTAGGGCTCTCACCATTTTATGTCTTCTCCTTGCTTACCTTTCTTTTTATCCCCCTTTTCTCATTGCATCTGTGCCCCAGGAGATGCTTTTGCCCCACCATACTGCATGGTGGGCGTAAGGTAGCTGACCCCTTTGCTAAAGAGGGTGCTGGGGGGATGCACGCAGGCAGTGGAGTGAGGGGGAGCAAATGCAGCCAGCACAACCCCTCTTCTTCCCAGTGTTACCGGTGCTAGAAGCCGGTAGAGTTTCACTGCCTGAAAAAAAATTTACCAGGGCAGGACACTTGAGATACACTGCTTTTGGCACACCGACATAACGCGTGGGAGGAGGGCGAGGAGCTGCGCTCGCCGGTGGCTTTTACTCGAGTCCCTCTACGAGGGGACAGGTTCTCTGAGTCTTGGTGGAAAGAGCTGAAAGAGTGTGTCCCGTGACCCAGTGCAATGCGTCCCCATCGCACTGGACCCCCCCAATGTCGCTGAGTGATCTCAGCCACCCCCTCCCTTGGACACCGTGAGAAGCCCAGTCCTTTGGACACAATGAGAGTATTTTAAGCAAGGGGGATGAGGCTGCTGGATATTTCTGGAAGGACTTGTGAAGTTAGCGAAAGTCTCAATGCTCAGATCAGAGAACAGTGTCAATTTTGCATTTTTCTGGAAGGTCTGAGCTGACAAGACAGGAATTTAAAAGCTTCATCCTTGAGGCTTTGTGCTTTTCATTTCTCCTGACCAGTACATCTGTAGCAAGCCAAGCATTCAAAGCTCACTCTTGTTGGGAAAACGTTCAGAATAAGTGATTCTTAATCTGCTTATTCAAGATAGAGATACACTTTGGAGCCAAACTTTTCTGAATGTTCTGTTATTTTTGGCCAACCATACTATATCTCCCTAATCTTAAAGAACCCAAAGCATTTACTTGTTGCCAAAGAAACACTTTATGTTTAGGAGAGATCTGATGAGCTACAGGCACCTTCATCATTCAGTTTTCAACCCTCCATTCTGTCCCGTGGCAGCTGGCCTCCAAGTGACCATGGAGGGTGGCCCCTGCCACCGAGATCGAAATACATAAACCACCTAATTGAAAGCAAAAAAGTAGAGCAGCATAACGGTTTTGAATTGAATCTCAGTTTGCGTATTCTACTAATAATTTGGCCTTTATCTCCTGTATTGTTCTCTGTACTCTGAAGCTTCTGATTAATCTCGAGTGATGTGTCTGAGCTAGTCTTGTGTCACCAGCCTTTGCAGTGGCGAAGAAAACTGAGATAGCAAGACAGACAGCTCCAAAGGAGCAATTTGTATAAGGAGGAGAGCCGCACTGATCATGTCATAGCATTACTACCAGTAACAAGTAGCAAAGATTCTCATTTTAACAAAAGAGCCTTGGCTTGAATAGCCATAGAGAGTAAAAGCCATGCAAAATAGTTTCCAAGAAGTACAGTTTCAAGAAAAAAAAGAAAGAAGAAAATCTCTCTAAAAGGGTGCATGAAAAAGCTTTTACATAGCATATATAGGGATGGATTTCCTGGCTGGCTAAAAGACAAGGCACTGTGAGGACTGTAGATCCAGGTCATGGCACTAAAGCAAGTGCAGGTGTATTGCTGCACATCGCCTTTCATAAATATCCTGGCTGCAGCTGGCCTTGCCAAAGTCACTTCATGGTCCCAAAAACTCTTCTCTACCTTGACACCAGCAAAACCTGAGCAATGGCTGGCAGCTGGTGTTTCAGCTGCTGTTTACTGTACTGATTTCAATCACCCCATGTTGGCTGTTGTATTTATCTTACCCATGAGCCTGCAATCTAAGCATATATGTTCTATGTTCTACTTGTACAGGACCAAGTTCCTGAATTATTGACCTTCAAATCAGAGCTTTCTATTTTCAGTCAGTGTTTGAATGTATTCAAGTTTTGGGTACAGCTGCACGGAAAGTGAAAACTTCTGTACTGGGCCTGATCATCAAATATAATGACCCATTAACATTCCATTCCAAGCAAAACTTGGGTTGAAATACAGTTTTAGGTGCTGGCAGAAAATCATGTGGTTGGAAGGGTGATCTTGCAGTCTTACACAGCTGAAAAAGGTGCTTCCACATCACACGCGCTGCATGTCATCAGGCTGAATCCATTTTAAATATAGTCACAACTCCTTTGCACGCTTCTAATATTTTGCATTTTTCTTGTGTTTCAACATTATGAAAAATTAATACCACTGGACCAGAAACCTTCAAGCAATTCTAAGATGGTTGAGTGCAATATTAGGGACTGCTCATGTGAGAAGTTAGTCTCCACTTAACACCTTCTTAGCTACAAATGGAGCGAGAAGTCCATCATCATCCAAGCCATGTATGACACATGCACTCTGGTGAATTTGGTAGTTTTCAGATTTGGTGTTTTTTATAAAATTTCCAGTCTTTCACAAGCCACAGCTTTGTTACCAGCTTAACAAAGCTGGTATCACCTTAAAGCTGTTAGCACCTTAAAATGTTTTTTAATACTGTCCATTTCCCACCAGGTTGTCCCAAGGTACCAAATGGAGCAGAAAACAAGACAGATACTGGTCCTGTAGATGTTCAGAGTATAGCAGACCTTTTGCTTAGCTTCCTGAAATCCTGAACATTGCAGTAGGACAGAAAAGGCAGGATCATGGAGTGAATTAAAAATGTACCGCTGCAAATAGTCCCTGGTCAAGGACTGGCTGCCTGCTGGCCCATAGCCTTCTGGGGAGAGCTGTGAAGAGCCGCTGGGGTTTTCAGCTTTGTGCTGGGTGCTGTGACACCCACTCAGCTCTGCTGGGGGAGCAGAGAGAAGCCCGGCAGGAGGCAAGCTGGGAGCATTGGTCTTTTCTTATAACACCTTTGATATCAAACAGATGAAGACCGCAAAAGCAGCTGTGTGCCCTGCTAGGTATCGCTGAGTTCGGGACTATGACTGGACTCTTGCACTGATTGTTTAGTGAGGTAACAAAACTAATGCTGCAAAATTAAATATTTTGTTAATTACATCAACAAGAACAGAATGCTCCAGTATATAATTTTGCCTGACTTTTTTTTTTCCTGAAAAAAATCACAATTACTATATTTTGCTGCAGAATACCATGATGTTTGATCATTCATTTTTTGTTGCATAGTGATGGAACACACTGTTTTCCTTTTTCAAAAAGGCAGAAGTGAAATGGTTTTTGTATATTTCTTACTTTTCTGCTTTGAAATTGCTAAATAGAAATGGCAGGATTATTAATCGTCTTCTGTTATTGCTAAGATATGCTTTTGTTTTCCTGTCCCTAATTAAAGTGTATTATTGTCTTTAGTTTTGTCTGCATAGAGACACAGTTAAATAATGTCACTTTTGTCCTTTCATTCATTTTGATTTAAATTCTAGAAACTTTTGATGCCCTGATAGTATCTTTTGACAACACAGAAATGTAATGAACTGTGAATGCCCTGAAGCACAGACCTTCAAAATTTAGAATAACATGAGTTCACGCTGAAGGACATTTTATTGCCTTATTATTATACTATTACGGGAAATAGTCTTAGGAGGAATGGGAATATTAAGAAATTATTGTTCATTTGAGTCATAGGTCAAATCAGAGACCTTATTGCAATGTATAGAAATTATCTTTACAGCTCCTAGAAGGTTAGATGGAGTTCAAGGCCAAGCATTCATACAGCTGAGAAAGGTCAAATTATACATATGATAATACTTGGTGACAACAAAGCCAAAGGTCAAGTCTGAGGCATTATTGTGGCACATACAGAGAAAATTACCATTCAGATATCATATGGCATTCCTGCTGGCTCCGGGGCCAGATTCTCATCTTGGTTCTGCTGCTGTAAAATGAATGATCACAGCTATGCACCTGTGCATTTAAAAGATTGGTTTTATTCTTGAATCTTTAGCCATAGTTCAATGAAGTTTCCAGTAGAGAAAGTAAACAAGTTCCCCTTGATACTCTGCCATTTCCATATTTAAAGACACGTAGACTTCTTTTCAGTAGATAAATCAACCCCAAGAATTTCCTTTTTGTTATTGCAATATTTATGCATCCTGAATTCCTAGACAAAAAATAACCAAAGCACGCTCTTGTAAAATCTATATAGTTATTGAGTAAATTATGCATTGTAAGTTACAGGAAAAATACAGATAAGCTTATATACTTTTTGTTGAGCATTTTAGACAACCGATATTTTCGATATTCTGCAAACCGTTTTGTCTGCTGTCAGAGTGAAACTTTTAAGTATACTTATTTTGAAAAGGTTTTACTTTAGAATTTGTTGCCTTGGATAAAGGGAAGAATAAACAAATGATTTTTAAAAGCACTTGTTCTTCTAAGTAAGTTGTTTAAGATCCTCTGAAAATAGCCTGCTCGGCTAACTAGTTGGAGAGTTTAAGGAAGAGGTTCAGCTTTTAGAGCAAACTTACTTTTGTTGTTGTAAAAATGTAGAGTATCAGCATAGATCAAATGAAACGGTCCTCCCCAATCCAACAGGAGAAAAATGTTAATGATTCAGAGTGATGCATAAAAGAAATGACCATTTGGACCCATATTCAAACAGGAGGATAACTTGTATATTTACTCTAATAGACTGTTCTTGGCAATTGGAAGTAATATAGTGATATTTCTACTGAAACAGTTAATAAAGGCCCAGAATGGCAATGCAGGGAAAAAAAAAATTTGTGCATATTGCTTCTTTTTCATCATGTTCTGTATATGGTACCACAATCTAAATGTTTAACAATAATAATAATAATACAATGCAAAGAAATGTTTCTGTTTAACGGAAACTGATTCTGTGTTCATTATCTTGTCATTTATTCAAATGTATCTCTCATTAGACTGGGGAGAGTCTCAATGAGACGGCGAAAGACAGAAAAATTCTATTGCAAGAAAAATGTGGCATTTTATTCCGTATCTAGTTGAATGTATACTCTTACAGGGATAATATCCTTTAAAATTGCTTTCACAAAGCTGTATACTTAGAATAATTTTAAGAAATAGTCTGCTACATGCTGAATGTGAAAATGATATGTATACAGAAAAAATTAAGCTACTATTTTTAAGGTATGTATATATACATATACGCACAAACATATGCAATTTATTTCAAAATCTGATTGAGTCACTTGTTTTATTTTAGTCATTGTATTAATAGTAAAATATGCCTGACCAGAAATAAGAAGACATTTTCTAAAAATGAAAAAAATTACAGCATTAATAAAGTTGAATCTGATATTGTAGTTTGTGACCAAATAAAATGGTGTGTCCCAGCAAACGCTATTGCATTTCATACACTGATTTCTGCCCTTACTGTGGCTTCAGCAGGACCTGTCACGTAGTGTGCCAGCAGACCAGTCCATCTTAATTAATACTTAGCTGCAGTATCTGTTGATATATATTACCGTCTGCTCAATCCTCTGTGAACATTTTTCCAATTCACTACATGGCATCAGCTGGTCCCTGTATTTTTGTGGCACTGTATAATTGTACAGAGACAATGATCATGCAAAACCACTCAGCAATTCAGGTACAGGGTGCCATCAGAAATCTTACTGACAGTATTCAAATCATGAGGGATGTATCATTCTTGGAGTAGGAAAGTGGCTTTTAAATACAATACCTTAGTGCACCTTTGGTGAGGGAATTTTTATTGTTTGAGTAAAAATAGTAAATATCAGTCTGTGGAGATTTTACTCCTTGGACATGTGAAGGAAGATTCATGAAAGAAGGAAAAGGTTCTCACAAAGATAAGGTTGAGTATTCAGCACCTGAAAACTGCAAACAGAACTACTGTGTCTTTCCCTGACAGACAGACTTGCCAGCTGTGGTGTTTGTACCTTAGGTCTTTTTTAAACCTAGCTGTTGCTATCAGTAGATGGTATGGGAATCTCAGCCTTCATTTATTTTGAGCCGTCCTAAGAAATATGAGCGAGTATGACCCAAGCGGAACTTAAAGCTTCAGAGGCAGTATCTCATGACCTTTACATGAAGGAATCCTTGCTGACTGACCTCCCTGTGCTTCAGATGGGCAACACTATGTCAGTCTGCCAATAGTTATTGTAGTTTAAATTATACCTCCAGCTTTGATTTGGTTTAGTTCAATTTCAAATACTGAGTCAACTTAGTGATGAGTTAATTAAACAACTGCTCTGTATTCTTAGCATAGTGGTACGAATGACTCAGTGCTTGACCATCTTCTCCACCAGCCGTTGCTGAACCGGCCAGTGGTGCTGGTGCTGGTGGTGATGCCGTACTTTGGCAGGGACAAAGCTCACATTCAGTTGGGATGTGAAAGTTATTAAAGATCCCAAGGATTTTTATTTTTCCTAGAGGAGCAAAGTTTAGATATGATTGTCTATTCAAATTCCAACTCTTCCCCCCCCAAATGCTCCTCAAGTTTCAACTGGATCTTTCAACCAGCCTCTCCCTCATAATCAGCATCACCCTCTCTCTTAGCCTGTCTTCCAGGACAGCCCAGGAACAGGGAGCAAGGAGAACAGGGGAGCAAACCAACGTGAATGACCCTGCTTCCCCCCAGGGCAGAGCAGCCTTCCCCTCCTAGCGACAGCCAGGATGCTGCCGCGCTCATTGCTCATTGCCCTCCGTGTGCTGGAAGAAAGCAGGACAGCCAAATACCCACCGGCTGGATGGCTGGTGAGCGTGGCCGCACCGAGGGCCCTTTGCGGGAAACTTGTGCCTGGTGGGGCTCAGGCAGGGTTTCCCTTTCATCACTGGTACTGCCTGCACCAGCCCACGCAGCCCTCGCTCCCGGTCGGCCCTGCCGCTGTGCTGGCGCGGCTGTTTGTGCAGCTGCGCGGTCGGCCAGATGGGAGAAGTGATTCTGGCTGGAAAGAAAAACAAGTTGCATTTTGCAGGGTGTTTTAACTTTTTTTTTTTCCAGCCAGATCAACTCCCTGATCCGGTTGGTCGGGCAGGCACAGAGAGCTGTGCTTGGGCAGCTGCAAGACAATAGGGCGGGTGAGCCAACAGCCTCTGCCCTAAGCGCTTTGTACCACTGGAGATACACTCATGGGACTGACGCTGCCATTTGATAAGCATTTATATCAACAGTCAGGAAAGCAATCTGCCTCCTGACTTCTCTTTCTTCCCCATCTGAGCATTTCCAGCTCCCGCTGTTGCCCATGCATGGAGATGCTCATCCAGCCAAGCAGGTGAGAGGAGAAACAGGCTGGCTAACACACGGGGATGAAAAATACCCCTTAATCCCATGGGATCTTCCTCTGCTAGGTCAGGTTCCCTAATCTTCTTCCTGGCAGAGCTGCACAAACCCTTTCCCCGACAGCAGGGTAGGCAGCACAGGGAAGGTGAGGAAGCATTAGGCCTCTTCCTGCTGTTCCCTACCAGATGTGTTTCCCACTGTGTAAACTAGAAATAATGGGGATTACTAAAAAAGTGAAGATACTGCCTACTGGCCAGTATCATGCAATATCTTCACAGACTCCCTTCTTTTGCAGACTTGGGACTGACAAAATGCTTTAGCTCAGCTCTCCTGTAGTGTTTGAGGGGTTTGGTCTGCTGCCATCAGACATTGGGAAGAGCTGGGAATGTGTGAAGAGCATTTCTGTGCCAGTGTGGACAACAAGTTTCAGTGCCACCACGGCGCAGGACAGCCCTTCCCATGGCAAGCAACTGTCATTCCCATGTGGGATGACCTGTGCCCTTGGCAGGAGCACCAGCAGGGCCAGCCTGGCTCGCTCACGCAGCAGCATGAGCAAAGCCAGTGTCTGACCGTCCTCCGCACACTGCTGCCTTACTAAATTGCCTGTTTTGTCTAAACCTAAAGTCACCAGTTTCAGAAGCAATATTGTCAGGCATCAGTCATAAAGAATATCCTCTCCCAAATCAGCTTAGCTACTTATTTCATGGCCAGCCTGGTGTTTTTGTGACTGGTTACACTAGTCTGAAAGCCCAAGGAGCAAACTAGGCTCCATTTGACCTTGCCCATGGCCAGGAAGCTGTGGGCAATGTCTCGTAGTGCAGACTTGTTCACTGGCAGCGAAATCAGCTGAAATCAGCTAAAATCAGTGCAGGGTTTGAAACACGTTTAGATGAAATCCAAATCAAACCCAGAAAGAGCCTTGCTTCTCTTCTTAGATCTCAGGGAGAATTTACAAAGCCAATAGTTATAAAATCGTCATGTGACACCAGACCTTACCCGACATTTAGCATTTTCAGCCTCCTTTGAAGCTAGTGACCCAAAACCACACTTCTTCCCGGGTAGAGCTGGGGTGCTGGCCTGAGACGGGTAGTGATTCGGGCTTCCGCACACTTCATGGCTAGGTATTGAAATGCCTTACAGAAACCTCGATACTCAGGAGATATTAAGCACCTGCTGCCTGAAATTTTATTCTCTTTGGTACAGATCAAGTCAGGTTCTCAAAATCAAAGCACCCCAGAAATCACCTGTGACTTAAGGAAAAGAAAAGATTGGTTTTGAACAGCAAACAGTAAATCTTATATAAAAGCCACAGAGAGAAAAAAAAAGCCATTTTTTCCTGACTACTCTCATGTGTTTCATGTGAAGATTTAATATTCTGCTCATCCTTTAACTCTGATTTACCAATTTTTAAGACAAATAAACATCCAGTAAAGATATCTGAAAGCTCTCTCCGTCTTTCCTTAAATGAGTATTTTGAAAGGGGCTTATCCTATATCTAGCAAATTCTAATCCCTATGAGCTAAACTTTGGAAGCAAGCGAGGAATGTAGGTAGAAAGCTTTTCTCTTTCAAAGTCGAAGGGTAATAGCACGTCCTTTCTATTCCAAAGCCAGAGTGAAGACAAGTTCCTCTTGATGAAAGCGCCACAGTTAATCCGTCTCAGGATTGGTGTCTCCATGTAGCACCCTGGGGAACTAGAATAAAAAGAAGTGGTTTTTGCCTGGTGAGCTGTAGAGTTACAGTGCAGGAAAATCCTTGTTGTACAGTACGCTATATTGTTTCGCTAATGTATTTTTTCTGTGCTCTGAATGAACCACTTATATGCAGGGAAATTGGCTTTGAGGCAGCGGATGAAATCGTAATGGTGTCAATGATCTGCCTTGCAGCAGAACAAGAGATCAGCTGATGGCTCATGTTAAACCGCAGAAGACTGGATCCCGCAACCATTTCTCATGGTAGCAAACCTGCAAACATCAGGAGCTGTTCTGTTAACATCTGCGAGGCTGCTCCAGAAAGGAGGATGATTCCAACACATTTATTAAGGAGCCAGGCTCCACTCTTGTCAATTAATTGTGATCATTTCTTGAAGAGAGTAAGCTTGTATTCTCCCCCTGACCTATTTTGAATTACATTGCAAAATGCTCCCAAACCCCACACATTTCGGTTCATTGCATTTTTTAAAATGTTCTGGGTGGAAAAAGATAAGGTTGGTTTCTTTGGTGGAAGTTGTCTGATAGTGATTTTTTTCTCCCTTTTTGCTGTTGTGTTCTTCAAACAAGCTGCTTTTGAGGGTGGGACCTGATTTATTTCCACAGTTCTGAACATGAAAACTATTTATTTATTGTAGAATCATAGAATGGTTTGCATTGGAAGGGACCTTTAAAGATCATCTAGTCCAAACCCCCTGCTACGGGCAGGAACGTGCTATGGAGTTTTTGCTGCAGTGCTGTGAAAAGTCCTTACCAGACATACAGGACCATGGTGCAAGCAGCTTGCACTGACACACACAACAGGAGAGTTCCCTTTTCACTGATTTTATCACTTTATTGCTCAATGTTATAATTCCTCTCAAATCCAAATGAAAGCTGACATTCTGTTGTGAGTTTTTGTTGTTTGTTATCTGTTATTACAGAGCTGTTCAGATGTTAGGAGTGAGAGAGCGCTACAGTTTTAAAAGACATAATTGCCACAAGGTATTTGTGTGGTCAGAGGATGAACAATAGCCAGGCTGTTTCTTCCAACTTCAGAAAAACTTTTTCTTTGAATACTCTCTTTTGCTTTCTGAAGAGTCACCATTATATCTAAATGCAGATCGTATACAAAAAGCTCAACACTAGATGATGAAAGATTTTCACGATGCAGTTCTTGGGGACTAATGGGAGAGTACTTCATCAGTGTTCGCTGTTAATCAGTTTAATCTGGCCTTGCAACTGGTGTGATAGGGTTTCCAGTCAGCTGATGCTGTGTATAATCAAACTTCATGTGAGGCTCAGACTGACGATACAAACTGATTCCTTCCAAAGCACGTATGGCGCATGAAATCCCAAATTAATGATCACCCAACTTTAACTAACCATGCTTAAATCAATTTCCATTGAAAAAAGTGTTTGTCAGAGCATCAATACAGTGTAAGCAAGCCCATGCTTTTGCGTGCTGAAGGCTTATGGAAAGGCTGCTCTTTGCCTTACCACTTGGTGCTTCCTTGAAGCATTAGAGTCTGGCCAATCTTTTCTACCTTTTCTTCCCCTCTAAGAATCTCATTTGCCCAGTTCAGCTTTTCCATCAAATTGTTAGACTAGCATTCATTCTGATGGCAGGGAAAGGCAAGTGGCTTGATTTGACCTTAAAAATGGGGAATTTCCTCATGTTCTGGGCCTGTCCTAGTAATCCTGGCTTCTTCTCAGAAAAATTAGTGTTCTCTATTTTGCAAATCTCATCACATTCACCATTCGAAAGAACAGTCTGTGCGATGCCTGGTGAAATCAGCTACTCTTACGTTTCATTACTATAGTACAGCTGTTAAAGCAATTCCTTTCCTTTCTGTTCAAAGCTTTCTCTATCCTCTAGAGCAGAAATTTGGTGGGGAAAAAAATTGTTACAACTCCATTTACAGATGCCAATGAGCTGCTGTATTATTTGATCCCTTTATTTTGGTTACATACATTATCCTGAATACACGTTTGTTCTTACTCTCACCTGACAATTACATACTGTACATTTATTGCTTTAAGAATAGTGTCCTCTTCATCTTCTTATGACTGTTATTCCAGACTAATTCTCAGCTGGCATAAATACATTTGGGGTGAGCAGTTAATAACATTTTAAGATCAAACCCCTAGTGCTTCTAATCTGAGGATCTCAAAGTGCTGGCAAAATGTTCACTGGTTTTGCTGAAGAAATATTCCAACTTTTTCTGAGATACTCAAGTCTAAGCATATTTGATCACCCCCTTTGTTACCCACACAGCTTTCTGAGCTGGACAAATAATTCACAGTTATGTTTGTTAGGTGAATAATTTAATCAATTATTTAAATGTTGTCAATAGCATATGTGAAGGGACGGAATAATTTGGTTTTTATTATTCGTTTAACATTTAAGATTCCCTGAAATAGGAAAATATGACTATCAGATCTTTTGAGGTCAAGTCTTTATACTTCTAGCCTCAAGACTACTCACTTCCTTCTTTTCTGCAAACGGGAACTGCTATGAGAACAAAAATTTGGCTTGAACGGGCTTCTATATTCTCGCATGTGTTATGAAAGCGCTGTCATATTCCATTTTTAACAACTATTTTTGGTTAAAACGCAACTATTTGACTGATAATTAGCACGCCTGTGTCTTTATGGAGTCTCAGTCTTGAAGCAATATATGAAATGTCAAGGAGGTAAAGGCAAAGGTTAAAGATGCTTGGTGTCTTTTGGTTAAAACAGTGCCAGAATAAGTTTTCTATCTTTTTGAAGAGGAGGTTGCTATTTCTTTCAGAGCAGCAGATTTTTTTTTTTCATCACAGCTCTGCATGCATTAGTCTCCTACAGGGCAAATTGCTTTATTTAACATGCCACAGAAAGCTACTGCTGTTGCATCAGGGAGATGGAATGCTTCTCTTAAACTGTAATGCCAATAATTGCCTTTGGACTTCCACACAAAGAAAGTTTTGGTCTTCAAACTGCCTGGAAGGGTTTGTCTGTAATTGCTGTAATGTACAATCACTCCTAGAATGAAAAGGAAAATGACATATATTTAGAAAGTTCAATAAGAACAGCGCAAACAAGCAACGCTATTATTCAAGACGGTGAATGAGCCCCATGTTCTGAGGCTGAGCCTCAGAAATTGTTTTATTGCACATGGTGAGCAGACACACTGTTAATATAAAAGTATAATGAAAGCAGCTTGAGTAACCACAAGAACACCTTCTGAAGCATCCACGTTTGGTTAAACGTATTTGTCTGAATTCATACCAGGCAACCGGGCTGACAGATTATTTATGTCTGGATTCTTCCTCTCCATGCTGATTTGCAGCAGAATAGGTATATCCCATTTACACATGGAAAAGTTAATTGCCTTTGACCTTCAGGGCAATTAAAAGGCAAAATAGTGTGTATTTTCTAAGCCTCACAACTGTTAAAACTCTAGATACACTTTCAGGGAGATTTTTTGGCCAAATCTCTTAACGTTTGTCAAGCTGCTTCATGAGTTTGACTCACTTCCCAGCACTGTCAGTCATGGCCCTGCCATTGACGTGCAAACCTGAAAACCTGCAGGTCTTCAGCTGTCTGCATTGTCAGAATAAGAAAAGCAGAAAAAGAAGTTGCTGGTATGGATGTAAGACAACAGTGACCTAAAATGCTCACTGTTGCTTACTAGGATTTAATGTAATTTCCTCCGAGCAGTGGGTAGTTGGCTTACTGGTCAGCTACAGCGTAAGGAGCTCTTAGCTGGCTCAACCTACAGAAGTTAAAAGCTGGGGAGGATGGAGACTTCTCTCCTGATATTGTGTAGCTGCAGGAATAAATGGAAACTCCAAAAAGAGGAAGGAACTGTTCACCTGTTTTTACTGAAAAACTTCACAGCGCATGAAAAGATTTGTTAAAACTCTGTGCAAAATAGTCTTTTGGGCAGGGAAGAAAATTCTAGATCAAATGTTTACATACGACTTCTACTATTCCCTTGTCTTTTACCCACAGACAAAATAATGATTTTCTTGTCATCCTATTCATTGCTAAGAAAAAAATAACTGTATTGTCATAAATGAAAAGCTATCTTCAAATACGAAATAATTGAGTGAAGCGTATGAATTCCAAGACAGAGATCTATCACGTCTTTTCATGAAAAAAGTGTTCTTAGTATTAAAACTAAAATTAAATTAAAACAAAATGTGTGTCAACATATTTCTGACAGTATCAGAATACTTATGAGTTTTTCTGCCATGCTCCCTTCCAAACCCGACTTCTTAAAATAAAATATTCATTTAAAAAATGGCTAACATTGCCTTAATGTGTGTGTAACTCAGACTAGCTAATGAATAATTCTCCTGCTAACTGAAGTTTCATTTCTGTATCTTTTCTGGTTTTGCTAAATCAAAGCACTAAAAGCAAAATATAGCCCTTGGGGATATCTAGATATAAATCCTTCTACACTGCACTTCCATCTGTGAAACAATATCTTTTACTGTTCCTTCTGTGGGTGTGTGATAGGGACTTGTGTCGTAAAAAATATTCTCAAAAACGCAATATACAATATAGCTCCACCTTCATTTGGATTATTAAAGAAATGACAATAAGCTGTGTAAAAGAAATTCAGCCCCCAGTTTGAGGAGGCTCTGCCCCGGAACTTTACATAGGAAAGTCACAACTTGAAATACCTTTATGGAAATGCTGTGGTTCATATCTACATGCATTCTTTAAATAATGACATAGCTAGATCAGAAACTGCAAATAATTTTTCTCTCTTTGCTTCTTTATTTGCTTGGATTAAGCTTGCCCCACTGCACAGCTGTCCTGCAAAAGGGAATGGAGAAGCAGGTAATAAACATTTTGATAGTTCAGCTCTCCCTACTTCCCACTTGGCAGTTCCCCTTCCCAGCCTCTGTCATCGCCTGGTCCCGTTCCCCAGCCACATCTCATCATCTTCATCCCCCACAGCCAGAGGAGCACCTCGACCTCTGCCAGTGTTTATTGCTAACAAGTCTGACTGTTTTGGCAACTGATACGGCACATTGTGGCTTTTGCAAATTACACTGTAGGTAGCTCTGCTTGCAGTTTTGTCTTTCTAAGAGTCCATGAGGTACAGGGTCAGATCGCAAATGGTGGCTTTGAAACATGTTTTCTGTTTCAGCGTCTGAAAACATCAGTGTCTGAGTGATCCCTGGTGGAGGGACTGTCCTAACAGCGTGCGTTTGGGGTTTCGTCATAGAAATGACAGCACTGATTTTTTTAGGAGCACAACATGTTTTCCAAACCCTTCATCCCTCCTTCTGGCCACCCTGCTTCTCTGTTCAAACAGGACGTTTGGGAGAGCAGAACAACAGAAAACAGGAAGGCAGGCTTGGAAACCTTGAAATAACTTACACATACATGTTGCTCCAAGAAGGCCAGCTTTTCATTTGGTTTAAAACAAGATAATTCTGCTGACATGAGAAAATTAGCACTAATTTAGAAGTTTTCCTATCACAATTTCAAACTGGCTCACACTTGAGATGTGGACTGCATGTGTGTGAGAGAGAGAGAAAAACAAAATCTGGAGTGATGAAGATTATTGGTCTTTCTTTCTTTCTTTCTGAAACATAGGACAGTCAAGCATTGCCAACGTGGAACACCGGTTTTAAGTTTTATCTGAAAAAGCCACCAAACACTTTACCACACAAAAATCCTACCCCCCCAAAAATAATTGTATTTCCTGGGGAGGCATACAATATCAAACCAGAACAGAAAGTTCCAGGCCTGTTATACAGCTTTAGTCCACCCTTAAAGCAAGTCTTGGTGCATCCTGACTTACGGTGTTGTGACTGACACCTACATGAAATCAGCTGCTGGGCATAGTTATAACCATCTGTTATTTTTGCTAAACCTCTGTATCCCACATTAATTGCAATTGCCTATATAGCTGGTTTTGCTGTACCCAGTGGAGAGAAGAGCAGACTTGCTCTGGACTTGGCAGCTGGAATGAGTCACACTATGGACCTAAAAATACTTAACTAGAGATGATACAGTGATGTGTGAAATAATTTCTTCAACTTGTGTGTTCCACAGATACACATTTTGACTCGTGTTTTCCTCTTTCGATTTGCTGAAAATTCTTAAGTCCCTTTACTTCTTTCCTAGGATTATGCTACAAAATATTCAGCATTTTGCAAGATTGCACCCATACTTGAAAACTTTCTTCCCATCACCCCCCCCCCCCAAATTTACACAGATCAAAGCTGATGAAAGAGTAGCAGTGGTAGTTCCACTGCTTGGTTAGGCACTCTGATCTGCTAAAATCTAGATGTAGAGCAAAGGAATCTAAAAAAAATATCCCAAAGAGTCATTCTCAGGCAGCTCTTTTGTGTGGGGATCATATACTTGACACCATGCCTTATGTGGAATGCACATCAAATCACCTGGAGACTCGACATCAATGGTAGTTATGTGCATGCATGTACCACAAAGAGAATAGACCCTTAAACCAGTTGGGTGCATGAGACAAAAAAAAAAGCCTAAAGAGTGTAAATCTAGAGGAGTACATCAACTTTTTCTTTTGATTTACCTCTCTCCTCTGCCTTATGCCTTTTTTTGGTTTAGTTTTTTAATGTTTTAATGGATGAATTTAAAAAAAGTACTTTCCCAGTGCAGCCAGTGCTTTATTTTATAAGATTCTGTCCTCAATCTCACATATCTGTGTTATCTGACCCAAGACTGCCCATAGGATAGAGGGCCAGATTCTTAGCTCCCATGCACTCGTCTCATAGACTTCAAGGGGGTTACGCTAACTGTAACAAGTCGATGACTTGCTCGTTTGTTGTTGAACTCTTAAGCGTTACCATATTTTTCCTTTAACTGTTACTGAAGCCCATACCAAGTACCACTCAGACAAATGATTTCCTCTGTGCTGAGCTGATTTTCGCTGGCATTTACTAATTTCGGGGAGGTTTTGCTATCACAGTGAACAGGACAAAACCAAGCCTCTTGTAGGAGTCAATGGACTTCAGTATTTAGAAAAAGGATTTTTGTACCTCAGAACTGACTCCTGGCTTAAGGTCTATTTGCTCCTTTCAATCTAGGAGTGGCAGGGATGTTATAATAGAAATTGAAATAAAACAAAGCAGAAAAAACAAACAAACAAACAAATAGGAAACTGCCTGTTTGTGTTCCAGAATGAAGTGGGTAAACTCTGAGTTTACCTTCCACTACACACTCAAGAGTGAAAGGCAGTGCCTTTCCCTGATCCTGGCTATTCTTTCACTGATGTGAATAAGCCTGATGGTCCTGCCCGCTAAACTGAGTAAAACCTCAGTGAAGTCAAGCATGTGCTCACAAGCTCCATGCCTTTCCTCCTGCGCCTCCACCAGCTGCTACTAGACCATTCCTGGGGTTTTGCCCACCCTGCTGCTGGGCAGTCCATCTTAAACAGAGATTTCTACCACATCGAGGAGCAAAATTTAAGAGGACTTTCCCTGTGACATTGGAAACCAAGCTTTGCTACTGCCGAGTACAGCCATCCTCTCCCCTCAGGGAGTCCCCAGTTTTTCCTCCTGATCCTCCCTCCCCAGATTGCTTTCTGAGATGCAAAGAAATGAGGACAACAAGCAAGGGCAACCAATTCCATATTTCATCCACCAAATCCCAGCTTTATTTCCATCCCACACATGTGCCCTGACCCCAGGTGATGGCAGCCCGTGCATTTGCAACATACCACAATGACTTTGTGCCTGGCTGGGACCAAACACTCAGCAAGGGAGGCCATGGAGACAGAGTGAGGACATGGTCCTCTGCTGCTACAGGACATACACCTCGAAACAAGCTGCTGGTCTCAAATCCTGGGAGAAGAAAAGCAAAAGGAAGATATGAGGCCTGCAGTAAATGTATGTTTCCACAGAAGTAGATAATATGTGCATTGTGTGCTGCATGGTTTTTAATCAGAATCTCTGGTATTACAATCTACTTAACAGTTACTGTCCACCCAGTTGACAGGTACACTAAGCATACGAACTGCATAGGCATGTTAAAAGACGGAGGAAAAGTGATGGATAACTCAATGCAGGGTGTGAAATAGAGCGTAATAGATTAGCTGTTGACGTTAGCTCAGAGATCTACAAAGAAAAAGTCCTTTCATATATCTGCAAGCTATGGTGCATCCCGTGATTTTTTTTAGATATGCATGAGGAGCAGAAGTGACTCCATATCCAAACATGGCCTACAATTGCTTCAGGGTGCTCCCCTTCAAGGCTCGTGTCAAGGGCAGAGGGAAGGCATGTTTGTGGAGAACTGGCATGCCTCTCCACCTCTCAACCCCTATGGAGGACTGCAGGAAGCCCTGCAAGCCTAGCTCCTTGAGTAAATCATGAGAACACCTAAATAATTCATAAGTGCTGTCTGCATGGATGCGCCTAGAACTTTGTCCTTGTTTTTGGCAGTAGGCTGACTGCTCAGTGATAGACCTGAAGTTTACTGACATTGAGACGTGGGGAGCATAAGCATGGGGTAGCAACAGGCTTAAACAGCACCACAGCATCACTGTACACCATCCAAGTTGAAGTTCAGACTGTAATAGCAAACCAGGTCTCATGTCTGTACTTTAAGAAAGATATGATGATGTTGGAGTGAGTGTCAACAAGACCTAGGCAGATGGGTCTAGAGACTGAGGACAAGGGCAGATAGCTGGAGAAACAGCTCCAGGTAGTTACAAGTAGTCGAAGGAAGCATGAGAGAAGGTTTTATCTCCTTAAAGAAGGAAAGATCATGCACCACTTAATTTAGCAGGAATAGTCACAGGGAACTAGAGCCAGAAGTTGAGGACAGAGAGTTACGCTGGAACTAAAGCAAGCTTCTAACTGCATGGGTAATTAACTACTAAAACAATCTCTGAATTTCAGTGATGACTTCTTCATGTTTTAATATTTCCAGCTTAAGAACAACTACCTTTTTGGAAGCTATCTTTTATCCAAATACACACTTTTTTGAACTCAATACTATTGTAAGTGGATGAAACGGAATGGTCTGTAATGTACATAGGAAGTCATATTAAGCAGTCTGATGTTCCCATCAGTCCTTAGACATTACAAATGAACCCAGAAACTTCTCAGGGTGATGATAGATGTGGAGACTGCAACTCCCAGAGCGAAATCCTCCATTTCAAGCAATGCAACCAGAACACTCTGATGAAGCCTGACTGTTGCATGGTTTCACTGCCTTCTGCAAGATAGCATCGTCTGCAAGCTGGTCTCTTACATGCAAATTAAGAGCAGCCCTTGGGACCTGGCGCTTTGCCAGCTCGACCCTCATTTAAGCAAAGCTGAGCTCCGGGTTGGAATAAGTGCTTGGCTCCATATGGAGAGAGTGGCGAGCGCTCTCAGTTATTCGGTTCCCACTGATCCGGGCAGGAACTCAGAGCACTCTGTGTTTAAGGATTGTACCCCACAGAAGGGGTTTGGTTTTGTTTTATATTGTATTTTACTCCAGTAATTGGGTTAAGTAATTTCACCAGCTCCCATAAAGATACGTAAAAAATGTCATTACAAGCTAATCTTTAAATAACACGCTGCTCTTACGGTGCTGAGCCAGGGAATGCGTCCCAGCTGGTTCCTACATCCTTGTGTCTGGAGAAGCCTCTGACTGATTCTGCTGTTAGTATCTCTGCCTCTCCAGTCTGCTTCAACATGTTCACAAGTTTCTCCCTCTCTGTAAGTGATTCGTTTTTCTGAACCCAGCAAACTGATAGCACTGCTAACTAAAAGATCGAGCACTTCAAATGTTCATATATCAGTTCCTTTCAGACATAGTTTAATTTAAAGAATCACATAAAAGCAGCATGGAGGACCTAGTCAGCACTTTACGTCAGTCTTCCAAAGCATGACACAAACATAAATAACACTAGATCAAAGGAAAAGGAGGAAATCTTCTGTATCAAACAAAATGACTAACCATAGCTTTAATTCAGGAAAAAGTAGATTTTATTACATCTTTACAATCGAGGGTAAAAAAAGGGTTAAAAAGGGTAAAAAGAAGGAAATTAGTAGAAAATATGATCTTTCAAAAGCAGTGACTGTTTATTGTCCTTAATTTAGTTTTGTCCATGTCTTACCCATTCTGTGTCTACTTTAGCAGAAAATGAATTTTGTCAAGTCACTAAAGATAAGATTATTGCAGATTCTTAGAAAGGGAAAGCATAAGAATACATAAAATCCCCAAGGCCTATTTTATATACTCCACTCCAAGTGTTGCTGTGGATTTAATAAGACCTACTCCCATGAAATTATCAGAAAACTGAAAAAGTCCTTTACAGGCACCCAGGGACCAATCTGAAACCTGAGAGAGGAGAGGGAAGGGAAGGGAAGGGAAGGGAAGGGAAGGCAAGGCAAGGCAAGGCAAGGCAAGGCAAGGCAAGGCAAGGCAAGGCAAGGCAAGGCAAGGGAAGACAAGGGAAGGCAAGGCAAGGCAAGGCAAGGCAAGGCAAGGCAAGGCAAGGCAAGGCAAGAAGGGCTGCAGAGGGTTTGGATCGCTGCATTTTGGGCAAACAATTGGAATAGACTGTTGTTTTGATAGATCTCCTTTTCCACTGATTTCTACAGCTAGTCCAGCTTCTGTATCTCACCTCAAGCTGGCAAATGGCTTTGCTCTTACTCCTTGCATTCCACACAGTCATTTTAGCAAATATGAATGCAATGCCCTCTAAAGCTGCCATCCTTCATCAGGTATTCCCTTGGGAAGCAGCATGGGAAGGAGAAGCCAAGCCTGTTACCTTGTGGGTTCAGGCTGGCCCAGGCAAGGGCAGTGGGGAGAGGTGGCACCTTTTGCTCTGTCTGGGAGAAGCAGAGCGCATGGGTTCAGACAGCTCCTTTGCGCTGGGGTGTAGTCAGCTCTCTGTCACAGAAGGTCATGAAGGACAGCAAGGGGAGCTGTGGGGTGAGACCCCAAACCAGCCCTCCTCTCCCTGGAGATGTTTGGCCTTGCAGTGGAGAGCATAACAGGGAAAACTGGGATTGCCTCTCTCCAGGACAGCTTTTGCCTAGAAGCTCCAGTGTGTGGTAAACATGGGCTGGATGATGAGCGTTTGGGAACTGGCTGCTTTAATGACTTCCCTGTCTAGTGGGTACCACCTTGGAGGTGGCCAGGACTTACAGGGTCGAGCAGGGTTCAGAAGGCAAATGGAGTGAGGCCAGGAGAAGAAGGGGGGTGAAGCAGAGCCAGGTTGGGAAAGGGGATGCAGCAGGACTGGGCCAGGAAGGGGGGATGCTGCAAGACCAGGCAAGGGGTAGGGATGTGGCAGAGCTGGGCCAGGCAGGGGGGTGCAGCAGGGCCAGCACAGGAAGAGGGTTGCCATGGGGTTGAGCTGGGAAGGCGGATGCGGTGGCGCCGGGAGGGGGGAAGCTGTGAGGCTGTGCAGGGAAGGGGGATGCAGTGAGCCCAGGCTGGGAAAGGGGCTTCTGTGGGGCTGTGCGGGTACCAGCTCGGCAGCTGGGTCAGTCCAGGTGGGCAGAGCTGGAGGAGGACACTGCGGGGGGATACCTGGCCGCAGGTGCGCTTCATGGCCAGCTGGCCAAGAGCTCAGCTGCAGGGGACATACCCCCCCTTGCCCCTTCCCCGCCTTGCCTGGCTGGGAGCGGGCTGGGGGTGGCTGCCATCACCCGGCTTGGGGCTTTCAAGGCAAAAAACGCTTTTTGAACTCCTCTGAGTAAGATTACAGAAAAGTCTCACGGTGCCTGTTTAAACAAGTGTGTCTGAACAGGAAAATCAAACAGACAGGGAGCGACTTCAGTTTCTCCGCTTATACGATGTTTGAAATGATAAGCGAGGATATATTTTCACATAATTGGGCTGTGTCAAGGCACTGGCCGTTTGATCAGATAGGGGCTCTCTATGTAGTCTCACATCAGAGGGCTAGTAAGCTACAAATTAAGGCAGGCTTTAGATTTTGTCTGCGAAGTAGCCAAATAAATTGAATTTTATTCCTAAAGGTCATAACGGGGGGTGGGGGGAAATACACAAAAAGGGCAGAATAATGTACCAGGATAACTGATTTGGAAAGAGTAAGGGAACAAAATCATTGGAAAGGGCTCAATCACTCATGAAAATCCATAAGTATTGGAAAGATGCCGGTTAATATCTCTGGATCTGACAGGGAGCTTTAAGGGCCCACACTTTCAACACTCCAAAAGAGGTCTGCAGGAAGGCAGGGCTAGAGGGGCAGGGCAAATGTAATGCACCATGGCTCCATTGAAGGCTTTTGGTTTGCTTTTGTTCTGTTTGCTGGTAATTTTCCATTTTATTTGGTATTTGCCTACTTGCAACTGTATCTTGGGGACGATGGGACACGCTGGGACACCTCACTCGGGCTGGTGGGGTGAGGGCCAGAGAGCTCTGCTCAATCTCCTCCATCCCTCCATCCCTCCATCCTACCCCATTTGCTCTGGCATCTCGGGCCTGGGGACAGGCAGCCTATCCTTTCTCCTGCTCCCCTGTCCCCTCACCTCCCCTCAACCTGTCCCCAGCTGCCCCCCAAGTGGGCGGAAGCTCCCCTGCCCACCCACCAGCCCGAGGGGATGATTCCCAAAGGCCTGAGGGCTGCAAACCCCCTTTCTTCTACATCGCCGCTGCCTAAGCTGATCCCTCCTGCAAACCCAAGTCTGGTCCCCCCCAGCCTTGTGCTCCAGACAGATTCCCAGGCTCCAGACAAAAAGGCCAGGGGGGCTCCAGGGGACCCGGCTGGCTCCCAGCCAGCCCTGCTGAAAGGGGATCACAAGAAGCCAGATTTACTCCTAAGAACAAAGTTTCCAGTGACTTTCCAAGATGCTCATCGTACTCCTTTCTCTTTTTTTTCTCTCTTCCTTCCCTTCCTCCCCTTAGTTTTCAAAATCTCGGCTGGAACAGAGGTGTTCCCTGTCACTGCCAGTGAACTCACTGCTCCCCTCCCTTGTCAGCTCCGTGTCCGCTCCTGTGGCATTTCTTTTTCTGTCCCTGATTTTATACATCACCAATATTTAGCTACTTGTGTTGGCAAGTGAGAAGGACCTGAATTTACCTGTGAGGCTGCCACTGACGATTTTCCCTGTAAATAGCTACTGCTGGGTCAAGCGGATGGCTGTCTGCCCCCACGTCCCAGCCCCAGTGACAACAGTGTGGGAGTCAGGACGCAAAGTGAGTGTGTGTGTGCAAATGTCACCTACTGCCAGGGCTTGCGGCTAAACTAGTGAAGAGTGGACTCTCACGGGAGACTTCAGTGTAAAAGAAGTGGAACAGTTTGCAGAAGGCCACCAGCAAACCTAAGGGAGATAACTCTCTGTCCTGAATGCACCCCTGCTCTGCCTGCTGTCAGAGCCTCCTCTTTGTGTCTCTGTGTTATTGATGTGGCACCATTAGCTCATTATCTCTCCCATGATTTTATAGAGAAAGAAAAAAGTAGGAGGGCTTTGTTGGTATCCTTTAGGTTGTCTCAGAAGTAAAAATCAAATCGACCCAAATCCAGCCCAAGTGTAATGGGACCGTTAACAGCAGGGGACAGACTGAACCTGCTGCCACCACAAATCAGCAGAGTTCACACCCCATGGCAGGATCTCACCCTGCTCCACAGCATGGTCCATACTGCTGAGGTGGTAGAAGGCGGGCAGCAGCCTGCACGCCTGAGCCGGGCACTCCGCAGCCACCCGTGGACCTTTGTCGGCCAGCCTGGGCTCGCCCCTGTGGGGGATGCTCGGCTGCGTGGAGGGTGTCACGCCTTCAAGCCGTGGATTGCAAGGAGAAGTCTGATGCTGTTTGAAAGGCTGAAATGAGTTCTGCTTTGAGTGACAGAAAAAACCCCAGCTGTTGAAAAGCAAAGTGACCCAACACCAATAGAGAGCCCACACTTGCTACATAAATACTGTCAAAACCACATATGCAGGGAATAACATGAAGGCAGCTCAAGGCAGACCAATGTCTAGAAATGTTATCTCTTCTGTTTCAAAAGCTAATCAGCCCAGCAGCAGGCAAGCCAGGAACATTTTAGATTATGTCTACGCTTGTGGTTGATGGAAAGTCTGAGAGGAACATAAGCTTTCGGAAAGACAAATTCAGTTCCCCTACAAAATATTTGGGATTTTTTTCCCTCCTTCTCTGGCAGTGAAATTGTTTGGTTACATTGATTTATTAGGATGACATAACTCCCAGTATCATATCAGCCATCAGCTGCCACTCAGCAAAAGGATGTGGTGAGATCACATCGCCAAAATAATAAGGCGCTGGAGTTCCTAAGCAGGAGGTTACATATCATCAGGACAGTTTCAAATACTTGCGGATGGCTTTGATAGTTGCAGGAGTGTGATGTTGTTTTGTTTTGCCATAGGCAGAGTCTGGAAGATACCGGACACCAGTTATTCTGCTGTTCAACTGTACTTTCCTTTACACAGGGAAACTAAAATCCTTCTATATGTATATGCATGAATACACGTTTTCCTAACTGGCAGGTTTTTGCTTAAGGCAATCACTTTCGAACCATCTTAGCTGAGGAAGAAAAGAAATATTTGCCCCAATCCTTTTCCTCGTGAGTTTAGGGGAATATTTTTGGGCCTTGGGTTTTTACAGATGCAAATTAAAGGTGGGGGGAGGCAGTCTTGCCTTGGGAAGCTGCGTGACACCAGCAGGAAGGTCCAAAAAGGGGTGCTGGAAAGAGGAGACCTGCCAAGTTCAACTCCAGCGCCCGCAGGTTGAGCGGCTGTCTGCCGGTGGGACCGCGGCTCCCGGCCCTCCTCCAGATGTGCAGCTGGAGGCAGCAGCTGGAGGAGAAACCCTTCTGCACAGACACAGCCCTGCCGCACATAGGCGTTTGCTCTCCCTTGATTTTTCCTTCTATGAACTTTTTATTTTTTTCCTCAGGAGCTGATTATTATCTAGCTGAAACGTATTTCCTTCGGAAAAGTGGGTTTGTTTTGTGTTTGGTTTCCCCCCGCTATTCGCATAGACCTCTCTATTGGGAACAGACTTAGATCGGAACTTTTGCAGTTTGCAGAGTTTTCTCAAAATGTGGTGACATGCGTTTCTTCTGCTCTATATGTTTTCTTACCGTCCTTTCTGTCACATATTTTCCAGCAATTTAGAGAGATGTAAGGAATAGCTTTTACACAATAGGCAAAGAAGCAGGGGGATTATTCCAATGGTCTTGCAAGTTTGGAGTATTTCATCTTCTTCAAAAGGCGAGGAAAAAAAAAACCTGTGTCCTTGTGAGCAAATGATTAGAAGAAGACTGGGAATACAATAATTACCCCAAATGGAAACCCAGACCGCAGTCAAACAATACAGCTTTTGTAAACCGGCTCCGCCTGTAAAAAATCTAGGAAATCTCATAACTAGAGCTGGCGAAATCCTTTTCTTATGCAACGATATGTAAAACGCTCCTGAGAAATGAGGAGTAAACATGGAAACACTGTAAAATAGCATGATAATGAACTTGCTCTGAGCATCGGAGATCGCCTTGGCGGTACCAGTATGGATTCCTTCAACCACAAAGTATTTTCTCATGTTAAAGAATTTGGGACAAATTACATTTCGTGACATTTCGCCAATAAACAAGCACGTGAAGACAAATAAACCGGGACTCGCCATAATCTACCTTGATCGTTGTGGAATTGAAGGGGACCAAAGGAATTGGGAGCGAGACAGAGTGCGGCTTTGAATGAATGTCCTTTATGAGGGAGCGGAGAGAAGATCATTTATATCCTTCATATTTTATAGTTTTGCCTCTAGGAAAGAAAAGACCAGCGGAGCCCCGACTATCATTTACTCATAATGATCGCATTCAATCTACTGATTCACAGTGAATCATATAAAAAGGTCTCCAGTTTGCGCATGGGGAGGGGTGGTTAAACTTTGTTTAGTTCGCATTCGTGCCCCCGACCTCCTGCGTCCCTTGAACTGTCCAGTTCAAATGACTCACCCACGGGGCGATGCTTTTTTCGGTTTTTTCCTTTATTTATTTCCCCCCCTTTCCGTTATCCCCCGGCAATAAAAATCCCTGGAAGGGAAGCTGACAGGTTAATTGTACAGTTATTCATTTTCCTGCGGCAGCGTTTCATCCGAGCACGGCTCTAGCTTCGCGGCCTCCCGGGGCCGTGCCGTGCCGTGCCGTGCCGTGCCGTGCCGCTCCGGCGGTGGCTCTGCCCCAGCGCAGCGGGCGGAGANTGCGGGCGGGGGGAGCAGGAGAAGCGGCCCTGGACGCCGGCTTGCAGCGGCAGCAGGAAAGGGGCAAAAGTCGCTTTTCGGCATTTTGGCCTAAACCCGCACCCACCGCCCCCGGACACGGGGGGACAGCCCGCTCTGCGCACCCCTCCTGCGGGTTTGGGTCAGGACGGGGGGATTTCGGCACCTGAGACCCTGCTCCCCTTCTAGATGTTATTGCAGGGACCCCTCCGCAGGCGGGTAGGCGCATAAACAAAACCGCCGGCTCCCTGTTAATGCGACCAGCACTCGGGTGCTCTCTTTGCTCTCGGGACCTTTGCCATCTGCAAGCGTTTCGGGTAAAAACCGAGGCGAGAGCAGGGTAAAGCTTTCGGGGCCGGGAGGAGGCGGCTGGCTCGGCAGGGAGGTCTGCGCCGGGGCTGGGAGCCGCGCTTCGCCAGTGCGCCCCGTCAAGCACTGCTCCTGCAGACCCCCGTGAGGAATAGCCGGAGTCACCCCGAAACGCGAACGAAAGAAGGGCACCGAGCGGGCCGAGCGGGCGAAAGGCTCGGAGAGCACAAGCGTCCCGGAGCGAGCGGGCGAGGAGAGGCGGGTCGGTGCTGGCGGGCAGGGGCAGAGGTGATGCCCCGCAGATGCCGGCCCCAAATGCGCCTGGAGAAGGGGTGCTCCTCTCGAGGACAGGCGGCACCTTTGCAACAGCTTCAAAAAACATATATAAAATTAAATAGGCGTGTTGGCACTGAAAGGAAACCACTGCCTTAGCCATGGGGCTTTCACCAAGACAGCCAAGTTCCCTTTCGGGCAGAGCAGAGTCTCGAAGTCTGCTTGACATCTTGAAGCTTAAATAACCGTAAGGCATTGTAACTCCCTGGCAGCAAAGTGCCTCGTTACGCCTGATTGAGCTAATTGCTTTGAAATAGGATATATTATCTATAATTATAGAGATCTTGGAGGAGACGGCCAGCCTTTTCTTTCATCTTTTCCAAGTGCATCATAATGTCGCGATCAAATTAATTTGGGCCACTTGAAATAGTGCCTTCCTTTCAGCCCTGCTCCTCCGACCCTCAAAGAGCCGGGGACGCCTCGGCGGCTGGAGTTTGGCCATCCAAATCACCGCTCCCGGTAACCTCCCGAGGACCAGCCCAGGTGCCTGAAGCCCTAAAAGTAGTTTAGGTTATGCCTAATCTGGGCGGAAAGGGAAAGGGGAAAAGAGGGGGGGAAGCACGAAGAAAAGAACGGAGGTCTTTTCACTTTATCCGAGGCTCAGCGGAGAAGGAGCAGCGGCGGGAGCAGGGAGGGTTGAGACTTGAAGGGCTTCGAGGGCTTGTAAAGCCCGCGGGACATTTTTAGCACTTGCGATAGATCTGGCTCTTCGCCCCCAGGGCTGAGCCGCTCGGAGCTGCAGCGAGGCTGGCGGAAGGGCGCGCAGGGAGCGCGGAGGGGCGCGGAGAGAGCGCGGGGGGAGGGCGCAGGAGGTGCCCGGCGCGGCAGAGCTGCCCCGGAGCCGCCAGCCCCCAAAGCCTCCCCGTGTCCTGCGGGGCTGTCTGGTCTCCTAAGAGCTGCTGTCTCGGGGGAAATAAAACAGAAACAAGGGAAACAACACCACCCCTCTCCTTTCTGAGTTCTGCCTTTAAGTCAAAGATAACGTTTACAAAAGGCAGACAATGCCCTGAATTGGCTTAGCGCTGCCTCCTGTCCTCCCTCCCCATCCCCCACGCACTCCTCCCAGCCCTTGTTGTTGTATTCCCACCGAAATAAAATGCTATGGGTAATGGCTTTGCCTAGCACATTCATTATATTGAAACGGGACTGTTTAGGATGCTAATTGCCCAATATTGTTATCTAGCACAAGTGCCTTCAGGGAAGCGCCGCGGTTCCCAATAAAAACACCGGACTGGAACAAGCACCAATAAAGTCACCTATTCCCCCCCGCCCTTTCACTTCGGTTTTCCTTACAGCCCAGGGAGGAAAATAAGAGAGAGGCACCTAAAAGCAAGTCAGAGTATTACTACAACGGGACCGATACAAAAAAAAAAAAAAAATGTTCCTAAAATCCAATGGTGTTTTGGTCACCCAGAGTGCAGCGAGCAAGACGAGAAGAGTTTGGATACTAAAAAATTCCCGCTGAGCAAAGAAATACATCTCGGGGCAGATTTCGTTTTGTAAATTTGATTTCTCCGTGCCTAACTTAGAACCTCTAGATTTCCTTAAGAAAGAAAGGAAAGAAAGAAAGGAGCAAGAAACGAAAGGAACTGTACTGGCTTCCCGTTTTCAGCCCAAGAGCTTGCCAGCATGTGAATTAGAATCAAGTCCTTGCTATGGTACAGTGATTAAAATACCACCGAGTATGACAGAAACGTAAACACAAAGCGTTCATTGCTGGGAGATAAATAAAGAGCTAATTATCTCATTCTGTCAACTCTCAATGAGAGCGGGATCTCGCTCTCAGTATGGGACGCACACTCATCTCCTCAAATCTCAGCAACATCCCAATGTTCAAACCGTACTGCAAAAGAAAAGTGGGGAAAAAAACCAAACCCGGCTGATCTATTTTTTCCTTTCATATTTCCATCAAAAGAATGAGATCGTAGGCAGCCTAGGGGCTGCCTGGAGGTCTAATAAACACATCACTTCTTCTTTTGCGCGGTTGCGTTTGGGATCAGGGGAAAAAAAAAAAAAAAAAAAAAAAAAAGATCCTACCTGTAGGATCGGGTGGAGGGGACACCGTGAAACACGATGCATCGACATTTGTGCGTGTTTTCTTAGTCGGGGGGTGGGGGTGCATCTTCGCGTCAAGCACCGGGCTTTGGGAAAATGTCGTGTGATTGGTAGAGCAAACTAATTTTGTCAGGCTGAATGTGCCGATGTCCCAGGGCTAAGGCGCCTTGCTCCCTTGATGCGGGTTAACGTCCTCAATAGTCCCCCTCCAGCTGAAGCCTTTGATCACACCGCTGCTGGCGCCTAAAAACAACATCACTTGTCTGCCTATTAGAGGCACTGACTAATCGTGACAGATTGTTTATTCTCGCANCCGGCAGATCACGGAGCCGGGCTGGGTTGGGCGGCGGCAGCGCTGCTCCCCTCCTCGCAGGAGCTCTCACCAGGGCGGCACGAATCGGGAGGGGAACGGAGCGTATCTGTGAGCTATGTGCCGGTGAACAGGTCTGTGCAATGTGCGTTCGCCCAAACCTATAGGAGCGCACGGGGGTACCCTGCAAGTCTCCTACAAATCGTCTTCACCTAGAGGGATCGTGCGAGCAAGGTATGCGTGTGTACATGCAGGACGGTACCTACAGCAAGCACGCCGCCAGGGTATATACTCACGCGTGTGTCTGTATCTGCGTGCAGGACAATCCATTTCAATCGGGTCCTGTTGCTTATCAGTTAATAAAATGTCTATTATATCAGTTCATTTCATAATCTATATGCTCCTAATCTACCATCTTTATTGGGTCCAGTTAAAAGGGAAGGGAATTCGCTGTCCCTCCCCGTTTAGATAATTACCCTTAAATGACTGCAAGAGCCTCTTGTGTTTGGAGGAGATTAGAGCCCTGCAGCTATCAATAAACTTTTCTCAGCGAGCGGCCAATCACGTTATTAGAGAGCGGCTCCGTTTTACTGCACATCCGTCCTGGGCGCAGGGATAAGGGATCGTAAAACGAATTTACAAAACAAAATAGCCGGGACTTTAATGGGTCTGGGGCTTAGATGTTCCTTTTTACGTGAACGAACGTTTCATTCTCTGGAGACACGCACACATCTCTGCCATGAAACGTAGCACAATTTATGTGTGTGTATGTACGTGCGAGCGCATGTATGTGCGGATACACGCGCAGGTCTCCGCAGACGCGTCGAACACACCGCAGGGCCGGCGTTCATTCAAAAAACCAAAACACACAAACAAACAAAAACCCCCTAAACCCACTTTTTCAAGGCGCAGCCAGGCGGCGGGAGAAGCAGGGGCTCCCCCCGAGAGGTCACACTCAGGACAGCCCCGTACGTGTTGGTTTTCCAGAAGAACGCGCCTCGGGCCCGCTCCCTGGCGCTTCGCAAGCAGAAAGGCCGGCTTTTTTCCGACGTCAATACATTTTTTCCCCGGTTTCTGAGCCTGCCCCCCGTCCCGTCCCGTCCCCACGGCGGAGCGCGGCTCCGGCAGCCCCGGCCTCCCTCGCTCCCGCCTGCG
>WAAD01039269.1:90792-174758 GCA_013389945.1 Fregata magnificens
CCCGAGCCCCCCTCAGCGCGCCGCGCCGCCCGATTTCCTTTTGCGGATCGCTCGGGCAAGGGAGAGCGTTGGTTTCCCCTTTTTAATTTTTTTTTTTCTTGCTTTATCTTTGCGCTCAAGGAACGGGCGCTGAGAAATTGGAACTCAATATTTTTCTTTCTTTCTGTCTTTTTTTTCCCCCCGCTGCTTTCATTTCCAGCAATTTAAAACGTTAAGGTTGAAGCAAAGTTAGAAGGAAAATAATTGCTGTAATGAGGCTAGGCAATCTTCTGCAGGCACTGTGGCTCCAGCGAGACTGTAGCTGGGGGCGAGGCGGTACTTTTATCATCTCCTAAATATCAATGATGCTTTCAATAACTCAACGAAACAACATACCTGAACCCAGTCACTTTCTCCAGAGCTCGCTGCTCTAATCCCCCTCTTCTCTTCTCTCGCTCCGCTCTGGCCGCCAGTCCTTTCTGGGCTGGGGTGAGTTTTGGGGTTTTGTGGTTGGTTGGGTTTGTTTTGGTTTTGTTTTTTTTTTTTTTTCTTTTTGGTCTGGCTTTCTCTCCCGATCGTTTCTTTTCTCTGTGCAAATGACAGTGTCTGTGATCCTGACCCCAGCGCCCAACGCCGCGCCGGACTGGAAGAGCGCGGTGCCGGCTTTTTCCCACGTTGTGTCTCTGGCAGAAAAAGGCCGGAGATAAACTTAGCCTCTGCGCGATTAGACCGCGGGCTTGGGGAGAAGATCTAATCGCGCAGGAGGCCAGGTTTATCCTGTAAAGAAGCCCTTAAAAAAACGAGAGAGATTTTAAACAGCGAGAACCGCTCTGAGCTGGCTCCCCGCAAGCCCGGCTCCCCTCCGCCGGCACCTTTGGGCGCTGCGGCGCGGGGCTCCGAGCAAGCCGGGACCCTTTCATCTCTCCGCTTTGTCTGTAGGGGTTTTTTTTGGTTTTTTTTTTTTTACATTATGTCAACTCGGGATGGATATTCGAAGCGCAGGATTCCTATTGAACATGTCTTTGCTTTAAGTTTTCCCCCTGACCCTTGGGCTAAAGTCCTTGGTTGCTCAATTAAACCCAGATGAGAACAATTAATAACTAAGTAATGACAATAAGTTGGGAATCACACGGATGAACGCTCCATGTGAATAGGAAAAGCTCACACAAAAGAGCAAAAAGGATTTGTCGGCTCTTTTTAAGGGGGAATTGGCTTTTCTTTTTTCTTGCCTCTGGCTTACCAGCAAATAAAACTCACTTTTGTGTCTTTGTCGCCTTAAGGATCTCAGTGGGCAGTTGGAAGTGAGAATGGCTGTTTTCCTTTCAACTTGAGGGTGCTGGCGCCACGCAGCCCCAAGGATAGAGAGTAGCCAAAGCAAAGTTTCCTAATAACTCCCCTCTCCCCCGCCACCCCTCCCCAGTCACTCCGGTACCCCCCCTCCCCTCCATGCGTATCTCCACACACGCTCCTAGAAAGCCTCGGCAGAGAGACAAGAGAAAGCAGAGGGGCCCCGAGCACATCCACGTACCCCCACGGAGGAGGCAATCCTCCGCCGTGGGAAAGCGATAGCGCCTTGATGCGACGCTTTCCACGGAGGGCAGGAAATAAAGCGCACGGTAGCCAGAGGACGCAGAGGGAGCAGACACCGGCAGAACCACACACAAAATAAAAGGGAAGCCATTTTTCCACTCTTCTTCCCACAAACGAGGGGAACGACTCCGCTGCCCGCCCACGGCGGCAGCCTCCCGGGCGCCTTTACCGGGCACCGGCTCCGTGCAGGCTCGGGGAGCCCCGGCTCGGAAACGCCGCGGCATCGCGCCCAGCTCCGGCTCCAGCACAGCCCAGCTTCGGGCTGGGGCAGAGGGCTAGGCAGCTGGCCTCTTAGCAGCTAAAGAGTAAGGAAAGGCTCTCCTTTAGTTTTAGCTCCAGAGAAGAAGGCTACCGGGAAAATCTGCTGAGCAAATCTTCGGTTAAACCGTGGATTTGTTGTCTGCTCTGAATTTCTGGCGTTTCCAGGGTTTCTTCCTGCATTCGCTGTTAACTCGCAACACGAATCGGTGCCCTGTTGAATGCTTTATCTAACGCTTTCCATAGCGCTCAAGTGAATTAGGAGCTAAAAGCCTGTTTTCAAAAGCGAGGGCAGGCTAAATTCAGCAAGTGAGTTAGGCACAGCAGCGGTAGCAGCCTCCTGCTGCTCAGGATTGTGCCCGAGAACACAACATTCAAAAATCAGAGGCAGAGCAGGGAAGCTGCCTAACTTACCCATTGTAAAGGCCAGGCGGAGGGGAGGGGGCGAGCCTGCTTCTCAGTAGTGCTTCTCGTGTGCTTAAATCCAGGCTCCTCATCTTGTGTGAGTCTCCTGAGGCACATGGGACCTTCATCCTAAAGATCTGGGAAGTGAAAGGTCTGTTGAACAAACTGGCTGGACACCTTCCCGGAGAAATGGGATACTTAGCAGTAACTCCTGGTACTGCCTGACTTCAGGTAAACAGCTGAACTCAGGTATTTTGTATGCAAAGTGAAAATCCCAATCACCAACTTATTAGGGACTCGGAGATAATTGCTCTTCATCTCTCCTAATGATACATTTGATTTTATATTAGACACAGAGGTGGCCAGAGAGTGCAAGAAAAAGTGGCTGCTTAAATAGCTTCGTGGCCGGGACTCTCCCCAGAGCCGTGGGGCCGTTCAAATTAAATCCAGCAGAGCGGTGACTGGCGAGTAAGCCTCCCGTTGCTTGGGATATGATATACTGTACCCAATGAGCTGTTGGATGCAACGAAGTCGTTCTCTCCCTCCCTAGTTTTCCACAAAAGCAGGCTGATGTGGCTTAGGCACTTAACTGCAAGGGAGTTTGTGGCAGAAAGAGACACCTTCTTCCTGCCTATCACAGTGCTGGGTCCCACGATATATATATTAGAATATATATATATTCTAACCCAAGGAGCGTGCAGATTACTGAACTTTCCCTTCATTAGTTTTTAACTCTCTCCACACCTTGTGTGAAGCACAGTGGTGTCTGTCCCTGGCCTGAGCAATCTGTTCCACAGCAGGGAGCCTAAAAATGAGGCATTGCGATAATGGGCATTGCAACACACAGCTCCTTGGGGCTGGCCCGAGGCCCCTCTGCAACACGGACCCATTGTCTGTCCAGCTCTGCAGCAGGAGAAGCTGGAGGCAGAACCAGAAGCAACAGCTCTGACTCATTTAACTACAAGTAGTAAATTGTAACATGCTGCACAAGAGAGATTTGGTAGTGATTTGCTTACAACAGTAAATCGGTCGACATTAACTCCGCTCCATTGTACTTCTCCATCTCGGAGAGCTTTTATCCCTCCAGGCTGGATCCGGTTCCCACCCTGCAGTGATTAAAGGGAGAGCAAGAGAGGGAGCTACCTGGACACAGTCTCCCCCGTGCGACCAGGAATGTGCAATAAATCCACCGTGCAAAGCTGCCCTTTTCATCTCGGGAAGTGGCCGCAGCTGAGGACCCCACCGCAGCACGAAGTAAAACTCCTACCGGGAGGTGGGAGGTGAGTGCCTGCAACCGGCTCACCTTTGTGCTGCTGCCTGGTGTGGTACGGAGTCCCCTCAGCCAGCAACTGATTGTCATGATGGTGTGAACAACGCTCTTAACGTTTCTTCTTGCTTAGCCCTGTGGAAGAGAAACGAACCTCTTTCATAGCGTCAGACAACAATCAAAACTACTCAGTTAAATAGTACAGACTCAGGCCTTGTTAGTAAGCTGTAAGACAAACCTTGGGAGGGAGTTTTGTAGGATCAATGTTCAAAATTTGAGTGGTTTTGTGTGTATTGCCCACTCCCATCGAAGCTGGGGCAGACAACGGGGCAGTAGGGTCAGGGGGATCAGCATTGGGCAGGACTGTGATCCAGGGACCCAGGCATAAAAAGATGCAGCCCAAACTAGATGTTCTTTCAGCCTAATTGAGCAATGCTTTTGTTGTAGGTGTTTTGTATCGGACACACAGCAACAGGCAGGGTGGGATGTGTACTCGATATACGTTGGAGGAAGAGGTACTGTACAACGACAAACACATTCAAGACCCTCTGACCACCACTGTCGCTGCCCCCATGTAGGGTTAGAGAGGGAAAGAGCACCCAGGGGAGGCAGTATTTAGAGGTTTCACTATGACTCAGGCTCCCTTCACATGCCAGAGAGAAAGGAAGTGGCAGTGGGAGGGAAAGAAATCTGGTAGCAAAGGATGACAAAATTATGTTAACTGGAAGACTGCGAGTGGTGTGGGGAAGCTCTCGGGAATTATTCTCTCTCAGAATTATTTCCCAAAGACAAGCGGGAAGGAAGGAACAACTTTCTTTTGATGCAATGTTTTGTGTGCATTGGGCATTATTGTGCAAATATCAGCTAACACAAATACAGAAGTAAGGATGGGATGCTTTAAAACTCAAGGGATGATTGTCTTACACTGTCAATGCATTTAGATGTAAGCCAATGGACCTGTCCCCATTTACATCAGCAAAGGAGTGGAAGAGATTTTTCTGGGGCTCTGAGACCTGCCTTCGCATTACGCCGAGCTTCTGTGCATTAGTCCCGGGGAGCATCTGGTCCTCACACGCTACTCACTAAAAGCCATAAGTGCTTTTCAAAACCTCGTAACGAGCTTTGGACTTACTGTGAAAGCCGCGTCCGTGGTATACCACAAGAAGAGACAGTGGGATGTTGTAGATGTTGTCAGTCTGACCAAAGATTTTTCTTTCTGTGACACTGTCAATCCTCTTTCTGGGTAGGAGGCTACATAAACAATACACAGTAAATTCTATTTATAAAACAAAAAAAACAGGGTTGCAAAATACAACATATGTGCTGTGGGACTGGCGGACTGGAGTAGACCCAGAGAAACAGGAGTCAGTGGTTTTCAAAACACTTTAACACTTCAATTGCCTTGAGTTAATTGCTGCCTCTGGAGGCACCTACCTGACTATGCAGAGACTGTAGGCTACTGAACGGAGGTGTTCCTGTTGCTTCTTAGCCGGGAACCCGAACTCGAGTGCCCTGCGAGATGCCCGGCAGCTGAGAGCCTGTAGTGCCAGAAGGCGGCATGAGGTGTCCACAACAGCGATTGTATCAGATAACAACTGTATCGATATAAATAGTAATGCAAAGGCAAACTTTCTTTGGTGATTAGCACAGCTAAAAAACTTCAGCCACATCCTTTTTATAGACAGCCTAAGTATTAACTGCGTATCCAATATCCACATTCAGAAAGCTTAGATGAGCTTTTAACTTGGAATTTTAATTTAGACATTATTCGAAGGAGGACTGGCAGCATCTTCAGTCAAAAGACTCTTCAAGAATAATTTCTTAAAAATGTAATGTCTTTAACTGAATTTCTGTCAGCTATGATACCTGAATTAGGATGAGCTTAACAGCCTTATTAGCTTGGAGTTCAAATGCGGATCTTTAGACAGCTCTCCCTTTAATTCAAGAAGCTCGGTGCATGCATATTAATTTTCCCTCTAAATAATTGCATCTTTCAAGTACATATTCAAAATCAATCCAAGCCAAAAAACCTGGAAAGAAAATAGAAAGTTGTACAGGGCATATAATAAAATGAGAAAGCTGAGATGGACATGTAATCCTAAACTATTCTTACTTTCTAAAACACTAGGCTGAATTTCTTCAAATGTGAATTGTTTTCCCTTCCTCAAAGATGGCTTTAATACCAGCCAAGTTTGAAGTTTCTAATGACATTTATTTCTGAGCTATGTATGTATGAGAATTTCACTTTGGATGGTTGGAGGCTGTGATCTTTTTCAAGCTTGCATAATGTTTAACATGACTGAATCGATTTTCAAAACAAAGAAACACGAAAGCATTGAAAAATGCCCAGAACAGGAATGGGCATTTCCATTCCATAAGGAATTTGTTTGGAAAAAATTATAGGGAGTTATTGGAATTAGAATCTAAGTTTATCTTAAGTTTGCTGGAAGGGAAAGTTATATTATATGAGACAATTAACCATTGGCTTCGGGTCTGGTCCAAAGCCCAATAAAGTCAGTGGCGTCTTTCCACCGGCTAACTAACAGGCTTTGGGTCTGACTCATAAACTGCAGAGCTCCACAGAAGATAATAGGTCTACACTGCTTATGTGAAAGTTAAATATAGCCCAATGTTTGTAAGTGTGTGTATGTATTATGATTAATTTAAAACCCTGGTTAAGATTGAGTTACAGTTTCCATTTAATTCATATGCATGTGTTTGTATTTGTATGCATGTACATGTAAAGACAGACATCTGTGAATGTGTAAGCGCACATACAGCTAATGTCACAGAGATGATTGAATCAAGTATATACACATGATGGTAAATATCAGCGTTTTCTACAGTAGATATCACTGCTGCAATATATATACTCTGACAGATCTGAACATATACTTTCAAAACCAGCAGCATCTGTTTACATTGAACTGCAATAAAAACTGAAGGAGGCATCAGTTAGTATTAGAATTTTATCTTTTCAATGTCCAGAAACAGTTTCTGTGCCTTTGATGTAGGCTGTCAAGCACTACTGGAAAATTGCATCTCTCTAATTACCGCATTCAGAGCAGAGGAAAGGGCATGACTGCCTAGCAGCATTTGTCAGTGGGGACCCTGCAGGGACTTGCTTTTTTGGGTACTGATAAGCAAAGTTAGCTCACATTCAAAAAACAGCAAAGCAATACTTGCACAAAGGGGGAAAAAATCCAGAAGGGCACTATTTTGGATGATCTAGTAGAAGGCAATACAGCTCTTCTCTGTTCCAGCTACGATTAACCCTTACTACTGGCTGTGCCCTTCAGACAGAGCTCCCTGCATCCTCCATGAGAGTTTAGCCTGAATATAAACTCAGTGGCGGTAGCAGCACTGCTTACATTGGCATGTGCATGTTCAGGCAGGTAACGAGCACCCGATGAACCTGCGAAATAGTTGTATTGTGCCTGACCATGCGGCTTCACATTTTGAGGCATTTAGAGGTGGTACTGGCTTATCTTCATCCCCGTTCTTCATTTCTCCCCTTATGTGACAGAGGGCCCTCTTTGCTATGTGTCACAAAACATTTTACGCCATTTTTAAACCTGGATCAGTTGCCCGATGAGATTTAGAGCTACGACCTTGCTAATGGTTGCAGAGGCAAAATGGAGGTTGCAAGGGAGGGGTGGTTAGAAAGCCAGAGGGGATTGAACTCTGTAAGGTGACAATGCCACCAAGAAAAGAGTGGCACTTGCCCTTTCACAAAACTCTTTGTTGATATGAATAGGATCTTTTATTTTAAAGCCTAATTGCAAGTGAGAAATAAGGGGTTACTAAGGCTTGTTCGTGTTCTTTTCCTCCTGTGTAAACAGAAAGCAAGCGTTTGTATACTTTACGTATTACATATATGAACAAAAGACCCAGTCATCGGCAGTGTGCATCCCGAATGTGCACCAGGAAGAAAGGCCTGTCAAAATAATTGCCCCTTTTTTAATATTCCTACCATACTGTGGTAGCATCCAGAGTAGAAGTACTTCCAGGAGATGAGCAGGATGTACGACAGCCAAGAACAGCCGGAGGGGAGAGCAATCTCAGAGGAACAACTCTGGAAAAAAAATGCAAAGGAAAAATAGCCAGCTAGCATGCAGTGGAACTGAAGTGAATATCTTGTGGGCGATCACAACATCTTCCATGTAGAGACTGCCCAAGCACAGGTGGGGGGCAGGGAGGTGAAGAGATAGAAACACATCCCTAAAAATGCCATTTACAGTGAACAGCAGCAAGAATGCTGCAGAAGACACTGGGTGCATTGTATTGTGCCTGGCAGCAGCATTTATTTCATATGGGCAAAATAAGTGCAAGAACATAAACATTTGCAAACCATCTACTTTACTGGCAATTCATAAGGACAACTTGCAGAGTGCTTAATGCTTCCACAGCCCAGCTCAGGGGGACTGAGGTATTCACGCATATTTTAATAGGGAGGACGGGCCAAAAAAGGGAATTATTCTGTCTCTCCCAGCCGCAGGGTTTCAGCGTTGCAGGAGAGCTGTTGGCCGCTTGGATTCTGCTTGTCCTGGAGACAGGTAAACTGCAGGTATCTGAATCTCAGAGAGCAATTTGGCATGCTCTCTGCCATCTAGAACCAGGTGGTGCTCCTGTGTTGGACTGCACAGTTTCCTAGAGGCATAACAACACCTAAAAACCAGGAACTCAGAAACTAAACAGTTACATAACTCAATCCCAAGGAAGCTCAACTCCAAGGGAGGTTGTGGAGGCACTCAACCTGCCCTCAGTCGCTGGGAAGCCCTGAATTCAGCATCAGGCAGGTCAGTTGGCATCACTCTTAAAAAAATACATCTGGAACAGGACACAACAGCCTAGATCAGAGCAAGCAGCGTTCCCCTCCATGCTCTCCTGAAGAGTTCAAAGCCAACGTACTCACCTCCTGGGGCAGTGTCCTCTTCCCCTGTGAGGTCTGAAGCATTGCTGCCCGTCTCCCCACGGGAGCTGCGTCCCTCGGCAGTGCGTGGTACACAGCCACAGGGATCACAGAGAGAATGAGCGACAGGAGAAACCTGGCTCTGCTTTAGTGTTATAGCTAGTGGTTATCTATCTGATACAAAATGCATAGCTAATTTCAGGGTCCTGAGTGTGCTACAAGGGGATTTTTTAATTTAATCTTTAGAGGTGCCTACTTCACACTTACTAATCACACCGGGCGCCTAAGCATCTGCCTTAGGTGCTCTAAAACATCTTGAGAGACCACAACGACTGCTCTTTAGAGAGCATAACACCTGCATTCGGTGTCCAAAGATGGTAGTTGAGTGCAACCCCTTTTTTTTTTGTTGTTTGCATATTTCCTGTGTATACTTATTGCATCTAAGAAACAACTCAATTAGAGAGAAACTCGGACATGAAGAGAGTTACACTGTGTTCACCTTTCCATTTCATTCTACCTCTCCATTTATTATCCATCAATTATAGGTAGGCCCTGTGCATCTCTGAACCCATATTTGTGTTCATGCACTTATTATTGAATATATAGTTGTTAGAACATTCAATAACATGTAATTGCTTTTTACTATGTATTCATTTGCCTTTTCTTCTAGATGCGAATTTGTATATGTGTTATATTTGGCTCCGGTCCTGCAAACAGTTGTGCCCATGAATAACTTTACCCACATTAGGAGCTCCACGGATCACAGCTTCTCTCTCACCCACTGAATTCTATGAAGTTACTCATGCAGTTAAATTACTTATAAGCATATGCGTTTGCTGGATCAGGGCCTCTCCATGTAAGTTTGATCTTTATAATTAATTTAAGACACCGATACTTTTTTTTTAAATAAAGGAAGTAAATCCTTGGAAAGTGGTAATAAATTTTTAGAGCTGCACTTATTAGAGCAATAAAATGCACCTTGGTTTATTAATTAATAACTGTTTTTTAACTTGGCACTCTACAAACAAAACAACACAGACATACTACTAAACCATTTTATAAAATAATATATTTAATATTTAATAATTTGATATAATAAAGTAACTGATAGGGTTTCTTTAAACAGCATAACAAGGTAAGAACATTTTCTTAAATGCTATGTCAGCAGAAGCTGCCATTTTACGCTTGCCTGTTAGCCAACACATAAATACCTCAGGCTTTGATCCTAAAACCTTTGCCAATTGGGCATGGTAGTGCCTGCCCACAGCCCCGCTAAGCGTCCTGGAACGTAACAAGTGGTTGGATCAGGGCCTTAGATCTGGAGATCCACTAGGCTTAAAAGGGCTGGTTTAAAGTAATTTTCTGTTTTCCTTTCCACTAGAATCTGCTGCAGGTCTCTGTAGACAGGATACTAGTTCAAGCACCCATAATAACCTGTGGTTGATATGTGATTTGTTTTCTGGAAGGGAACAGCTTATCCTCTCAAAAGAGGCCTCAGATTATTTTGTTCTAACTTTATACATTGCCATAATTTTGAGTATGAAAATACAAGCCAAACATTTCTACACATTTCTAGCTATAAGAAGAAGCAGAACTGGCAAGATCCAAGCCATGGAGCCGTTTAGAATCCTCACAGAGGCAGATGGAGGTTTTACTTCGAATCACAGCCCACCTCCAGGAGGACAGTTCCTGGTGATCTACCCACTCTTGACCTGATTGTTTGCTCACATCTCTCCTCTCCTGATCCGTGTGCTTGACCCATGCCCTGTCCCACTTGTCTGTGATTTCTCTCCCCCGTCTTGGGCATCACACTTGTCTTGGTAGATGTGCTGGTTTGGTTTGGTTCTCCTTGGGGGATTTTACTGTCATGAGTGGCCATGGGCACTGCCTCTAAGTGTGTGTCCCCCCGTCTGCAGCCCAGCTCTGGCGGGGTCTCCAGGGCAGCCCGGCCACGGCACTTCTCCTGCCACTCCCTCCCTGCTCAAGGCTCCCGGGCGCTTCTCTGCCCGTCTGGCCAGCCTTACCATATCCCCGTGCCATGTCATGGGCACTAAGCAAGGCTGCAGCCTTGACCGAGCTGCACCGCCCATCCCTGGTTTGTTCCCCATTCTTTCTCTCCAGATCTTCCTCTTCTCACAACGTTGCTCCTCTGCTGTCCGGATGTGTCCACAGGTGGGTGGCATTTGCCTCTGTCAGCGGGTGCAAAAGCTGTGGTCACGCTGCAGTGGCATGGCTGCTGCAGCACCAGACTTAGCTTTCTGTCTTCTCCACCTGCTTGCCTTCAGCTCAGGGACTGCTCAGTTTTACAGCATCCCTTGCCATGCCAGGCCAGACCTCCCCTAGCCATTTCAGCCCCAGTAACGCCTGCTCCCACCTCAGCTCCATTTCCACTCCTGACTCCTTAAAAGTATACTTCTGTCCCCAAAACAGACATACCCAGGACTGCTCAGTTACAAAACTGCCCTCCTTTGCCACCAGCTCGCTTGTGACACCAGCATCCCACATTCTCTAACACCTGACATGGATTTCACCGGGGTCTTTTGTGAATGAAGTGGGCCTAGAAACCCTGCGGGAAAATCAGATGAAAACAAATGTTCACAGCTCTCTAGAAATTGGTGTCAGCTCCCTGATACAGAGAGGTTTACAGCTCTATAAATCAGGCTGAAAATGTAACCAGAAGCCCTGTTAGCTTTCTGTTTCTTTTAGCACATCCGTTTCTTGTAAAATTCCGATTAGAGGGACTGGTCTCTGTAGAAATCATTCACTCTGAACCCAACAGGACTATAAATCAAAGCACTACAAATCACCACAATTTGCAGATTCTGGGTTTCATCATTTTATTGCCTTTGGAGAGGTTATGTAAATGTTTTTGGAGAATATTGGCCTCTGCATCCTCTGCCATATCTGGGAAGATGAAGAAAATAGAAATATTTTCTGAAAACCAGGTATCTCATTCATACGACTACTACTATACCATTTCTCTAAGGGATGAGGTCAAGACTGCTTTCTCATATGGAGAATCTCACCAAAATCAGTGAGACTACTCCCATAACCTGGGGCTAGAGGGACAAATATTTTCTTACAAAATCAGCAGAAAGAGAGTAGAATTTTACAAGGGTCTCTCTGAAAAAGGAAAAATGTGATTCAGTGACGATCGTGCGAATAACACCATTTATGACTCCTCTGGCCCAGCCCGTGTTTGGCTGTATGAGATGATGATTATCTGCTCCAGCAGGCAAAGATTTCATCACCTCCCAGTATGAATGACAAAACTGTTCCCACAAATTTTGCCCTCCCAGTGACAGTAAATTCAATCTAGGCTCGCAAACTCCAGATAACCCTGAGATGAGTCACACCAGCCTGCTTGGCAATGCATCAGACCCCGCAGTGGCCACAGCTGTGATTCGGTAAGTGATGTGAAAGGGGAGTCGCTGGAGGAGTGTTTTTAGACCAGGCTTAGTCATGAGTCAGGTTCTCTGCAACACTTTCACAGGCTCCAAGCCTGTAAGGATCTCTCACTTTTACCTACCTACTTACTGAAGTCCAGTGTCATCAGCAGACTTGTAGCTTCTTCATGTAACAGATTTCTGTTCACCATCCAGTTCACCTCATTAGTCACAAAGTGCTGGGAGCTTGTGCAGATCCCAAAGATCAGGGAAAAAACAACTATACAAGGAAAAATGGCTTTGGATGCAGACTGAAAGCATTAAATTATTTCTTTCAGATTTAGTATCACAGCAACAGTGTGTGATTTATCAGGGATGAATTTAATACCTATGGATTTTTAATTGTACTAAGTTGGTATCTGAGAGCTCCAATGGGGAGCAGATGCCCACTGCACAAGATGTTATACAACACAGAAGAAAACAAATGATCCTTTCTCATAAATCTTTGCCTTGCCTTTACTAGAACAACTGTAAGTTTAGATTTCTTGTTATTAGATGCAGATAACATGCTGTAAGGAGAAAATTTTCAAAGGCACAGTTAGGTGTGAGGCATCTGACTCCCCTGACCCTCGGAGCGATTCTTAACACTTATTTGCCCATGGTGCCTTTGAAAAGGACCACTCAGGCACCTAAGTGGTATGATCACATTTTGCAAAAGTTCCTTTCAATACTGGAAAATACTCTCAGAAATGGGACCTATGTTTCAAAGTCACTGGTTTTGACATGCTAAACTTTTTAATTCAGCCTAGTGTTTAAACAGACCCATCATTTTTATTCTGTAGTCTATAAAGCCAATTAAAGTAATTAAATGGAAATTGGAGAGTATTTTAAAGGCTGGTTTAAGATTCCTCTTTGAGCAGTGTAGCTTAGTGTTACAGTAGGACACCATCTGCTGTCCAAGCGGAGTCCGACTGCAGCTGGCTCAACAGCAGAATGCAATATCCTAGCTATAAAAACAATGTGACTTGTATTATCTCAGTAATGCTTTTACAAACTAAATTCCCTGTCAGATTTGTGAGTCTGTGTTGTATTTTCTTTAGGACAGTTGATTGAATTTGGTCTTTTTTGCCCTTATGTGGTGGGAATGCATAAAATGAGGATTTCTTCATGAAGCTGATGTTTTCCTTTTTTGGTAAAAATGCCGTGGAGGTACTCAGGGTGTTGAGAAATAAATGCTGTAAATGGAAATAAATAGTAATATTTCAAATTTTGCATTTGCAAATAAATTGTGCAGACATTACTGGTTAGTCTACTATAATACTAGCACAGCACAGCCAGCCAAGTGCAAGCTATCTATCTGTGACTGCCCATTGAAGGTGCTCTTCCCATCCCTGTCTAGCTCTCAGGGAAGCGTCCAAGGCCTTGCTGGTGTAGCTGTCAATTGTTAATTATAACAGAGATTTCCCCACTGTGGCCACCTCACAACTGGAAACTGAGCTGAGAGCATCCACTTATTTTGCACAGGTCACTGAACTGATTGCCAGGTGGTAATGACTTTGGGTTACTGTCAACGTGGAGCACTTCCGAGGTGACCTCGCTGTGGGAAACTCTGTATTCCCTTACAGATCTCCTGCTTGTACTAAATTAGTCTCAGGCTTTGAAGGTGGATTGTCAGGCCCCATTATACCTGTTGACAACCTATAAAAAATGTTTCATTGCTTACCTAATTGGTATGTCTGCATTTCTTCTCCCTATTTCCTTCTAGAAAGGGAAATTTTCTTTAAAATAGATTCTGTTTTCCTTTGTTTCAGAATTGTTTTTCTGCTCATGCTGCTCAACATGCCTACACCACTGTAGAAGAAAAGTGTTGGATGATCATATCGTATCATAAATACAATGTAGTAGAGATATCATTGCAACCGGTAAGCTGCAGTTTGAGTCAGTACAGTAAAGCTATGGCCGGGAGTCGAAAAAAGATATGTAGGAAAAGATTGTTGGTATCACTGTATGTAGACTAAGGGCCTCAATAATGTCTGTAGGAGATCATATTCCTTAAATTCTTCTCTTAGGGCTACATAATTAGAGCTTTGGGTTTGCTGAAGTGACAAAGTTAGGAATAAAATTTCCTTTAATTCCTCAATTAAGCCAACGGGCAATTAGTGAGTGATTTTCATGCTACTCTCCAGAGGGTCCTATATTTCTCTACTGCGTGTGTAGAAAACCTCAGTTTGATGATTCAGTTAGTGGGGATGAATCTAGGTCTCAGTGTGCAATGTACATAGCCACATCTGAGCTCCTAAGAAGCTATAGTAAATTAATATTTTGCCCACCTTTGAGTATTTTGGTAGTATAACTTTGAGTAGTTATACTAAAAAAAGTATTCTGTCTGCTTTTGAGAATCGTCTAGACATTTTCTATCAATAAAACACTCTTACAGGACAAAAGGCTTGGCCAATGTGTTAATTATCTCTTCCCTCTTCCATCTGCACACCTGGCTCTAGCAAGAGTGGCACATACAAAACTGGACATGGAGCAATAGTTTATCAGAACTAAGCATTGCCATCCCCAGTCCCTTTAGCTGTTGGTCTGGGAAAATACATACGGGATAAATACCTCAGGATTTCCCATGTCATTTCTGCATACATTTGCAGCATTTATAAGAAGAGTTAAGTTAAAGAGAAGGCTGAAAATGCTCAAGAAAGAAGTATACTAAAGCATGAATAAAAAATTTAGAAGCAAGGGAGAATGGAAAATGCTGTAGATGTTTTGCTGTATTTTTCTTTACCAATGCCTGTTAATAAATTTGGTATAATTAATGTCACTGAGCAATTTCCATATTATTTGGGGATAAGATGAGATAGATGAGTAATGATCATAACACCCAGGTATGTTTTTCAGACTGAAACAGATTCTTTTGATTCAGTGCTCACTGCTGTTGAAGATGAAATCAATAAATGTATCTGTCAGAAAATATGCATTACTACTTGGGCTAAGAAGTTACAGATCATATGCCACTATTCCACTGACAACAAACAGAGAAATTCTATAAAGTAGATTAAGGTCAATTCTGTAGCACAGAGATCAATAAAATGATTGGATTCTTCTCATTTTTACCATTTGCTCAATCTCACCATTAAAACCATTGTTCCTAGTACCCAAGTATGAGTAGATGGCTTTCTGCCTGATGGATTATCCTGTTGTTATATCTGTGTTATATTTACAGACTTGGATGCAATGGACCAATACATAAGCCTTCTGTGCAAGTCATTTGCCATCTGCCTGCTGTTCCCAGTCTCGAGTAGAGGAGGCTTTTGGAAGATGTCCTAGAGGCCTCAAACACGTCAAAGGTTCCTCAGCAAGGAAGGGGAAAAGTGCTTCTCTGTCTGCTGTGAGTAATATCAGAAATGATGAGCTTAAATTGCTCAATTCAGGTGGGATATTGGGAAAAAAGGTCTAATTGTAAAGACTGAAGAAAAACAGAAATAAATGACTAAGGAAACTGTGTACTGTTCATAATTAGAAATTCCTTAAGGACAGGAAGGCAAGCATCTATCACGAGTAGATTTTAATTTGATCGTGCCTTTGAAAGGGGAAGAGGAGGGTGGACTAAATGACTTTTTAAGCTCCTTTTCATTTTTGGTGANCCCTGCTCTGGATACACTGCAATTGAAGGTGGACTTGCAGCTGGCAGACTCAGGGGACTGCCATCCTCTCGCCAAACAGCAACAACAGGCCCAGGTGGCTACGGTAGCATTGCTCAAGATGAGTGGAAAGAGATGGAGGACATGGTGCAGTGGCTGCCCCTTGCTCCTGTATTTCCATGGTTCTCCTCTCCCCTGGCTCTCCCTGACCATCCAGCCATGAGCGCTCCAGAGAGACTGTCAAGCTGAGGGCTTGTCATCACAGGAAAGCTTCGCCAGCTATTTCTGTGTCACAGCTCCAGCATAACTGTATCGCTACAGTGCCGCCTGGGGATAGTCTTATTCTGCGATAAGAGTTGGTTTCTTTTGGCTTACTTTAAATGCATTTAGTTTCCAAACTGACATCGGGGCCAGTGTCGGTCTGAACATAGCCAGAGGTTTGCACGGGTCGAACCATTGCTACGGGATCTGACTCCCATCTCGTCTTGCGGCTGTCGGCATTTTGCAGCTATTTGCCTTTTCACTCTTGGGTCAATGGCAGCTTTCATCACAGAGCCCTGAATTCACCTCTCAGTTCACATAGCATAAAATGACAGGGTCTACCCCAGAAAAAAGATCTTTCTACGATGAAATAATACAGTAAAACATGACGTCAGATAAGGGTATGGGTTTGAGCTCTGTCCTCAGCGTCACTCTCCCCAGCAGCAAGCCCTCGCATCAGTTCATCATTACCATCCCTCTGCGAGCCCAGTCCAGCAGAGGGGCTCTCCAGGGTCTTGGCCAAAAGCCCCTCAGACACCTCTGGGCTCTCCTCTCTGACTCCTGGGCAGCACAAGCAGCGATCACATCCTCAGGGGTTCGCGCAGGATGGCTGCTGGTGAGCCCTGCCTGGCATGCTTTCACCTTGCCCGGCTCTCTGCTTCCTCTTGCCTCCATGCCCATGGCTTCCCTCCTACATTCCTCAACCTGCAGCTTATTTTGAAGATTTAACTGGAACTTGTGCAGTACATTCACTTCATATTAACTCTCTATGCAGGGATGAATTTTGTCCAGGTCAGGTAAGGAATTCAAGTGAATTCTGTCTTTCCAGTGCTGGAGAGCAAGTGTCTTCACCGCCATTGATCTGACCAACGTCCCAGTTACCTTCCTTGATGGTAAATCCTGCAGATGAGAGATATGAATAATATACAAACCAGAAGCGGTCACTGAATTAAGAGTTCAGAAAGGTGATTTTTCCTTGGTCCTCAATATACATGAATGACCACACAGTGCCTGAGAACACAGCTAAGGCCCCCCACCTGGATTTGTTATGATCAACAAGCATATGCAAAGCTCCAAACCGACGTACTCATTTTCCGCAGCATCCAGTATAGGTTATGTGAAATATTAAAATATGTAATTTTAAATGCATGGCCTTTATTGCTTTATAACTAAGAAACCAGATCTTTTCCCACTGACTTTCCATGCAACTTTTGCCTGTTCTCATATCCCATGTGGCTCTTAAGTGCGCAAAGGCACCAGTATTAAAGTTTATAAGATATTTATATAAATCAGATGGTTGGTGAGTATTAAATTTGATTTTTCTCAATAACCCAAGGGGGAATATTAAAATATTAAAATTGTTTGAATTTTTAAAACACAATTGGGCTTTTGAATAGATTAGGCCAAAGCCTCAACTCTTGTGCGCAAATATATACTGGCTGAGGATGGAGTCCTTGAAGTTTTAATCTTGTTATTCACATCTAGCGAGACAAATGGCAGGCTTAGTAGAAAGCCTGTTCTCAAAAATCACAAACAGACTAATATGGAAAAACAAATTTTATCTTCTGTTTTCATCGTATGATTTGCATCTTGAGAAGGGCACATATCTTGTTTTAAATAACTGATGTCATAATGCAAAAATTACCATCAAAATTGCCTCATGGCATTACCAGCTTAGGAACATTCTTCACTTTTGTATTTCAATAACTTCAGTGTAATTGTGAACTCTTTGAAACCTTACGTGAATTTCCCAGTTCAAGAAACCTTCTTCTCAGCCTCTTGATACAGCACTTTCCAGGATCTCCTCCTGGTTCCATTTTCTGTCTTTGCCTGATCGTGTTGTGAACACAACACTTACAGTTGTGGGTTGGTACAGCCATACTCTCACGGTTCTGTTTTTTAATACATGAATAGCATTTGCCTTCAGGAGGATGCATTATTGCTTCTGAGTTGTGCAAGGGTGTGTGTAGGATAGCTGGAGGAGAGCGAGCCATGTAGGAAAAAGGAATGTTTGCTCTTTGCTTTAGGCTCTGATTAGGTCAATTCTTGTGACAGAGTTATTCCCAAAAACCCACAATTACTGCTAGGCTGAGTTCTCTGGAAAAAGGGATTTCTTTGCGTGCTGTTTGACAATCCTATTGCAGGACTGGTGGGTATAGGTATGTGTAAGTAAGTAAGGCAAATTGCAGCAGAAATGTACTTAGACTCTATACCAGTATTTTTTTCCATAGCTTAAAAATCAACCTCTGGCCCAGATGTCTGTGCACAGAAATAGAGATACTGCTGTGAGAAAGGAATAGTGGGATCAGAAGAAGCAGGAAACGACATATTGAGAAAGGTGACATTTTTGTTATAGTTGGATGTTTTAATCTTTGTGCTTCAGGCTTCATTTCATACTTTGTATCACAAAATGAAAAACAAACATATTTTGAATGAAAAAGATAATTGGGTTCTTTGCCTTTTGAGCTGCTATTTAAATGAGTTCCTATTATAGTTTTTAAGAACTATATTTTAGGGAGCGTAGTGAATCCTAACAAGTAAACAAATACACTTTAAATTAAATCATTGCAATATTATTCCTGATATTTGTAATATCTTGGCCTTTAAGTTTTCTGCTAGAACAGCTGCAGGGCTTTTGGGGGTGATGGGTAGTTCTTAATCAAATGGCTGGAAAACTCCCAAGAAGTGATTTGTCTTCTTAGACAACAGATTTTTTAAAATAACCCCAAGGCACATGAAATAAGGCTTAAATGCCATTATGATAAAAGCCACTTAAGCTACTGATAATCATCCTATGTGTGTTTACACTCCACGTGTTTACATGAGAGACAGATCTAGACTTGCTTCAACTACCTTTTCAGCGTATTTCTGGATACGGTTAATGCTATGAAAAATGTTATATATGTAAATTACACACACCCCCCCCCCCCAAGTGAAAAGGGTATGTCCATCATCATTATTGTTGGCCCTTGTCAAAAAAAGCATCTTGTTAAAGTAGATAACTCACTTTTTAAAATTAGAACTGAAAGAAATCTTTTAGATAATTTTGTTCACCATGACAAACTGGGCATGCTGCCATTATATTTTATCTAGAAGCAAATGCTAACTCACTGATTCATAACAGGTACCCTTTTTCAGCCTCAGATGGTGTTCTTTTCTGTTCAGTAATGCTGATGAGTTCTCAGTCTGATTTGATCACCTGGAAGGTGTTCTCAAGATGTATTCTTACCCCTAATTATTATTATAGGTCTACCTAGATTACCTTCTAATCAAGATTCTGGTCTTCATGCTGGTGAAAAAGGAAGATCTTATACAGAAGTCATTTGGCTCCCAGAGGTCTGGATCTAACGCTAGGTTTGGCTACAAGCTGTCAATGTAACTCTGAAGCACTCACTGAATTTCCCTGTTCTCTAGTGTCATTAATAAATTCTTACTGACCCTCACTGAAGAGTCAATGGGATTAATTCAGGTGCAGACAATCTCCATGGAGGCCTTTAGAGACCTCTCTCTGTTGGCTATATGGAGACTCTAAGTCTTTACTACATAAGAGCTGGTAAAACCTGCTTCTTCATCCTCAAGAGGGAGACACCTACAATTTAAACCTATCTGAACACAAACAGGCTCTTTTCCTACCTTATCATACTTGAACCTGCTTTACCAAACCAAAACCAAAAGAATGAATTTATCCCACTTACATCCTAAAAAATTCATTATATGAAGTCAGCATATACTTTAGATCCAGGTAGCCAGGCTTTGTTCTTGTTTGCAGCACTGTAAATCTAGATCATCTTCCCAAAGGAAGCAGAAGAGTTTGTTGACTCACAGTGGTTTTAGAGACTCATATCTAAGTGCCTTCAAAACATCAAAGTGATGGGATCTGAACTGCAGAGTGAGGATGGGAGTAATCAAGGTGGTTGTAGTTTACTTGAACATTCCTTCACGGGCAGGCATATTTAAATGATAATACTCCATGCAAGATCAGCTATTTCATTTTGTATTGAAACAACTACTGACTTCTTTCAGTCCACAGTGGCTGAAATCATGTGCTGCAGCCATTAAGAAGTACTTCCGTAACATGAAGCTGAGGATATGTGTTGCATGCCCACAGCGTGGCTTGAAGAGTGGTTAGGAGGCAAAATCTGCTGGGATAGCCCTGGGCAGCATGAGAGATGGAGGGAACCTGGTGAATTTTGTCCATAATACCTATTAGGAAGAGTACTGTCTATCCCCCACACTGTGCCTGAGAAGGCTAGCTGGCACAGCCACGCCAGGGAGCACATTAACAATTAAGCGGCATGGACAACCAGTGGTCTAGTGCTTGAGTTTACTCCCTGGCCCTGTTTTATTTAGCAGCATAGAAGCAGCTTTTTTCAACCAATGTTTTAGTGATGTGTCCATCTGATGAAGACAATGGCTACGTTCTCCTGTTCTTCACATTTATTTGTAGGCAAATGTGTAGGGTATCTCTGGCTGAGGTGTTTGGACAAGAGATAATATATGGAGTCCTAGAATGCTAAGAGAGGAAATGAAGTGTTGGAAATTACAGTGAATCAGGTAGGCTGAAGCTAATATTTTGTCTCTAAAAACCTAGAAAAAAGTTGTTATGAAACAATGGTGTGTCTTGTGCTCACAAAGACTTATGCTTCTCATTCTTCAGAAGGGGAAATTCTATCAATAGTCTCTTTACATTTGTAAAGAAACCCATATGTAGCCATCTTCTGTGACACTTTTTGGTCTGTGCAGGACATTGGACTCATCATGATGGTTCATTCACCATCTCTGTGACAAAGAGATTCTAATTTCAGCTGAAATTTTCTATCTGTGTGCACTAAAGAACATCAGTGGATTAAGAAGTCAATTGTTGTGGTTTAACCCCAGCCAGCACACAGCTGCTCACTCACTCCCCCCCGGTGGGATGGGGGAGAGAATTGGAAGAGTAAAAGTGAGGAAATTCGTGGGTTGAGATAAAGACAGTTTCATAGACAAAGAAAAAGCCACGCACACAAGCAGAGCAAAATAAGGAATTCATTCACTACTTCCCATCGGCAGGTGGGTGTTCAGCCATCTCCAGGAATGCAGGGCTCCATCACACGTAACGGTTCCTTGGGAAGACAAATGCCATCACTCTGAACGTCCCCCCCTTCCTTCTTCTTCCCCAGCTTTATGTGCTGAGCACGATGTCATATGGTATGGGATATCCCTTTGGTCAGTTGGGGTCAGCTGTCCTGCTGTGCTCCCTCCCAACTCCTTGTGTACCCCCAGCCTCCTTGCTGGTGGGGTGGTGTGAGAAGCAGAAAAGGCCTTGGCTCTGTGTAAGCGCTGCTCAGCAGTAATGAAAACATCCCTGTATTACCAACACTGTTTTTAGCACAAATGCAAAACATGGCCCCATACTAGCTACTATGAAGAAAATTAACTCTACCCCAGCCAAAACCAGCACAGTTGTACACCTTGTAACGGCTTTCTCAGAAATCTTATTCCTATACCAGCAAACACTAACTCAGCTCAATTTATTGTATGTTATCAAACGTTAACTTATTGCCAGCCTTCCAAGACAGACAATATGCTACCATTATGAGCACTAATATAGACACAAGCTATACGGGCATTAATAAATGTGGGGATAATTAAAGCTGTATTTATTTTTTGTCGGTTTTTGCTGGTGCTACAGAACCTGCAGAAACTATTTCTGAATAAGAAAGACTCAGAATCATTTTAGGCTTTTCTGCAATTTGGGCGTGTTAATTTTCATTTATGTCAACGTAGCTCTCGGCTTCTCTTTATTATTATATATTCAAGCTTGTCATCATCATCAGAATAAACAAGTGACCCAATTGAGTTTGGTCTTCACCTTTCACCCACGTAAAATTTCAAAAGGAGACTCATTGTTTTTGCATGTGTCGTAACCCTGTAATTATGAAGAAATTCAGTAGCAAATTACTTCCATGGCTTTTCCCCTCCATTCTCAGCAGTTGAAAGCATTCCTTCAAGAGACATTAAATAGCCTCAATTTCCCAGTTCTTTTGAGAATACCATACTAATGAAAATATACACTAAATATTTTTCTGAGAGAGAAAAACTGGTAAAGTCAGTGGAAGTAAATCATTGTCCGTTATCAGTTACAATTTGACATGCATTCCTTTTATTGCTCAACATCTCATTAATGTTGGAAAGCTACACACTGGGGAGCACCTCACAACTTTGAAGAAGTTCCTCCATGCGCAAAATCTGTCTGACTACTTATTACAATAGTTTTTCTAGGTTCCTAGAGCTAGATGGTCATACACTGCTGTCACTGTCGAAGTATGGGGAAATAGTAGGAAAAAATAATGGAAGAAATTGCAGAACATGTGAACATATGTCCTGTGAAATAAGTGATGTGATAAAAAGCTAGCAGCTTGATGCCAGCCTTTACCATATTTTATCAACCACCAAAAGAAATTTACATAAACTTAAATGTGTAGGTTAGGAGATATTGTCACTGGGTATGTCTTTTGCAATCTGGCTGTTTTTGCAATATGTGTAGAAAAGGCTGTTGTCCAGCCTCTCAAACCACAACAGCTAAACCATGTAGTGGACTCATGTGATATTTGTCATCTAGCTGAGCCCCAAGTAGCTGACTTGTGAACGCATAATCAGTATGACATTTTGGAAGGCTGCTTTTATTTGCAACATGTTTTCCTACGCTTGCCAGCTCTGAAGATGAAAAACAACCTGACAGTATTTTAAATAATGAGATCTTTGATCTGAAAATATATAAAACAACCTTTTTTCCCAACACATTTTTGGTGAATTTGTCTGAATACCATAAATGGTGTATCTAAGAAACGGGCTTCAAGCAATTCCTTTGAGTTCCTGCTCTGTTAATAACAACCAATTTTTATTGACAGGGTAGAAGCGAGTTAGCCAAATGCTGGAAAGCTGGGATGACAGCTGATGTTCCTCTTTTCATAAATCCATGATTTCAAGCCATTTTACAGTGGGACAGTCAGAATAATCTAGAGTCTGACATCATTGTCAGTGAGTTGGTTAGACCTAGAAATGCTGGGCTAGAGACTTTGTATCAGGGTTCTCTGTACCAATCTGACATACCTGTTTTGAAGCCAAAGAAATAATACTAGAAGAGAGAAATTGTGTAAACAACGTCTGTTGTACCTTATAGAATAGAATGTGTATCATATTTTGTTAAAAGTTAATATTACTCTATTTCCTTACTCTGGAAAACTTAGCATACCTACATTTTTTAGCAAAGCTAGGCTTTGTCTTAGCTAACACAGCTGAGGTTTAAGATTCTTGTTCCACTGCTGCCAAAAAGGACTGTTTCAGAGCAAGAGATATTTTAAGCAATTGCTTTGTGATGACATATAATAATGGGATTATGGAATACAGGTAACTTGGATTCATGCTGAGTTTATGTGTCATAGCCTTTTAAAAACAACCTAGTTAAACTCTCTATAAAAACAGTAACAGCAGAATGATGTGGGTTAATCTCTGTTCTCATGTCTTCCATTTCTTTGCAATTGGCTGTATTGTTTTCACGTGCTCACGGGGAAAAAAAAAAGGAGTGTAATTTCAAGGATTCCAGCTGACCCAGTGGTGTACCAAAGGCAGATATTCTGCAGCTTCTCAACAGTGGCAATGGGTTCTCATCATAACCCTGACAGCAGAGAGGTGCTCTATCAGGTGTGCTTTTTGGAAAGTTGTGAGGAAAAAGAGGATGCAAGAAACCTTTCCTTCCTGAGAAATGCTCTGCATAATGATGATGAATGAGAAAGAAGAAATGAGTGGAAATGGGCATAAAAACTAGCCCAAGGGTTTCTCATCTAGAACTGTCTTGCTCTGCAGATCTTCCTTTGTGCTTCCTGACTTTGGCTCCTGATCTTCACCATAACTCCTGATTCAATGTCGACGACCCCACTTATAGTGAGGGATTGGACGCCTCTGTCCATGTCATCTTTTTATGCAGTTCAGAACTATCATATAGATGACCATCTTTATTATACTGAAATATCACGCAGTTATGCTCAATCTCTATGTGACCCGGAGCTCTAGGAATTGCTCCCAGCCTGCTGCAGGGAGCACTGCTGATCTGAGGTACTCCTGCATCAGTGCTTTAGTAGTGAGAGAGACAAGAACAAACCTGCACCCAGTTGGATGGTTTTCCTTCCGTGTCAGGTGTCCTCACTCTTCCCCATTCATTTGGTTTGGCTGAGCTCAGATACATCAAATTCAGATCAGTCACGTGTAGCATTTTAGTGTTATGAAGTTGCCTAATTTACTTAAGAGAGATGCTAGAATCCAAAAATACATATTTTGGCAAGGGTTAAACCTTAATCTCAAAAGCTACATGCCAATTCAAAGTGTATTTTGTGTGCAGATTTATCTGAGAGTGGCTTGGCACTAAAGGATTTTCCATTGGCGCTAAAAGAGCCACTGCATGCCAAGAAAGTAAATATCAAACAGAAATGTGCCAGTATTTCCTGCCAGTCTCACATTTTTGAAACTTTTTCCATCCTCCACGCCATTGATTTCTGATATGCTCCCAGGCTTCCCAGGGAAAGGCTTTTGAGTCTCACCCCAGGATGCTGAAAGTCTTCTAATTTGAATACTAAAAATGTTAAATGAAAAAGGACCCCTCCCCCCTCCATCACCCCCAAGGAAAATCCCAGAATCTTTTCCTGTGAAACGCTGGAAGACTTCAAGGGGTTTTCAACCATCCAGAATACACAACAGATGGAAAGTGACACTGGCTCAGGGTGGCAGACATTTCTTCCAACTTTTGCACAAACAAGTTGGTCAAGCCTCTCCGTCTCTTTTTGGAGTCTCTCATGCCATACACTTCTGATCATACTTCGTTACTGATTCCTGTGTCTCAGTTTCCCACAATTGGCTTTTTAATTTTTTTCTTACTCATTCCTACCCTTGGAGCTTTCACCCTGCTCCTGCCTGCCAAGTTCCACACTTAAACTCTGTTCCTTAAAGGTTCTTTCTTTCACAAGTGGTCCCTACACCATTGGCCACTCAGTCCCATGCCTGAACTGCATTTCTTTGTGCCTGCGTTGCATTTTTTGGGGCTCAGACCAGGACTTCTGCGTTAGGCTCCAGTCCTGGAAGCAGATGGCATTGATCAACCTCCTTGCCACTAGATTTCTTGCAGGACACACCTCAGTCACAGTGGGATCTTGTTTAACAATATGCCATGTACTGAAACAGCAGTAATAAAAGTATCCAGGTTATACTTTTTAGCCAATTCATTGGAGGAAAACAGGAAATGGTATAACCCTCAATTTACCCTATTTTATAAAGCATAGACTATTTTGCTTCTGTTTCTAGTTTGTTTTTTAGGCATAATAACACTTTTCACTATTGCTTATAATATTGTGCACAAAACTGCTACATTTCTTAGTAACCTACTTGGCTTGCCTAACTTCAGTGTTCAAACTTCTGTCAGGTAGATCGAGTATCTCCTAGATTTTGGACATGGTACAACATGGGAAAACGCAGTGAAAATCAGAAGGCTTTTGTCTTACTAATAAGGTTTTTTAAAAAAAGCATGTTGCTTGAATTTGATGCTAGTATCAAATGTTTTTGCCTCTTAAAAATTATTTGGCTGATTACAATTTTTTATGTTCTCTGGTAACCAGCATAGCCCAAAGATGGGACATAATGAGTTTCTGAGAGCAGTCGTGTAATGGAGGTAGTAGTAATGACTGCTGCCGTTGTTCCTGAAGTCCCTTCCCACCTGACATTCCTAATGCTGCAGGGAACATAATCAGAAATAGCTCAATTCTCACATGATGGGGGAAATCTCATTTAGAAGTAACTTTCATGTAAATAAAAAGAGAGAGCTCTAACTCCTGAGAACCTGGAGCTGGGCAATAGGAAATGCACAGCTTGGGAACCTCAGCGCAACACAGCAAGGTTGAACGGAGGCTCTGTGTGTGTGCATGTGTCTGCACAATCATGTGCACACACATTTGAATTTACTAAAAGAAAGAAAGAGACAGGAAGGGTGTTGTTGAGTAGGAGCTGAAGAAAATGTTTAAAATGAAAAAAACCCAACCCCAAACAAATGAAATTATATACATAAGCCTATGTTGATACTAGGAAAATAGTATATGCACAAACAATAAAATGAGATTTAGGATTCCTTTTGTGTATACGCTTTATAAATTAAAGACAACATTCTGCTCCTGGATCTGAACTGCAGATCTCGATTGCACATTCTTTGCTGGAGCGAGCTCCCACCATGCCAGGGGACAGGGTTGCACACAGGGGTGGTGATGGTGGTGGTGGGGAAATAATACCCTGCTACACTTGGGAGCAAAATGTTGCCCTAAGTCCGTGGTGTTGCAGAGTTCTTCTCAGGTCATGGCACCGCATGGTCCCAAGATGGGGTCAAGCATGGTCTGTGTGTTCCCAGCGCTGAAGGCATTGCTCATGTCAGGCCATGCTGCTTGGAGGGCTTTGTGGCCATATGCCATGGTTTGGGGCTGTTTGGGGATGCCAAAGGGCATCACTGGGATTCCTAAATGGCCACAGTCCTTGGCGTCTTTGAGTGATCGCATACTGCTGGAACACTTGAAGGCTCCGTGCTCAGCAAAGTCTGTGAAAATAAGGGAATAAATAAAATAAAATAAAATGAAATAAAATAAAATAAAATAAACCCCAGTCCACTACTTTCACAAGCTGCTGGAGTGAGAAATGTAGGAAGTCTTTCCACTACAACAGTCGTATCCTTTTAACCCGTGCCCCTGGAAGAAGGCAAACTGAAAGACTCCTTTTACCCCTGATGATGATTTTTATTTAAAATTTCACCCCAAATGTTGTCCAAGTACAAATTAGTTCTGGTGAATTAATTTTTCTTCCTTGACTGTCTCTGCTGGGGACCTCCATCATTAGAAATCAGGCATCATAAAGCTGCTCTGGTCCAAATCCTTACTGTAAAAAGTCAAAACTGCTGTAAGCTATGTTTTATATACAGCAATGCTTAGCCTTGCCCAGAGCTGGGGCAAAGAGCCTCAGTGAAAGACCAGGTCTCAATCATGAATATTTTTTTTTTTAAGCTATGTAGTATGGATTAACAGTGTGGACCCCCCCCCCCCCAACCACAAAAAGAAGAACCTATATGCACTCACTGAAAGAGCTGTGCAGCAAAATCTCTGACGCAGACACAGGGTGGAGTCTTCTTTACCTGTTACCACAGGTCATCCTTACCTGTGTGAGGATGCTCTGGAGCTGTGCTGTGCCCTTTTTTCTCCTGTGATGTGCTGTGTTGCCACTATGGGTTTTAGAATGTAGATGAGCCCAAAATGACAGCTAGTCTGAGCTGTATCAGCTCAGGGTTTGTAGCAACCTACCCACACTGAAAGTTAATGCTGCTGACTGTGTCCATGAGGAAGCCCTTGTGCAAGTCTCTTTCCTAAAGGTAGGCCAGAGGAGAAAAACAATGAGGAAACAAAGACAGCTTAATCCATCTTTAAGCAATGTGTGCTCTTTTTTCCAGCATGTAAAACAAACTGATCAGGCACAGATGAAGCTTCTCCTCAACAGGAGACTATGGTAAAGTAAAGAAGAAATGTGTTTTTAAAAACAAGTGATATTTGATATAAAAATTGCAGGAAAACAATTATGCTGGTTTATGTTCTGTTGGAATAATTCAGTCGTTGCTACCCAGACTGTTAGTATAATTGGGCACACTGGAACTTATGGAAGGTCTCTACTGCCAACCTCTGTTCTGTAATTCATTAGTATCAAGTTGCTGCCACGACATATAACTCATTAAAATTAGAGATCTTCATAATTTTAATGGAGAAAAAGTCCTCACGCTTATGAACAGTAAAAGTTTTGGAAGCCTTTATTCAATGGACAGAGATGAAGCGAAGGAAGTCATGATGCAAGGGATGGAGATGGAAAGTGAAACCCCATCTTGCCTTGTTAGTGGACATGGTTGCTGTGTGTGCACCAGTATTTTGGTCCCAGCTAGTATTTGGGTCCCAGCAACAGTGAATTCAGGTGCTCAAAAAGCCTCAAGTAGTCATTTACCGCAGTGCTCTTGGGTGTAAATGATTTTGACATCAGAATGGTCTCAGTGATACAGACAGCTATAAGTAGCCCCTGCCATGGTTTTCAACATTTATATAGGACTCAGATGGGTTAATCCTCTATTTCTAGTCAAACGATGAGTGGCAGAATCTGTCTTGGGCACTAGATTGTGTGTTAGGATGGACCTACGAATAGTGTCATGGAAAGGGATTTTATTCAGGCAGGTGCTGAGGAAAGCATATAGTGCATGGCTGGAGCTGAGGAATGTGTCTCCTCCATAGCTCCTTTGAACATGGGGCCCCTGGCAGCCGTGCTGACCCCAGCCTTCTCACTCCATCACCCTGTGCCAATTACTGTTCGTTAGCAGATTTCGGCTCTGCTCTGTTCAATGCATCTGGGAGGGGATGCGTGGATAGAGCCCTAACCCGGGGGACCTCAGAGGGAAGCCAGCGGGGCAAGTCCCATGCTCAGCATGTGAGACTTCACAGCTCTGCTTATAGACTGTCTCTACAAGAGAGACTGGCCTGGTTAAATGCAGATTTTCCCTTATTGCAGGCCTGATTTTTCTCCTTTGGGGTCTTGTAAACCTGGAAGTGCTGTTTCTGTTAAGAAATATTGAAGTCAGACACCTTCTTACCAGCACTGACTTGCTGGGAAAATTGTAGCTTGAGCTAGAAGGAAAGACCTTTTGTCAAAACCTGGAAGAAAATGAGAGGGATGCTGGCAGAATGGAGCTGCCACCTAGCAAAAAAAAAGCCATAAACTGTCAGAGTCTGGGGCCATGGGCAGACATTCTCTGCTAACACTTTCTAGCTATGTCCTTGCTATGAAATTCAAAGGCGTAATTTAAAATGGTTCCTTAACAGTTTCTAGTTAAGTATGAGCTAAGACACTTTCTTTGTTCTCCACTGATTAGGTTATCCTGGAAGGGCTATGAACTTGAGCGTTTGCCTCCGTGTTAATTGGCACTGTGAACTCTCACAGCTCTCTCCCCAGTGAGTTAGCTTCTGAACACTCAGACTGGGAGGGAAAAAGAGGCTCAGTTCAGCCACTGCTCACACTGCAAGGCTTATATGAGCATGTCAGGAAGAAGGAGCCTGTGTCTGCTGCTTGTTTTTCCTGCAGTAGCCTTTTGGAGGGCTGTGGGAAACCGTGGGCATCTGAAATGCTGCTCAGCACAAAGCTCTGCAATAGGACATCAAAAGGAGTTATTGGTACCATAGAAAAAGCACAAATCCACTCACAAATCCGCTTCAGCACAAAGTCTAGCAACCATGGAAGTGGTTTATCCTACTAGATTTGCCCTACAATGCCCATAGGTACCTTTATGCACTATTCCTTTGACTCTGTTATGGTGGTGGTAAGAAACAGCTGGAATGATGGCAATATGTCAGTCTGCCTGGTTTTGCTCCAGTATTTTCATGAGTAAGTAGGGAAAGATTCAGGTCTCTACTAATTTGCTTGTATATGCCATTTTATGGGAGCAGCTGCTAAAGTGAGATTCTTCACAAGTCTGAAACCTCAGAAGCCTGAGAGATCAGAGGGACGTTTCATATGGAATCAAGCAGCTATGGAGTCAGAAATCCATATGCAAAGGGTTTAAAACGCTTTCCCTATACTGTAGCTAATGAACAGGAGAGCAAGCAGAAGGAGGCTCAATCTGAGATCATGCCTGTGTTAAGCCAGGTGCTGATAGGAAACAGTACAAATTGCCCCTCAAATTTCCATAGCAAAAATATAGTTTCATATTATAAATCAATTCTGCATTAGATTACACCACCTTGTGTGGTCATATGGAATATTATTAGTGTGCCTATTATCTTGTGGGGTTGTTTCTATTTAGGTATATTTGTATTATGGTGGAGGTAGGAGATCTAGCTTGGGATTAGGGTCCCACTGTGCAAGGTGGTGTATCAACAAGCAAAAACTCTGTTCTGCCTGGGTACATCTTGTTAGCTGAAACAGTACTTGGCACATTATGTGCTAACACCACTGCAATCATGTTATCTAGTACTACTTTAAGTCACTCAGTGAGGTCAGAACATGTTGAAGTCTGTGGACACAGAATCACAATTCAATGTGATAGGGTAAAAATAGGTTAACACATGGAAGTTCATCATGGGAGCTGCTGTAGCTCAGTGGTGTTCAGTCATGTGCTGTACCCTAATGCATGTTGTCTACATTTTTTCTTTGACTGTGTTAACACCTTCCTACAGCACATGTTTAAATTCAAGACAGTCCAAGACAAATGCATCCCATTATGCTTGAAGAGGTGAAGCAAGGCCAACATAAATGCATGCTATGAGTTATGCTTACTCAGTAACTTGCCAATATCTGGATTTGGCTGCTATATTTGTGGCAAGTTTGTAAGCCCATACTCTAACTTAGAGGGGTTGATACCTAAAACCAAAACATGATTATAATTCAATACAAAAAGGAGAAATCTAAACACCTTCAGCCCAGTATGTGGAGCTACAGTGCCTTGGACTCCTATGAGGAAAAAAAAAAAGGATATATCTGATTAATTCTGCAAAAAAAGAGAAACAGTCTGGCACTTTGTATCACATTACACACAAAAAATAAGTCACAAGACTTCAAATAACTTTAAAATATGTGAAATGTTTTATTGTGGAAAAGACAGAACCTATTTAGATGTTTCAGGAACTTTGTGTTTGGTCTTTTCTTCAGTAAAACATTGTTAGCCTTACCCTGTAGAAAACTTGGAACCCCATCTGTCTCTGCATAATGATCTGTTATAGAGGGTTGCAGAATGCCAGAGTGCTTCTATTTTAGTATTTAATGTAAAGACTTCTCTTCCCAGCTAGAAAAGACCTTTGATTTCCTAATGAATGTGTCAGATGATCTGAGAACTAGTGGGTGTGTTTGTAATCACTCGAGTTTACAAGTGGAACAATTCTGTTAGCCAAACTGGATGAGGGGGAGGTGAAAGACCTTCTTAATCCCCTCACACCTATTCCCACCAAGGAAAGAGAGTGAAAAACTAATTTCCTCATCTCCCCCCCCCAGCCCCATGAAAAAAGATGGAGATAAAAAGGAAGAGAAAGATCAAAAGTCTCTGAAAAAGTATTAAGCACTGATGATGAAAGCTTTTAAATACCTGGTTCTGTGAGTCACCAGAAATGCGTGACCAGGCCGGTAAGTGACCACTGAATCGAGGGTACCCTCGTAAGTCGTAGCTCATTTTTTCTATTCCTTATCTCACAGTGTGGGGCAAACCTTCTCCCTTGGCATTTCCATTCTGGCTTTCCTTCCAAATGTCTCATCTCTCAGCATGTCTTTTTGGTTTAAGAACTCAAAACAACAGGAAAACCCTGCCCCGCTCACTGTCCCCTACCACTTCCCTTCTGTTCCCATTTTGCCCTAAAATCAAGCAAAACAGTGTGTACGATTAGCTTAAATTCAGCAACAGTGGAGTGAAACCTTAACTCCATGAGGTATCAGTTTTGCCTTTTTTAAAAAATGAATTCTTCACCCTGGTCTCTGTTGGGTTAAAAAAATAATGCCTTGCGCTGTGTCAGATTTGGGACAGCTATCTGCATCTTCCTTTTGATATGGTTGGGTATTTTTGCCTGGGTTTTTAGAAGCACACAAGTACTGCTATGAAAACATAAGCTTCTCTGCTGAGAATATTAACAAAAATCGAAAACCCCCAGCTTTTTACATAGACAAGCGTATTTTTTCAACAAGCAGCAAAAAAAGAAGTATCTTAGATGAAAATGGGAATACTTCAGACCATCTAGGAATTGCAACTTATTTCTTCCCTCTCACTCTCCTCTCTATGGAGGAATCCTTTGGTTTCATCTTCCATCATGCACCTCAGGGCAAGCGAATGCAGTTTTGTCCTAGTGACCCTTTCTCACAGAGCATCATGACACACAAAGAGCAGAGGTTCTGCCTGATCCAGCAGAGGAGGACAGGCACAGCTTGAGGCGCGATGGCAGCACCGTGACTGTCTCAGACTGAAGTCTTAGTGTTTCTGTGTATTTGGTTCTTCAATAAAAAAATATTATTTCTCTCATTCTCTTTCAAATTTTTAAAATCTAAATCCTAACTTTCAATGAAAAAGGTTTTAGAACAGAATATTTTTTCTGCCCTATACACTTTGGAATACACTTGTGATTGCAAACCAACAGCGATGAACACTTGATCTGCCCTCCACCAGGATACCCACTTGAACATTTGATTTAGGTTGGTTTTTTTCTGACAAGTTAGGCCACGATACTGAATACCCTATGCCATCTGTATTCTATCTGGGATGATAGAGGACAGCTCTCTCGTATAAAGTACACCTTCACCTTTAGTCAATCTAAGGCTTCTGTGCCCTGGATAGGAAGTCCTGCCTCCCCTCCAGCCATTTATTCCTGCTCCGTTTTGCTTTGGTTTCCCAGGGGATCAGCTTGTGATTGAACTGAAGTCATCCGGGAAAGGAGTCGTCCTTTTTGATCAGTGCAGTGACTCTCCCAACAGAAAAACATGTGGCTGAAGATGGACATAAGGGGGAAACTTCTGCATTAACAGCAGCACTGCCTTTAGCAGTGCTTTAGCAGACTGCAGTGCTGCATGGTTAGGGCAATACAGGCAGATGATGCCAGATCATCCCGAATGACATCAGCATGTCAGTGTTTTGCGCCAGTGTGTAGCTGTACTATTGTTGAACTCCTTGTTCAACCTTTCTTCCCTTTTTGAGACTCTCTCCTTCCAACTCATGTGTGGTGTTTTAATAGGATGAAATAGGATTTAAGGGATTTGGACTGGTCTTCTGTGCTCACCTGACATATTTCCTGACATGGTTCCAAGCTCAGTTTTACATTACCCACTGCAGGAAAGTCTGTACACAAAGAAGATTTAGTGTGAAACAGAGGCTCTTAAGGGATTGTCATGAGAGAGTTCTGCCACAACTACTGTCATTATCTGCAGCAAGATAAAAGACTCAAGGCAGCCTTTCTGTAGCAAACGAGATTTGTAAAAAATCCTACATTTGAAAATGGTGTGCTATGTCTGGAAATGGTGAGATGTGGCTGTTACAAAAGTTTGAAAATCCAGACACTGCTTTTGATAGACTTTTAAGATTGGAAGTCCAAGAAGAGCACACACAAGATTAGAGAACAGTGAAATATAAATTTAAGTTTTACTGTTCAGATTCTAAAAGCAGTTGTAAAATGTTATTTCATAAGGAAAGAAAAATTAATCACTTTGGCATTATACAGACAGAATCTACAGCACAACTCTGGAAAAAGCAGAGGTTATGTTAAACCTGGAGGAGGGAGGAGGACTCTATGGGTAAGGCTGGTGCTGAGATACTGGGGTTGGTTCAGGCGCTTCCAGAGGGGCTGGTAACAAATCAGTGAAGATCAGAAGAGACGTACCTATCTAAAGTAATTATGTCCTAGCTATGCAAGGCAATTCTAATTACACCAGAGGAAAGGTCTCTGACAAAGCAATAATAACTGGCGCTCTGTTCCCCAGCTGCCCATCTCCACAAAACAGAGCAGAAAGTGTTGTCCAGTTCACTTCTCTTTGTGGGGACAGTGGGACAGCAAGAGGCACGTCCTCACTGAGAAGGGGACAGAAAACAAAAAACGTGTGATGTCCGACTGGAGCAAACCAGCCAGCGTTATGCCAAAACTGCTGAGTTTTAGCGCATTATAGGAAACAACAGATTTTGAGGCTGCAGAGTCAGGGCACTGGAGCGCTCATATTGCTTAGGTGCTTTCAAGCTTTTCTTCAGGCATGAAGAGTAGTCATACACTTTTTTAAGGAAGGAAAACTGAAACTCAAGAGAACATTTTTGTGACACGGAATGGTTGCACGTCAAATCTCCAGACCCTCAGAGCACAGGGGGCCCTGCCTGCGTGCTTTAAAACACGTCCCTAAGATGGCTCTGGTATAACAAGTTGTCTATAAAACCTAGACAGATCTTCCAGGAAGCCTGACTGAAGAATCCCTGCAGCACTGCAGGAATTCCTGGCACACTCCTGCGTGCTACAAACATCTCTCCACAAAGTGGCCCTTCAGCTTCATGGTGGTCTAAAAGTTGGAATTCTTCTCTTCTGAACTTACAAGGTCCACAGCCCTTCTACTCGTGCTACTTTACAGCCACTAAACAGGACATCACTGGCTAAAAGTAAATAAATACGTTATAACTTAGAGAAAACACAGTTCTTCGAAACAGCTCCAGAGTTGACTTGTTTTTTCTCCCAAAGGCTGGCTCCACCCTGGGAGCCCCCCTCTGCCTCTTCCCCACTGAAGTCTGGTTTGGGGTGTGCCCTAAAACTGTATAATAGAAACATGTATTATTGCTGGCAAATTCCCTGTGAACAAACAATAATAATGACAGAGAATTTTAACCATGCATTAGCAATAGGAGCTATTAGCAGAATTCAGTAACTGTTAAACTATTCAAGCTGCTTCACTATGTGCTGACCTGAATACATTTCTTTCTAGGCAATTAAAATTCTGCTGTAGAAATGCTGGCTTTCAAGTACCCCACTTTATCGTGATTTTTATTTGACTCACCATGTATGTAACGTACAAATGAAACTAGAAATGAAGTCTTTATATAGCAGCCTTTGTAAAATCATTCCAAACAAATACTATATAACGTAAGTGTTAGGCATTTTCAGTTGAGGAATATTATCAGATCCATAGCTGAATGAATCTTGCAGAGAAGTAATTATTTGGATTCATACCACATTTGGTTAGTCTGTTCTGCTGTTTCTTGTTTTTTGTTTTCCACTCATGTTAGGAATTTTGGTTTCCAGCAATATTGGCAGAAGTAAAAAAATCTTGAAAATTCCCATATGAGTGCATGTTTCTAAGAAGATCTGCAGTGGATACATTTCTGCGGCCATGGTGAAACCTCTCTGAAGTCTCTGCTCCTGCATAGGGGTGTTTTAGACATCTGATCTATGAGGGATAATTTTGCCATATGACTTGAGCAGTGTTTCTGATGCTAACGGTATTGGGTATTTTTTCTAAGTTACTAAAAACTGAAGAAGTGATACAGCAGCATTGCAGCTTGTAGTTTATTACTCTAAGCTCAGTGGTTAACTCCCAGTCCTGTTGTCCACCAAGATAAACCTAAAAATGTGTTTCTTGAAGGCACAGAAGTCCAACGACCAGCTAAAAACTCCCAATATTTATCTTAAAATCACAGATTAATTCTATTTTTGCTTGACCTAAGAATATTTGAGCGCTTGACGTTGACAATACAGCCTAAGTGATCGGTTTCTCACCACATGGATTGAAGCTGGAGGCACAAACTAAGCTAATAATAGTTTGGAAACAAACCATGATTTAAGGTACAATTGCATCGAGAGTTCTGCATATAGTGGCTGCTGAGATTGGGAAGCAGTTTTTTCTCCTTGAGGAGGAACTTCTCCCAGGGTTTCCCTGGCACAATGTGGCTCTGTGAGCCCTTGAAGATTAGGGTGGAGAGCTGGGGACAGCAGCACTGACTACCTTTCTGTTCTGTGTGATTTGAACTTGGTCAGTGTCTGGAGCATTGCTTAGTTCTTCATAATAACAATCACAGCCATGACAGAAATTGCCCCCTTAGTAATTTCTGAAGAAGGAAAGACATTTCTGTATTTTGCTTATGCACAGTGATAATTTTTTTTTTTCATTTCTAAAGATATTCCTCTTTGTATTATTATTTTGATTAATGAGTGACAAATGGTGGTAAACACATCTACTATGGGGATTAATAACATCATTAATAGCTTTTAGAACAATGACACTTTTGCATTCAAAATAGTTTATTATGTTAATGTGCCATGTTATATTTCTTTCACTGTTATATTCAGCCTTTCTTTCCCTTTATGTCTCAGCGTTTTTCACAACCTGTGAATTGCCCTAAGTAAGGCTTTGATCTTGCAAATGTGTGCAGACTATTTACCTACCATGACCCATCCTCTCACATGCAATAAGACTATTATTGCATGCAGAAATACTTGCCTAAGTATTTGCTGATTAATGTTTTAGATTTGCCTTGGGGAAAGGACAGTGTCTCACTATGTGTTTACAAGGCGACCAGTGCAGTTGGATCCAGTTCCTGATTCTGTGTACTAGCTATGTATGCACAAGGTTGAACTAATAACAGTATACTAATGACAAAATATTTACCCATCCACTTGGTAGATAGATATTCTGAAGTACCATTTTTTATTAACTTTAAGAAAGGTTTTATGTAACCATGGAATATGCCTGATGCTTGCATGAACAATATTAATCATTAGCATATATCAAACAGATAGTTAAATTGGCCATTAAAATCAAAGGTATAGATTCTTCCAAGGGACTTTAGATAGGTCTGATTCATTGTGAGTAAGCACCCACAGGTTTTAACCACAGCTTTCCTTTCCTGGTGAATGTACAAGTTTTTCTTTGCCTCTTTTTCTAAGGTTCACCATTTCCACTGTTGATTGCTCAGCTCTGACATGCTGTTCCTGAACTCTAGTTCACAAGTTCCCATATCTTTCTTTTTTCTTTCCATTGCAACTGGTGACACCTGCAGGGGAGGACCATTAGCAACTAGAAGTCTGAGGAAGATGTATATTTGCTTGGTGCATTTATGCTGGCTAACAGAGGAACTGAAATGATGCATAAGCAATCTGGGAGGTTCCTGGAATGCGTTGATGATAACTTCCTTCTCCAAGTGATAGAGGAGCCAACGAGGAGAAGTGCTATGCTGGACCTTGTTCTCACCAACAAGGAGGGGCTTGTGGGGAATGTGAAGCTCAAGGGCAGCCTTGGCTGCAGTGACCATGATATGGTGAAGTTCAAGATCCTTAGGGCACCTCGGAGGGCGCACAGCAAGCTCACTACCCTGGACTTCAGGAGAGCAGACTTTGGCCTCTTCAGGGATCTGCTTGGTAGAGTACCATGGGATAAAGCCCTGGAGGGAAGAGGGGCCCAAGAAAGTTGGTTAGTATTCAAGGATCACCTCCTCCAAGCTCAGGAGCGATGCATCTGGACAAAGAGGAAGTCAGGCAAAAATGCCAGGAGGCCTGCATGGATGAACAAGGAGCTCCTGGACAAACTCTAACACAAAAAGGAAGCCTACAGAGGGTGGAAGCAAGGACAGGTAGCCTGGGAGGAATACAGAGAAATAGTCTAAGCAGTCAGCGATCAGGTTAGGAAAGCTAAAGCCCAGACAGAATTAAATCAGGCCAGGAACATCAAGGGCAACAAGAAAAGCTTCTGTAGGTACGTCAGCAATAAAAGGAAGACTAGGGAAAATGTGGGCCCTCTCCAGAAAGAAACGGGAGAGCTGGTTACCCAGGATATGGAGAAGGCTGAGATACTCCACGACTTTTTTGCCTCAGTCTTCACCGGCAAGTGCTCAAGCCACACTGCCCAAGTCACAGAAGGCAAAGGCAGGGACTGGGACAATGAAGAACCACCCACTGTAGGAGAAGATCAGGTTCAAGACCATCTAAGGAACCTGAAGATGCACAAGTCCATGGGACCTGATGAGATGCATCTGCGGGTCCTGAGAGAACTGGTAGATGAATTTGCTAAGCCACTATCCATCATATTTGTGAAGTTGTGGCAGTCCAGTGAAGTTCCCACTGACTGGAAAAGGGGAAATATAACCCCCATTTTTAAAAAGGGAAAAATGGAAGACCTGGAGAATTACAGGCCAGTCAGTCTCACCTCTGTGGCCGGCAAGATCATGGAGCAGATCCTCCTGGAAAGTATGCTAAGGCACATGGAAAATAAGGAGGTGATTGGTGACAGCCAACATGGCTTCACTAATGGCAAATTGTGCCTGACAAATTTGGTGGCCTTCTACGATGGGGTTACAGCGTTGGTGGATAAGGGAAGAGCAACTGACGTTATCTACCTCGACCTGTGCAAAGCATTTGACAGTCCTGCATGGCATCCTTGTGTCTAAATTGGAGAGACATGGATTTGATAGATGGACCACTCGGTGCATAAGGAATTGGCTGGATGGTTACACTCAAAGAGTTGTGGTCAACGGCTTGATGTCCAAGTGGAGGCCAGTGACAAGTGACATTCCTCAGGGGTTGGTATTGGGACCGGCGCAGTTTAACATCTTTGTTGGTGACGTGGACAGTGGGATCAAGTGCACCCTTGGCAAGTTTGCCGACGATACCAAGCTGCGTGGTGCAGTCGACACGCTGGAGGGAAGGGATGCCATTCAGAGGGGCCCTGGACAGGCTTGAGAGGTGGGCCCATGCAAACCTCATGAAGTTCAACAAGGCCAAGTGCAAGGTCCTGCACATGGGTCGGGGCAACCCCAAGCACAAATATAGGCTGGGCAGAGAATGGATTGAGAGCAGCCCTGAAGAGAAGGCCTTGGGGGTGTTGGTTGATGAGAAGCTCAACGTGACTTGGCAATGTGCACTTGCAGCCCAGAAAGCCAGCCATACCCTGGGCTGCATCAAAAGAAGCATGACCAGCAGGTCGAGGGAGGTGATTCTCCCCCTTTACTCTGCTCTTGTGAGACCCCACCTGGAGTACTGCGTTTAGCTCTGGGGCCCCCAACATAAGAAAGATATGGGCTTGTTGGAGCGAGTCCAGAGGAGGGCCACGAAGATGATCAGAGGGCTGGAACACCTCTGCTATGAAGACAGGCTGAGCGAGTTGGGGTTGTTCAGCCTGGAGAGGAGGAGGCTCTGGGGAGACCTTCTAGCAGCCTTCCGGTACCTGAAGGGGGCCTACAAGAAAGCTGGAGAGGGACTTTTTATAAGGGCATGTAGTGATAGGACAAGGGGTCATGGCTTTAATCTGAAAGAGGGTAGATTTAGATTAGCTGTAAGGAAGAAATTCTTCACTGTGAGGGTGGTGAGGCACTGGAACAGGTTGCCCGGAGAAGCTGTGGATGCTCCATCCCTGGCAGCGTTCAAGGCCGGGTTGGATGGGGCTTTGAGCAACCTGGTCTAGTGAAAGGTGTCCCTGCCCATGGCAGGGGGGTTGGAACTAGATGATCTTTAAGGTCCCTTCCAACCCAAAGCATTCTATGAAGGACATAGAATCATGCCTTTAATGCCTTATCTTTTCCACAGCTCTGAAGAAAAAAAGGTGCTCCTTCTGCTACTTGAAGCTATGTAACATATATCATGTACTTTGAAGGAGGAACTATCTCTGCACATCTATGTTCTCCCCATGCATGCCATGTATGCTACAGCTTTGCTTTGGTGTAGGTAGGTTGGCAGAACAGTCAGTGCAGCACATGCCAACGGAGGATGTTATCCGTCAGCTCAGTCATCGCATACCTCTGAGAAATATAAAATCAACTGGCTTTTGCCATGTGGACTTCTATATTTCCACCCAGGAAGTCTGTGTACATGTACTGTGTGCTATATGCGCACTGGCCACATTGTCCTACATGGAACTACAGCACATCTGCCACATGGCTGATCTGCCCGTGGACAGTGACCACCTATCTAAACAGCATGCAACCTGATTAAAACTACTGCTTTGTCAGGGCTCATTAACATCCAGAAATTGCGGGCATGTGGTCAAATTCCTTTTTTCAATCTAGGCAAACATCCCATGCAGAATAAGGGGACATCTCAGGACATAAGGCTACCCTGCTTCTTTGTACCCACACTAGAGGTTTTGTAGGCACAGCAAAAGCAGATAACAGGGACACAACTAATAGCAACAGAACTTTGGTGCACAGATCTGCCTTCAGTTCTGTGATTAAATGGAAACCAATCAATCAATCAACCAAACATGGAGGTGCCTATGAATATATCCAGATTTCCTAAGACACAATTTTTTTTTCAGTGTTGCTGCCCTGTGAAGTGGGTTGTGGGAGGGAGGGATAAGAATGATCCAAGACATATTCCCCTCGTGGGTGTGACTCAGATGGTGAGCACAGGTGATGCAGCTAGTGCCTGCTGAGTCAGATCTGGAAATAACCATTGTTATTTGCTTGAATGATGGCAAGTGCCTGCCNAAATAATAGCAGATAGGCGTCATTTATCTCTCTTATGATTGAAAGCAATTCCACCCTTTGCCAGCTCTCTCCCCTCACATGCTTGCTGGGGCCTCCATGGAACTACTTACACTAGATTTTTGGAAAATGCTTTAAGCATGCAAAGTGGCTAAATAAATGAATTTCTTTGCAGCCAGCTAATCTCGGCTGCAAAAAGCCTTTTGAAAACATTTGCCAAGGCTGCAGACCAAGTGCCGCACGCAGATACAGGCACCCAGTTCATCTTCTCTGGGAGCTGTGGGTGTGAGCAACAGTTCATGGCACTTCCTGAAGAATTTCAAGGGGAAATATAACAAACAGTCCAAGTATTCATACCCAGAGCTTTGTTTTCAGTTTCACTGCAATAACAATTAGCAGCCAGTTGGCTTTTGGCCATTGAAAATTATATAGCCAACTAGCAAAAAGTATCATTTTTTCCTGGCTTTATGCTTGCAAGCTGGGTGGCATAGGAGGATTTTGTGAGTGTATATAACACTAACCTCTGCAGAATAATGCACTAACTAGTCAAAGGTCCTTTCTTCACACAGCCAGAGGCTAATTGCCAACCAGCTTCATTGACCTTCATCAACGCTGATCTTTGTTAAACAGTGACATTTGCCAGCGCTTAGTTTTTGTCTTATTCTTTTTGTCTGTTTCTGTCATGTTCACTTTTTCTCTTCTAACATTTTTTTGTTCCACGTGTATGCACAAAACTCTTCCTGGTTTGAGAAAAAGGTTGCAGATAGCTACAAACCCACAGCACCAAGGCACATTTTAACAGCTGTGTGGGATCTGTTCATGATACTCATTGATGGGTGCTCCAGGAGATACATAGATAACTCACCGGACCCCACAGCAGTGCTGTACTGACTACCTAGAGCTGAAAAGTGCCCACAGCTGGGTACTTCCACCCCCATGACTACCAGGTCCCCACAGAAGTTGCTTCGATTGCAGCTGCCTCGTTTTGCAGTTGTACCTGTTTGCCCAGATTTCTCCACTCCCCCAAGGCGAAGCTGCCTCATTAGCAAGCTGGAAGGTTTCAATCCATCGTCCTCAGTTCCAGCCTGAAAGCTGAAAACATATAACAAGCAAATAGTGGTTTACAGCATTATAATTGCAAATATTTCTGCTTTGTTTTCATCTCAAGGAGGAGAGGTTTGGAATGAAAGGAGAGAAGAGGCTTGCCAGCGCGTGAAGTTTTATGGTCTTATGTCCCAAAATTATAGGACCTAAGTCAGTCAGTTAGAAGCTACATCAGTGCTTTGAATGCTGCTTAAAACCAAAGGAATTTTTAAATAGAAAATAATTGGTTTCTTTAGTAAATAGCTAGTACTAGAACAGATAATATAAAAATTGTTGTAATCAACATCCCTGTAAAATGAAGAAGTGACAGAAATGAAAATGGTATGACATCCATACCTTAGTAGAAGTGTGATCATTTGTATATGAGTCTAAAAGTGCAGTCAAAGATTTGTTAAGTCAAACACTTGAAAATGAAGAAAGTCAGGTTGCATATGGCCTTATAAAATATTCTCTAACTTCTTCTATTCACTTAACTATAAAGATAATAGCTCATAACTAGTTCCAGCAGTCCCTGAGGCAGACTGAGTTGTCAGCTCCCCTGCTTTTGTTCCAGTCTTCTTTTTTCCTTTGAATTCCTCAGCTCACGTATTCAAGCACCGTGGGAGAACTTCAGCTGTCCTTTTTCCCCTCCTATTGAATATGGACAAAATTTTTGGAGTTTAAACCCCAAAGTTTTAAGAAAAACTTTAAAATGTCCAAGTTCATTATTTCAAACCATCTTCTTATTTATAAGGCCTTTTTTTGAGGCACAGCTTATACCTTTTTAACATGAGTATCGTTTTAAACACTAGGAAAATTAGGTCCTAAATCCAGTGGGCACTATGTAGGCACCAGAATAAAAGTGCTGATTTTTCACACCGATTTTTCAGTGTGGTGAGAATCCGTAACTTCCATTAACTCAGTAAGCTTATAAAGGAAGCCTGAAGCTATATTTTTGTTTTAATGAAATGCAGGTTGGTATCTTGATATAGCAAGGCGCATTAAATCTATTCAATACTGAGGCTTTTTTAATACTGAGATATCAAGATAGCTAACTGGAGAGCAGTAACCTTGTGAAAATAGACCAAATATTTGCAGCAAGGGCATATACAGTAAGGTCAAGATAGGAACTCAAATCCCGTGAGGCACTAAACAAGGCTGCTTGCCACCAATTCAGGCTAAAAATTCTATGCTTTTGTCACCAGCCCATACCATGAAGCTTTGCAAACTGCCAAGTCAAATCTTTCTAAACAAGCAACAGGTTAAGTTCAGAGGAACAGAAATGATCTTTATTTGAAATGTCTGATAGCTTCAATAACCTCAGAATAACTTAGCTTGCATTCTGGGATCGCTTTTCTGCAAGGGGGCAAAGTTGCAAACAGTATAAATTAAAAGTGGTAAAAATATTTATTGGCAACCTAAGTTTTTAGGAGCACAATTTTATATGTCTCTGTTTGCATAGCTTCAGCATAAATGGGGTAATATTAATACCACAAGAAGGTCTGTTTACATGCTGCTCCAAGAATTTTCTTGCAAAGGAAAAAACCCTTGCCTCTGCCATTATTCTTTATGACCACAAATCTTGATTAGCTTAAAAAAATGTAAGTCTCTTTTTACGTTTATATGATCCTATTTTTCTGATCATGGAAAGAAAAGAGAATTACTTGGAACATCTGATAAAGCTGTTTATTAGGATAATGGCATTACTATTTTTTGTCTATAAAGAGCATCCTACCTGAGCTTGCTTTGCTGTGAAGGAACAGCATTGATCACGTGCTACTGTGTTCACAGTACAGTTGTAGTGCTCCTCTCAGCAGAAAAGAGGTGGGCTTGTCTCCTGTTTGGACACAAACATTTGTGCCCACAAACATTTGTCCCTGACTAGCTAGAAACAGTCTATACTGCCACAAAAGGAGCTCTAAGACCAATAAAGTAATTTCTTTGGGTTTCCAGCAGCCCCAGTTCCTTCACTTACACTAAAAGTGTTGTGCATGCAGTTGTATTCCTGTACAAGCCTTTCCATGTGCAAAGGCCACCCATCTGGTGATCCTTGTTCCACCATGGACACACTCTGTCTTGCATCTTTGTCCCAGCATCTGGTTTTCCCCAAAGGAGTTCATGTCTTCAGCCAGTCCCGTGGCCTGGCAGAGCGCAGCACTCACTGTGCCACTGCCACTTCTTACCAAGTCTAACACAGAGGTTTCTTGCACTAAGGCAGTTTCCAATTCCACCTCTTCAGCAACACCCAAGTTCAAACTAATATGAAAGCAAGGCAGAATCATCTGCAAAACCTTTAGTGAGAGCTCTCCTTTCTGTGCAGGACCAGTACACAAAAATGTATAACAAAGCAGGGCTGCTGGGTCAGGAAACAGGGTTTTCTTCCTCCTGCTTCAGCGTCTGTTCAGAAGTTGAAAGGACGGAAGAAGACAACTTAGGGGTTCTTCTAATAGGCACGGTATTATTACTTCCTACAACTGCTGCCCAGTTTCCCCACATAAGGCTCTCTCTACTTAGATGGAAAATAAAAAAGGTTTGATTTTGCGAAGCGCTGAGAACCCGCTTCTCTCGCTGATGCATCTAAGCAAGTTTATTGTAGAGCTAATAATTGCACACAGGCCTGCTACACTGACTGCTTTCAAACTTTTTCCTCGCCCATTTCACTGACACCAGGAAAAAAAATCTTTCTTCAGCATACACAATCATGCAACCTGAAAATAAAACTGTTGAGTTAAAAAACGATAATACATATTTAGGATAAAAGGTTGTGACAGACATAGGAGAGAGAAGGCAGAGAGACAACTGAGGACAGGAAGAAAAAAGTGGGGTGAATGCAGAAAGGAAGAACAGAAGCTTATGTAGCTGGAGAAAACCTGGAGTGGAGAGGATACAATACCAGCAGCTGAGAAACATCAGCTGAAAAAGTCTTTGGAGGAAATGTCTTTGAGATCAGCCTTGCTTTGTGTTCATAGAGTGTCTACAATGGGGTTATTCACCTTCAGCTAGATTGCAGTATTGCCCTTGTACAGATGGAAGCAGAGAAGGAAAAGATGAGAAACTGGGACTGTATTGTCAGAGTAGATCTGCCATGAAATCCCAGCCAACCCCAAATCCACCACTCCTTGTCCTCAATGTCTCATGCTGAGCCAGGGAGGAAACACGAATGGCCTAGAGACTTTCTTGGCTTTTAGAGTCCCTGTGTTATTGAAATACGGACAGGGAAAGGGGTGTTAGTTAAGAAACCAAAAAAATTCAGCTGGCTGGAAGTTTGTAAGCGATGCTGGGTTTTGGAGGAGATGAGATTTATAAATGGCTGAAGTTTCTGAGGATCCTGGGAGTAATTCAGCCTGTGGGTGGAGGGCTGATGCTTTGCTTATGGTCCTCCTTGGCTGTGTTGTGGCCAAGAAGTGGGATGCTTGATTTTTCTGAGCAGTAAGACCAGCACTGCCCAGGGTTGGGCTGACGGAAACAGGGCAATGGTGTTATCCTCCCACGTGTGGATGTCTGGGAGGGGAGGTGATAGGAAGCTGAAGCCTCTGAAGCACAGGATGATGAAAAGCCTTAAGCTACGTCTGACCTGGCTGCCAGGACCTTTGCTGGGGAGAATAGAGCCCAGGTGTTCAAGAAATCATGGTGTATGTCTATCCAGCTGTTTCTGTGTTATAACAGCCATTTAATTCACTTCAGTTTTAAGTTTTTTAGTTGTGAGATTGCACACTGAAGGGTGGCATAGGAAGGATTATAGTTTTGACCAGTGAAGTTAACCTGTCATTACTCATACCCAAATAAACCACAGTGTTTTCTATTGGTCACAAAAAGAGATGTATCTATGTTACAGTTAATTTAGGCTTGTCTTGATGTGATCTGCATGGATTTTTCTTAGCATTTAGGAAGAAAAAGTACCCGTGTTTTGCTTTGGTCAAGAGAAATCAATGGCCTTGAAATTTGGAAACAATATATATTCGACCACACAAACTAATAAGGCACCAGTGTTTTAGCAGACATTATAAAACATAAAATTAGATGGAAAATTGCCTTAAGCCCCTGTAAATTAAAATTGCTCTTTTTATAGCAAAAATGAGCCTTATATAGCAACAAACAATTTTGTGATCTTCATTTAACTAGCCAATTTCATATGGCAAACAGTATTTATTCATCCTGCTCCAGTGACCTAACCAGCAATTTACAATGTGATGCCTTGCATATTTTCACAGCATTGTAAAAAAATGAAGTTCTGTAGATTTATTTGATCCCCATTGAAAAATTATTTTTTTACCTCCTCCTAACCAGTGTAAACTGGAAATTGTTCTTAATGTAATTCTCTTGCTTACCATCCACTCATTAATCAGGAAACTAATTAGAGCCAGTTTGCTTACTCTAATTTGAAAAAGTGAAAGTAACATATGTTGACAGTTAATCTGGATTTTTTTTTGTTAACAAGCACACAAGTTTTTATAATGAAATAATATTTGATACTGATACAGAAGAACATGGACTAATAAATTGCAACAGGCTGGGAAAATGCAGTATGTTAATCACTATGGGAATAATAACATAGATCATTTAGTACGCTAGTTTTTCTGCTGATGATTTTCCATTTTAGCTATTTTTATACGGTATTACAGTGACTTGATTTGGAACTTCTCAAACACACGTCGATACAAGTTTTCAGCATTTTGCGAGTTTGTACAGGCCCAGTGCAATTTCTGAGACCGAGTTACAAGAGAAATATTATGCATCTAGGCTCCATTTCAAAAACTTCTGTTGTCTTGGCTTTTTAAAAATGTCAATATGCATAAAAGGGTGCCAGCTGACAGCCTGCAAGGCTCTTGGTTAAAGCTTGATCTGAAGCCCACCCAGATCACTTGCAGCCTTTGCTCTGAGCTGCTTTGTCATTGGGACAGATGACTGGTAGCAGCAGCACGAGCATTCTCATCTGAGCCACCTGTGAGGTGGAGACTGACCTTTACCCAGCTGGGTGGGAATTTGGTTGTAGTACAGGTGTCCCAAGATGTGCAGTCTTGAGTCTAGTAAATGCAAGTGACAACAGCAGCGGTGACTTCACCCAGAGAAACCATCAATCCCTCCGGAGATCTCAAGATCAGAATTATGCACCCCATGCATGGCGCCCTGCCAATGCCCACATGCTTTAGCTGCCCCCAGACAGAAAACATAAACCAATACAGCAGGGAAAGAAGTATTTAGCTCTTCAAATTGCCTTTTAGCATAAATTCTGTGTTCCTCGTATCTCTGTTTTGAATCACCTTGTTACAATGCCAAGCGATAGAACTGGAAAAAACACCAGCTTCTCAGCTGCTCCAATAATAGTTATTACCCTTCCCTAAAACGCATTGCTTACATCCTTAGACCATCATAGCTGCACCACTGTGCTGATTGTTAGTATGATTTATTTTGAAGAAAAAATTGTAAAAATATAAAATCTCTAAGGTCAACCTCTATTTGGAGAAGATATTACATTGTCTTTTCATCTTAGAAAATATTTTTTCAATGCAGAGATTGTTCCAGTTATCTATACTGAAGTTACTGCTCTCTGTTGACCTTATGTGAGGAGAGAGGTCCCACCCCAGGTGTGGGCACTGAGCTGAACTATCTCCCTCTGTTATAACTTCTCTGTGCTCACCTTGGTGTGAGAGTAGGGTGAATGGAGGCAGGTCCTGTGGTTTGAAGTACTTCTCCAAGCTGAGCTGGCCTTTGGTCTCCTGCCCATGACATGCAGGGTAACGTGCATGGGGAGGGGATCTCCATGGCCAGGCTCACTCCTCTCTTGTGCCTAATACTCACGCTCTCCACTCTGACACGCTGCAGAAGTGGTGCTAGCCATGGGCCCTACTGAAGTAAGAAAGACAGATAGAACAAAAGTTCTCCACATAAGTGTTTTCCAAAGAACAAGGGAAGTTTTTATGAAGAAAACCATCCCATCACCAAGAAGAATGCAAGTGCTTTAAGGTTTTGTTTTTAAATGAATGGCTGAACAGAGACATCTCAGACACCCTCACATCGGGTGTGGGATGGCTAACACGTTTGTGTCAGTATCTTCTGCCTGGACTTGATGTGAAGAGTAAGAGGAATAAGGCCTTGGAGTCGTGACCTCTGGGGCTCTCACACTGTGGGCATCACACCCAATGCTGCCTAGCAGGCAGGTGGAGGGGAGTAAGAAAGCGGGAGGTACAAGAGCTGCTTTTGGACTGACTTGAGCAAGAGACTAAGCTGTTCCCAAGGTAATAAGGCAATTTGGGCTCCTCCTTGAACAAAGCAGCTGAGTTGCTGCTCACACTGAGCCCTTTCAGCTCTATCCAGGACACTTGTGTGGAGCAACAGGCTGGGAATTGGGACAGCTCCTTAAAAATACATAACTCCACCTCATTGTATGTTAAAAAAATGGGGCTGTATCCACCTGATGGACTAGGCCCAGGCTAACACGTGAGGTGGAGGTATCAATGTGTTACCGAATTAATTATGGGATTAGTTATTCAGCACAGGTACTGAATAGTGCCAGTGCATTACTAAGTTAAATGATAAAATCATGGTGTGGTTTACATGTCCAGCTTTCAGAAAATGCTCCTTCAACAGCAGATCTGGCAAGGTGATGTACTGCTACAGGAGTGGTCTTGATGTTACTACAGGTTAGGTGGGGTAGCTACCAGGAGGAGAGCGAGCCAGGCACCAAGGAACTGTTGAGAACAGTTCATGAAAATCCTTGAAGATACCTGGATTTCTTGCCACATGGCAAATCTTGACTAGATTTGATACAGGGTTTTCCCCAGCTTTCAAGAAGATTTGGGGAAGAGAGGAAACACTATAACTACAAACATTTGTATATATATCTATGTGTATATGAATATTTTTTTTCACTTTTGCTGATATACATAACATTTTCAAAGTTTTAATGGAAAAAATATTAAAACCTCCTTATAAAAAAACTCTTAGGCAGACAAATAATATTAGGTCTAGCAGCAAACATTTGGGTTTTTATTGAAAACTACTTTTTGACTAGCTAATTTTATGCAATGCTTGGTAAGCTAAAACTGTGTGAGACAAATTTCTGTTGAAAATTCAAGTTGTTTTGAGTAAAATGGACGTTATCTGTTGAAAATATGTTTTGCAAAAACTGGAAACTTGCACTTAAAATTTGTTTTAAAGCAACTAAAACATTTGAGTTTATCTTTTTTATCTTTATTGCAAAACCCTTGGATGCTATCTGGAGAAGGCCTGGAATTGGCAGAGATATATGGGAGGAAAAGGAAAAGAGACAAAAAAATCTCTGAATCCAGACTGAAGACTTCATCAGAATTTTTTTTTTTCCCTTCATGGAGTATTTGAACAACTTTAATTTTGACAAGCAGCCACTAGAGGTCAGCTGTGTTTTTAATTTAACAAAATTATTACTATGTTCCATTCCATTTTATCCTATTTTTGTGTCTTTCTAGTTTTTGGATCAAAATTAAGCTTGCAAATAAAATAACTGCTGGACTTTGATTTTGAAAATAAATCCAAGAGCCTACTATACAATGGAAATGATAGGTAGCAGAAAAACATAGTAGTCAAATGAGGTACTTCTACAGAGGTAGTTTTCAACATTATAGTTGAAAGTCTTCGTGGCTGTATGGTACACTGATGACCTACATGATCAGCTGGCAGATATTAACATAAGTCCATTCACTTCAAATACCTGACAGTAGAACAGACTATGATATGCAACACTAGTTTACTCTCTGCCAAGGATTTAGGTCTCTATTTTGGAAGTGGCCTGAATCTGTGAAAAATTTTCAAATTTCAAATCTTTACATTCTTAACTTTAATTTTGTTTTATTTTAGACTTGATGTTTTGAATGGCCAGGGCATGCCTGAGTTTTTTAGGGCTTTCAGTTCAAATGAGATATAGACTAATCCCCTCTTCTGCATTTCAAAGTCCAAGTGATTTCTTAACTGTTCCACATGAATCCACAAACTGCCCACACTTTTCCCCCCCAAAGCCTCCCTTGCATTCAAAAAAACTTGCAATACTTCTCTTCCTGAGCAGGGAAATCAGGCCAGTATTGGGCTGCTGGAGTGCTAACTAGGTGGTTTTCTCCATTATTGCTTCTAAAGATTTGTCCTTTTAACTGTCCACTCTAAAATAATTTTTGAGTGTGTGTATGGCAGGGAAGCAAGTTAGGAGTTTCTAATGAGCTGGCAGTCTTTTCAAAAGGTGGAAATACTGGCTGCTCTCTAGCTTTAAAATTTGGATTTTTACTTCAGTGCAGTATGACAGTGACCACACGCTGTACGATGTAGCACTACTGTAGCTGACAGTAGAATTTGGGCCAATCATTGTAAAATAATTTTTTAATATAATGTACTTTAATCCTGAATTGTTTAGTCTTAACCACAGCAAGACAATGACTCGGCGAGGATTTAATGGCTGCCCTCCCTGGGAAAAGCCTGCTAGCAGATACTGATTCATTTATATTGGACACTGTTGTGAAATATTTTGCAGACAAAACTCAGATGAATTACTGTACTTAATATGGTTTATGTCATTTCTTCATTGCTCAGATGCATTACGCTGAATCTGCTCCCTGGCAGTTTTCCTGGTTAACTGGCATGGCAGTTATTAGGGTACTGAGAAACACGTGCTTTCCTGCCTGCCCTGGTCAGAGCATTACCTGCGCTTGCTGCCTTCATCCTCTGCTTTCCTACGCTGCATGACAGATCCACGTTTTACGATGCACCCACTTAATTTAATGGCTCGGAAGCGTAAGTGTTCAGCAGGACAAACATCTGTAACAGCACAGCAAATGAAGCAACGGCACTGTATGAACTTTCCATTTTGAATGGTTCAAGTGTGGAGTGCTGTGAAGAAGGTTTTGGTCCTCTCAGCTTGTACTACTCAGTATTTGACTGATGCAGATTTTCAATCCCTTCTGCTGTGCCAGTAGGCCAGTAGCATTTGCAGCTTTGCTTCAGCCTTCCTCTAATGTTTTATCATCTTTTCTACTTTCAGGTCCCATCCCTTGGCTGTGCTGGAAACTGAAGTGCATGCACCATGCATTTATGCAGCGCTAGTTCTGGGGACAGGGAAAGCTAGTGGCTGCCTTGAAAGCAGCCCACCTGAAGAGGGCTTTCCTGAGCTAGGAATGGAGAGGAGAGTGGGAGAGAGTGCTCCTGTCCTGCTCCCACCAGCTGTGCTTGGTGGCAGGGCTGGCCAGCCAAGGAGCACGAGTCAGCTCCCCAGAAGAAGTAAGGAATCTCACTGACCTGAGCTTTTGGAGCAAAGCAAGCTCTCACTTGCCCTTGTTCAGTGAAGCAGGACTCTGTGTGTATTCTTTTTACATTAAATTACTCCAATAACCCACTTGATTTATGGTCTCTTATTTCTTACCCTAATCGAAACTAATTTATGAAGCTTCAAATGCTGGCTCAGTGACTGGGAAAGGGGAAACACCAATGCAACAATAATGATCGTGAAATGAAAAGTTCATCAGTAGGAACAATCCTGCACCAGTGTTTTGAGCAAAACGTTTAATCTAAGAAGTGCAATTAACAGCACAATTGATTTAATGTCTCAAAATCATGAAGGCAGAACAAAAAGAAAAGGCCTGAGAAAGGGGAAAGAAAATTAATCATTCGACTTCCTGCTTTCTCTGTGCTCTTGTGTACAACACTGCATGCAAAGGCATGACACTAGACTAGATCCAAGATCCTTTAACTCTTTTATGATATTACTTTTGCAACAAAAATTCAGGCCTGAGGCTGTGGCGGTGCTTCAAGTATGTAACATGCTTTTCAGCCACATCCCTGGGATTCGTACCGAGTCTTAAGAAGAAATGGGACTCTGTTCACTCCAGACGTATAATAAATGGTATGGTAAAACCATATGGTAAGTAGTGTGTCATTGCCATATGGTCAGCAGCAGCATCACCTGATAAAAGCTCATGGGCTAGGTTGTCTCTAGCCTTGGTTAAAGAGTGTCTGATCAAAGGGATCCTGGCACAATCATGCCAGTACCACTGCAGCAAGGGTTGGAAAAGTGCAAGTTGGAGGAAAAAGAAAAATATAGATGGTCTTTCACTTGACAAATTTGGTAAAACCTACAGCATAATCCATTATAGCCAACGCTTTTTCATCAGCTCCTGTCTGACCATTTCTGCCACTTTTTTTTCAAGCTTCAAGGAGCTGAGCTTTCCCATGACAGAACTGCTTTCCACTCACACTGTCCCCTCCACTCTCCTCCTCTGCTCTGACCTGCTTTCCCATTTCCTTTTGACACGGCTGTGCTGCAAAGTGAAGGGTATGTTGATATACTTGCCTCCGGAACAATCACCCTGATGCTCATTATCAAAACAGATGTTTATCCTAGACCTGAAATGTCTTTCTTCTGCTTAATTATGTCTCACGGCAGAGCCAGTAGTACACAGCAGCTCATCTTCAGGTGCACATTTTCAGCAGACTGATTAAGACACACTACTTCTCCAAACTCTTTTCCTACCCAAGTATTGAAGCAATGCAAAGAAAAGCAGCTTGTTTAATTTCCCAGTGAACCTACCAAGGGCAGCTGGGATTTCTCTCAGTTCAAAGCTCTCCTTTTTTCATTTGTTCATTTTTGCATTTTGTTTTTTTTTGAAGGGATCATGATAGGAGCATTACAAATACCTGGCACAGAGAGGGTGGAGTGAGTTTTGTGGAGAAGTTCAGAGAAACTGGGTACATTAAGAAAGCAACAGTTAATAGAACAGGATTAGGCTCCACAAATCCAGTTGTTTCATAAAACTGTTTCCAAGCAAAAATTACATCCTCATCATGTACTGCTACAGAGCGGATGAAAGAAGAGCTTATACTGAACAATAGCTCATGCAGTATACTTAATACCCAAGAAAAAAGCAGAAGTCTGTATCAAGAAAGGTTGCAGGATAATGTCTCACTGATGATTAGTGGCTGTGACAGCAGTACAGTTCAAGAGTCTGAACTCAAGTTTGAGAAATGACAGTGATCCAATTTTCTGACAGATAATTCAATTTAAGATGTCCTCATTTTTAAGACCTGACCGCTAACTTAGTTCAATGAATGTCTGGTGCTTTTCAGATTATGTATGTGGGATGAGTTGTCCACAGGCAGCTTTATTATTCTTTTCAGTGGAATAATCCTCCTGATTACAAGCCTTTTTTTTTTTCTCTCTCTGAACTAGAGCACAGAAGGGCTGTTCAGACACTCTTGCTGTTGGTAATGGTTAGGCCATGCGGTCACAGAACAGAAACCATCTCATCCGACATCATTAACTTTTTTACTGAGGGTGACCAAGCACTGGCACAGGTTGCCCGTAGGGTCCCCATCCTTGGAGGTATGCAAAAGCCACGACAGAATCCTGGACAACCGGCTCTAGGTGGCCCTCTGTGAGCAGGGGGCTTGGACACAATGACCTCCACAGGTCCCCTCCAACCTCAACCACTCTGTGATTTTTATTCTGTGACACAGCTGACCCACAGTAGCTACAGTTTAGTAGGAGGCCACTGCTCCTTCAAGGAGCAATACCCAAAGGAAGAGAGGTCCTTAACCTTTCTTCTACCAGATAACCTTCTCCACTCTTCCGAAGGAAGTGCATTTGTCTCTGCAAATCAGTCATTTCATCTTCCTTAATCATATGGGGCTAGACTCACACATTGTTCCAAAGGAAAAGACTTCCTTCATGAATAGTAAAATGTACAGTGTATGAAGTACACTTTAAAATGGGTCTGTTTTACTAAATACATTCTTGTTACTTGTGCTGGTTATTTAAGGGGAATGACTATTTATAGGGTCACAGATTCTGTTGCCGCAGCAGAGATGTTTAGTGTATAAAACCAGTTACATCTGGGAGGATATTTTGTAACCCTTCAGTCCCGTCACCAAACATCTGCAGTTTTACCACTAGATAGCAGTATGTAGCAATGAATGCTATTTCCAAAGACGGCTTGAAATAGCTGGGTGACAAAACGCATCGCATTCATCCAGACTCAGGGAGCAGTCGGGGAAGAAATGGCAGAAGGAGAAAGCAGAAAAAATACTTCCTTATTTTTTTTAAATCTCAGCCGCTCTTCTCCTGTCACAGTTTTTGATTCATAAATGTTCCTTATTACCTGCACTTGCTGAAGAACCAAGTGCTCTCAAAATCAAACAAGAAGATGAAGGTAAAACAAAGAGTCCTTTGTTCTCTGCTATATGAGTGTGCACAGAGGTGTAAAAAGACTTTTCAGGGTACTTCAGCCCTTGCCCCAAAGGACACAGGAGAGTTAACACTAGATACGGTTTCCTACAACAGCCTAGTGAGAGAAAATGGTGATGCTGGAATTGAGAAAAACTACAAAGGCTGCTGGTGGTGGTGTTGGCCCTGCAGGCTGTGGCCATTGCCAGCATTGCTACTGTCTTACATCATGTTCTTATGTCTGCTATGTCCCTGCTTCACTGCTTCCTCTATGATACTCCATTAAAACCTAGTCCCTAGTGGAGATAATGGAGTTGTTTTTTAAAGAAATACAGTGATTTGCACCAGATGTGCATCTGTCTTAATTTACAGGTGATTAATTCATCTCACCTTGGCTAGGGACCAGGTTAGATTGATTGGTGGAATTTATTTGTGTAGTGAAAATTGAGCAGGGATTTGAGTTCAAAACTAAGCCAGTCCAGCAAGAGTTGCCAGAGAGGGTAACAACTAGTAAACACCAGGACTGTTGAGTGGAAAAGCAGGTCTTAAATCTAAGGAGAAGGGGAGAAAGTGTAGCTGATTATATGCCTCTCTTTACAGAGGAGAAAAATCTTCTATGTTTATTCTAAGTAATGCTCACTGGAAAAAATGAAGAACTGTTCATGTTCTCTAAGTCCTCCTCTTGCTGAGGATAACCACATACAATACCTGGTATTTTGTCCCCTGATGTCAACTTAAAAAAAGAAAGAGTTGTTAACATATTTTTTCTTAAATGCTCTTTTGCTCTTCAGAAAACTTATGTTTCTGCAAAGCTCTCTGCCCTTTAGGTCATGGGTGCAGAGAGCTGTTGAAACTAGGAAGGAGCAAAAACCACGTAAGAACTGGGAAGAAGTTGAGTTACAGCACTGCTTTGGAGGTGTAGTGACACTTTGCAATGAACATACCCAGATTTCCTGGGAGGAGGCCTTTTCACCCCACTCTCTCCCCAGGGGGGTCCCTGTGCTGTTCCTGTGTCCTTCCAGACACCCCAGTGAATGCAGCACGTTCCCCTTCCTATTCCTCCCTGTCATTGCAGCTCTCCCTGGCAGCCCATGAAGCGGCAAGGCTGGATGTGACACGGATCTTGTGTTACAGTTTTACATCTCCTGCTTGTCTGTCAGCGTGTCTTGAGATACTTGTCACTGTAAGATGCCAGAGTGAATAACCCTGCTCGCTTACGGCACACATGAGCACACTGGTGGTATTTTTTCCCTTGCCATGATGAAATCATTATGTCTATAATACTGAGACTGCACAAATACATTACTCCATTCTTTTTAATAAGTTTTTAAATTAAGGCTATAAGAAACATTTTCTGCTTTTTTCTCGCCTCACTTCAAGTGAAGAAGCTTTGGTGGAAAAGATGTATTTTTTTTAGCACTTCTAGCAGGTACTACAGGATACTTATTGGGTTTTGGGGTTCCAACTGTCTTGCCCATGTGGATTATATTGTTAATTTCTCTAAGTATCTGAAAACTTGGCAGTGAATTTAATATTTTTCTCAATGGAGATTTTGCAGTCTTTGAAGGAAGGGACCATTGGGCTGCTCTGAGCTGGACTTAGAACCACATCGCAGTTTATGTTCTGTATCTCCGCATGACCATGGCAAAGCTGTTGCTAGATGCTGTCTTAAAAGATGACATTCACTGTCCTAGCCCGGGCAAGATTTTGCCAACTCATCATGCAAAAGTCTTTCTTGTTGTTTCTTGCTGTTTGCCGGGTGAGGGAGGATAAACAAGCTGCTTCCCAAAAGGCACAGTAAGGGTGACTGGTGAGGACTCCAGGTTGCAGCAGATGTTGCTCAGGAGTGGGCAGCATAGATCCTCCTTGTCTGAAGGCCAGCAAAACTTGTGCACTGCAAAAGGTGCCTAAAGGAGGAAGGTGGCAGGAGCTGGAGGGGGAGGATGTAAGCAGGTATGCCAGGCTTGCTCTCCTTGTGCCACAGACAGGACGTCTCATGGTGGGGAAGCCCTGATTAACCTTCCTTTTCTTGCATAGCTCTATATCACAGGGAGGCAGAGGCAGTTCACGGTTCTTAGAGATATCATCCCACGTTGTCTGCAAACTCAAGGAGGCATCTTGGTACTGCTTAGACTTCAACATATTTACCGGATGCTAAGACCTGGGACTTTGTGCCCAGTTCTGTATTGCTCATGCTTTAACCTCTATGTGAGTTGTTGTATTACTGTGTTTTCAGCCTGGTCATAGACATTTGATCTAGTTCTAGCTAAGCAAGGATGAAGGTGGGTCATCTTCTAATACCTGAAATTGGATTCAGGGGAAAAATAAATAGGAACACTTCAAATTCCTGCAGTGCCCTCAGATCTGTGCCCCTTTGACATCCTGGTCTTGCCGTGGCTTGTTGGAGGTGCTGGCTAGCACAAGGAAAGGGTAGCAGCTGACAACAGGCAAAGCAGAAGTCAGATGAGGGCTGATACTGTGACACTGGTGTATTTTTAAAAACCAGGGAATTTCATCTCTGTGCATGCAGGAAACTTGAATCCTTATGGAAAAACAAAGGGAAAACTATAAGAATGCCTTTCTGTTTCCTACACTAAAGTATGACTTGTAAAACAGAGGTACATCTCACTGGTGGGACTGGTGTGAATCAAAGTGGTTGCAAACACTCTTCTGTCTGTTTCTGTAAAAGGCAGGAGAGGGACTGCAGGTGTGACAAAGAGGCTTTGAGAAGAAATACTACTCACAGATATTTCTGTGAGAGAGATTGCCCTCCTACACCACAGAGAAAGGACACCTGTTTGCTGCAGGCTGTGCTAAATGCACTGACTCAGCTATGTTGAAACTTGGGGATAAAGTGCAGGGAAAGATTCACCCAGTCACTACCAGTGGTCACCCTTCTGCCTGGGGAAGGGATTAATGACAGATCTTCTGCTTAGCATGGCCAAGTTCTTGGTAACAGGAGCTTATTTGTTTCACTTTATGTCCCTGCCTGAGATGCCTTTTAGCCTTATGTAGTTTATGCCTTTCAGTTATCGTCAATTTGGGATAAATCTGAAGTGCTGTTCCAAAGGCCATTTAATATCAAAGACACAAAATATACTTGTATTTGGAGAGAGTAGGACAACTTTGTGAATTCAGGTTGCCTCTTCTCAGGAGCATCTGTCTTCTTGGATTGCAGCTGCCATGATGCATCAAGGAAGAGGAATTTCCTTAATAACTGAAACAAAACTGTTTCTCTGCTTTATGGAGAACGTTAGCAGCTCTCAGCCCTACTATGGGATCCTGCTAGCTTTGGGGCAAGGAAGTGTGCAGTTAGACTTGCCCCTAAACTCCTGTGCTTGAAAGCAGCAGCAAAATCCTGCAGCTTTTAATTTATGTTTTCTTTCATGTTTCTTTCTCCTTCTCATTCCTGAATCATCTCTATGGATTACAAGGGATTTGCTGTAGCACTGCTTCTAGAGCTTGACAGAAGTACATGGTATTGATGGTCCCTGCTACGTCTCTGGACAAGGCCAGGTTGTCTGCCCCGCCCTGCTCATGTCCTGGGGTGCAGGCGGGTTTGTAAATGCTGCTGGGCATGGTAAGAAGGGGGAGCACCCTGCTGCAATAACTTAACAGTCATGGAGTTCGCTTCCCTTGTGCTTGTGTAGACAGCTGCGATGTTCAAACTGAGCTTTGAATGTTTGGGCGGGTTTGTAGAGGGAAAAGCCTGTTCAGCCGGACTCTTTCTTCTATAGGCAAAGGGATGGACTTCATCCCCAGCTGCCTTCATGATCATCTGGTACATAAGGCCTGACTCTGCATACTCCCAAGATGGGAGCAGTTTGTATTATCAACTGCAATGCCATTAATGACAAAGCAAATAAAGGCTTGTAGGCACTGGCTCTAAAGCAACAAAAGCCATTTTATGTTTAAGTGTCTGCCACGCTGAAATCAACAGGCATTTACGTGTCAATGGGAGCAACACCAGAATGTCTGAGCACAAACTGACTGCTTCAAATCTCTGAGGTCCATTCTAATTACAACACTGTGCATGCCAATCCTTCTGAAGCACAGGGTAAGAATTACTACCAAACATGAGAGGCTAGGTCAGATGGGCTAAAAGTTAAATCCAGTATTTTAAATGTTTTGGTTGCGGTTTGCTAGGATTGCTAATAAACAGTAGCTATAACAATAACTGTGTTTCTTGAGAACCTGACATTGGTGTTTAATTTGGGCCTCAAATATGTATCTGCTTTTCTAATGTCATATTATCCTCAAGCAAATTTGTAGACTTTGTTTGATGAGGTGAATTCCACTTTTCATTACTGACAGTCTGCATGTAGTAGACATGGTAGCAAAGCCAATATGCTGGCTGGAATATTATTTTAAGTAGTTCTGTGGGATTTTTCTCTTGCTTGGTTGGATGAATGAAGCTATTGAGGAAAAAGGAAGTGAAAAACTTGGGTACACAGAACAGCAATTCATTTGCCTGTTTACTAGCTTTCAGCTAGAATATTAATGTGAGTTCATCACAGTTCAAACGATATGGAAGGGAGGAAATCCTTGGGGAAAAATATAGTCATTGCTATTGGGGATTTAGATAGGCTTTATGTAGATATGATCCCATCCACATCTGCCTACTTTCAGGGACTGTGCAACTGCAAAGGTATCTAAATTCATACCTATCCTGGCCTGGTTATTCTAGCCACTCTCTGGAAACTCATGGAGAAAAACACTCTCAAAACAAAACCAAACCCCACTAATGGAAGAGAAGACCAAGACTAAGAATTCCTCCTAAACAAGAGGGGTCAGACACCTACAATATTGAGGAGTCAATGCCTCACCTACTTAAATTACAGACACTATTTTCCAGCTTTTGAACCCATGTCAAAGAAGGAGAAATGGGGTTACAAATGCAGAATTGCTGGAAATCTCCATGGGGAAGGACATTTCAAAATTACAGTCACAAAAAGACTGGTTGTTTTTTTTTTCTTAAGGGATCTTTTCCAGTTATTATCAAAGGCTTATAAGTCTTCTAGGCTGTGCTCAAGGAAAAGCTCTCAAAACTTGAACTGTGGACTGTCTGCTGCATGTGCCAGAGAGAGTAACCCCAACCCTCCTGGATGATGCTTTCTGTTCCTGTAGAGGCAGGAGGGACATGAGTGGTTGGTTACTTATTCCTCCATCTAATGGATTTCTCAGTACAACCCTGAGAGGGTCAGTCTTCAGGTCTTGTTTTACTCAGAGGTCCTGTAGCCCTCAGGATTGGTCAGGGCAGGATGGACATATGACAATGACTTGCCTGACAGACTGACCTGCTGAGTGGATGTAGTTTGGACACGTAGAGTTGGGGCATGAGAGTGCTTGAAGAGCACAAGATGTGCTGCAGAAAGAAGCTACGCTATGGGTATATCTACACTAGCTTTGGAAAACAGGCCGAGAGTGCTCTGCCAGAGTGGACACATTTGCCCTGACTGCATGTAAGTCATGCATCCCTGTTATGTCAAGCCTCAGTCGAGCCCCAATCTATTCTACCTCTCATCAGGGCTTACTGCTTCCTCCTGAGTGCAGCTCTACATCTCCTCGGTCGAGACAGCTTGTAGCAGAGGAAAGAGCATGATTCCCCAGCAGCTGATCCCAATCTAAGCTGGACTCTCCTCACCCCACCAGCTGTGTGATTTTACCTCCTGCCCTGCCGCTAGTGAGGTAGTGCAGGAAAGAAATTGTCTGAAGATGAACACCTTTCTGCAAAGGATGGGGTGGGTATGTCTGCCCAGGTGGAAAGCAGGAGTGCAGCAGCCCCACTAGATCAGGTGCAACTGCCTTGAAACCTCTCACTTGCCTGAAATAGGAGGAGATGGCTGCAGGGCATTGCCTCCTGCTCTGGCATGGATGGAGAAGGAGTTGTGCACACCAGCATGTCTGTCACCCCGCTGCCTAACCCTGCGGTGAGGAAGGTAAGGATCATATCTGCAGGACAGATGACTTATCTGAGAACCTGCTCTTTCAATGCTTAATTTACTGCATCAGTCTCTAAAGCATACAATGGGGAGGAGGAAATGGCTTAGGGAGCCTGGGAGTTGGCTGCTAGCCAGGAGGAGAGCCCTTGAATGAATAAAATATGCTTACATTATAGCTTGAGCTTCTTGTTATTAAACACTGACCAGATGGTTCTAAGTGTTGGCCTATAAACCCCTTCCCACAACAAAATCCACCACACATGGGAATACTTGTTTGTGAAAGGGGAGAATTTACAAGTCCTGTGGTGCTCAGCTCCTGAACTGATGGGAAACATTGGAGGCAGGGTATTAAATCTCATCTGTGGCAGCATTTCACCCACAGTGCTGCTACCACTGAACCACGAGTGAAATGATGTGCTCCACCTGGTACCAGCAAGTAACCAGCCACTAGTCATATTCACCTCATATACACTTCTATTTTAATTGCCCGGCATCTCTGCTGTCACCTTATTCCCTGTAGCCTAACAAGGAGTTAAATTACTTCACATTGTAAAATGAGGCAAGGCGTCGTGTCCGAAGTTAATACAGCATTCTTGCTTTAAGGCCTCAAGGTGGACTTGCATTCCTTGGGGGGGACATACTCCATAAATGCTTCTGGAAAGCTTTTCTCAGCTGTAAGGCTGTGGACCAGACTTAGTCTGTGCTTACTCTGGGTAAATCAGCAGCAACTCTTGAAGCGTTGCCTTGTATCTGTACCGGTGTTTTTAGGAGTGTGATTTGCCATGCTTCACAAAGTGGGGCATTGTGGACTTGAAACAGTGCCTCCCTCCATCCCACCCAGGAAATCCTCATTCCTCAGTTACTTACCTAACAGAACAGATACCTGAGCTTTGCAAAACTGAAAAGCCAGCTGCCCATGTGAGCATCAAAGACAGATTAAATTCTGCCAAGAAGAGGGGAATCTTCTACCTGAAATGATGTATCGGTCCTTTCTGACAGCATTTAATCTCCCTTTGTCTGCCACAAAAAGAGGAATAAAGAAATTTTCAGTTGCTAAAGCTTTAACAAGCAGGTCGAGTGAGAAAAGAGGAAGATTCCAGAGTCACCGCACAAGCACTCCCATGGCATGCCATAATTAGCTTGCTGGGGCAAAACTCAGCAAAGATCCTTGAGGGGGGAAAAGGAGATAGCAGAAAGCAAAATAATAGCTGCTTCACTTGTGTCTGTCTGCCTGCACTGCAACAAGATGCAGTGAGTCATTGGGTTTGAAGGAAAATGAAAGGGTGGCAATTTTATTGAAGAATATCAAGTTTTCAATGGTCTATGCTAACGGATAATGTGAAGGGCTGAAATCCTAATGCCAAGAGAGCAGGAATAAGTGACCTCTTTTACTTCACTGAGGCCTAAATGTCACCCCAACATTCAAGAAAACTGGAGAATTACTTTATTGTGAAGACACTGCCATCTTTGGATACATTTCAAATAGAGAAGCTGTGGGATTTTCGTTGATGCTGAAGGTCTGTATAGCACTGATCTCTCTTGAATCCTTTTCCAAACAAAGCAGTTAAGGGAAAGCTTAAATCCTTCCAATTTCAAAGAATTTTCTTCATCGATTTAAAAGTTAAGATTTAAGAAGGGTGGGAGAAGTAGCAAGAACAGAGAACTCTGAGCATCTTTGAAGATCAATTCCATAGGACATATTCATCAAAAGGAAAAAATAAACAACCTTCTGACTAAGAATGAAATAGAATTTGCCTTTTTTTTTTTTTTAATCTGAAGACATCTTATGAATTTGATAATGCAGAAAGGACTGGATGTTCTTTGCAAGAGCTGGGTTAAACCTCAAAACCAGGCTGGCTTGTGAATACAACTAAAACACCTTATTTTGGGTTTAATAGGATTCATTGCTTGTTTCCACATTTCTTTCTGGCCTGAATCCATTTCGAGAAAATGCAGTCTGAAACTGGTGATAACAGGAGGATATAAATCTATTTTAATTAAAAATAGAATCACAATCCCCTAAAGCAAGACAATAAACTATTCTCTTGCACTGAAAATAAGCTGACCAGATTTCTGGATGACTAACCTGGGGTATTGTGGAGCAGGTGCTGTGATGTCTTATCAGAGATTGGAGGAAGAATGTTACACTGACAAGAGAAAAAGTTTTGTTATGGCTTTACATACAAGTAAGCAGAAATATCTGAACACAGCATGGCTGTGTGGTAAATAATTACAGATTCTAAAATCTAAGGGGAATACTAAGAAAATTCAGTTTCCACAGACGTCTATATGAATGGTATTAGAGACACAGCTCATTTAGAGATCTACTAATATTAATATACTTGATAAATATGCCAAGTAAAAACCACTGTGAAAACCACCCATGGTGTTAGGTAATTTGGTGTGCTAGGAGTGTTTTGACAATGTCTCTCAAGCTAGAATCCCTCTGGTCTTAAAACTGTGTTAATCAGGAAGGGACATGGCTGTTGTCAAGCGCGACTGTGCCCAGACCTGATTTATTAACATTGCTTGTTTAGGAATTATCCTTCTTGCAACTTGAAAGCGTACGTGTCTGCACAGTGAGGATGTTTCTGTGGGGAATACTCCTTTCACAAAGGTATGCGTGGGGGAAATAAGAGGGAAAACTTGCCAATTCATGTGTTGAATGGGGGTATGTGTGGGGAGAACAGTTTAACATCCTTCCCTGCCTACTTACTGCTTTCCATCCTGATGTTGCCACAACAGAACAAAGCCACCACACGGTTTCGTTCTCCCCACCCTCAAACTCTGCCAACTTGTATTGCAGCCGCAGCCACTCCTTGGCTGTCTTCAGCAGCTGCTGGAAGTGGGAGTTCAGCTGTGTCAGGGTTGTGTCTGTGTTTGCTCTGCATCCAGCGGGGATTTGCGCATGTGCTGAAGTACCGCTGGTGGGAAATCCCACTGAAGTCAACTGGATGTGTGTGCTTAAATTCCGTCACACGCACAAACGTTCTTCCTTGGGACTCACGCCTGCTGATAAATGAAATGTGTTAGTCCCATTACTGCTCAATATCAGCATACGGAAGTTCTCATTTTGCCATTCTTGGAGAACTAGAAAACTTCTCTGTATGACGTTGTTGTCTCTTAAACATGGTTTCTCCTGCAGCAGTCTGCATGAGTCGTGCTGCCCAGGGTGCTGGTGCGAAGAGGAGAAGCCTGCGGGGTGGCATGAGAAGGTGCAGGAGAGGTTGCTGGTGGCTCGCCAGACCACAGAGTGCTCTTCCCACCGTCCTTGGAAGGAGGTGGAAAAAGGGGCCTTGCAAAGGAAGAGCCGGAGCCTGAAATAAACAACAGCAAAAGAGATCTAGCTTTGGGAATGGAAAGATGGGATAGTGAGAGGAAGGGTAAGGAAAAGAGAGCTGAAGGAAGTGGGAACAAACCAATGTGGAGGAAAGGACCACTGATGTGGGCTGGAAGACGACCTGGCAAGAGAGAGCATGACAGGAATGAGGCTGAAGGAAGGGTGAGACAGAAATGAAGGACGTCTGTGTAAGGTTTTTGAAGAGGGCTTCAGTTTGACACTGCCTGAGGTGTGCACCTTGGTGCAGGAGAAGAGAGCAGACCTTTGACTTGAGGGACAACTCTCAGAGAGACAGAGACTGGGTGAGACAGCAAAGCAAAATAACTTACTTCAGGCCATACAAGAGCTGAGTGACAGCTGAATATCCCAAACACTTATAAACATGCATGTCCTGCCTCTCCTTTCTGTAGGGGCAGTGGGGGATTTTGGTGTTCTCTATCAAAAACACTTTGTTTTCTTGGCAGAAAACGGATGAACAGAAAGTCAGGGAGCAAATGGAGGCTTTTTCCCCCCCTGATAGTTCTGAGCTAGTAGAAATTTGTAGCTGGATCTAAAATTACAGAATCACAGAATCATATAGGTTGGAAAAGACCTTTAAGATCATCGAGTCCAACTGTAAACCTAACACTGCCTGTTCACCACTAAACCATGTCCCTAAGCACCACTTCCAGGTTTAAATACCTCCAGGGATGGTGACTTAACCACTTCCCTGGGCAGCCTGTTCCAATCCCTGACAACCCTTTCAGTAAAGTAATATTTCCTAATATCCAGTCTGAACCTCCCTGGTGCAACTTGAGGCCATTTCCTCTTATCCTATCGCTAGTTACTTGGGAGAAGAGACCAACACCCACTTCACTACAACCTCCTTTCAGTTAGTTGTAGAAAGTGATAAGGTCTCCCCTCAGCCTCCTTTCCTCCAGGCTAAACAACCCCAGTTCTCTCAGCCGCTTCTCATAAGACTTGTGCTCTAGACCCTTCACCAGCTTTGTTGCTTTTCTTTGGAGATGCTCCAGCAGCTCAATGTCTTTCTTGTAGTGAGGGGCCCAAAACTGAACACAGTATTCAAGGTGCAGCCTCACCAGCATTGAGTACAGGGGGATGATCATTTCCCTAGTCCTGCTGGCCACACTATTTCTGATACAAGCCAGGATGATATTGCCTTTCTTGGCCACCTGGGCACACTGCTGGCTCATATTCAGCCGGCTATTGACCAACACCCTCAGGTCCTTTTCCACCAGGCAGCTTTCCAGCTGTTCGTCCCCAAGCCTGTAGTGTTGCATGGGGTTGTTGTGGCCCAAGTGCAGGACCCGTCACTCAGCGTTGTTGAACACCATACAATTGGCCTCGGCCCATTGATCCAGCCTGTCCAGGAATTAGCTCCAAGGAAGCCTGGAAGTAAAATACTGTTGTAGTGAGTTGCATTTTCTGTGTGATTTCTTTTCTTTTTTTTATGGCACCATGAACTGGAGTCATCACATTCTAAGTGACTCAAGAACAGAAATTTTTGCATCTGCTACAGTGAAGCATTTGGTTTTGCCTACATCCATGCCAGGTGCTTGAGATAAGGAGTACCATAAGGGTCTTCACAGCAACAGGGAGCAGAGCTGATAATATATTGTGTGTGAGGGCAGTGAAGAGGTATGGGAGGGGTGTGGGGTGGCATTTGGAAGCAGGAGAACTGCACAGACATGTTTGCCTGGTCCAGGTAGGAGTGAATCCTCAAAGGCTATTCAGGATCTGGCTGATGTTCACAAGAAAGTTTCTCCACAGATCTTGCTGACCTGAGTCACTGTAAGGCACATGAGGAGGGCAGTGCTGGTCCCATACATGGAAGTGTCAGTAAGGGCATCTTCTCCTCTCTCTACAAACCAGGCAGAGAAGGGTTGCAGACCTGCTTCCACCAAAGCCTGGAAGTTTTCTGAGCTTAAGCCTGTCTTGTTGGACAGATGATTCTTGGAACTGGTTTCCTTCTCTCCTAAACTTTATTTTTAGATAAGCCTTCCCCTTCCCAATCTCAAGTTTTATCCCTATCATCTGTTACTTAGCACAAGGGTACTGCTAACATACCCTGCTCTTCTTTGCTTTGCCCAGCATTTGGCACTCTGACCTAGCTATAAATTATACATATTTTCCTTTTTCTGTCAGATCAGTGCATGGGCCTGCAAGTACTGAGAAATTTCCTCCGAATTGCTAAAGCAATCATTTCACTATGTAGCAAGTGAAGTCCTTAGTGATGTGTATGATATAATGAATTCAGTAATCACAGTAGGACTGTTTAAAGTCACACTTTTGGATAAGAAAAAGAAAAAAGGAAGCTTTAAGTGGCAGAACTACAGTCATTCAACAACCATCCTCTTTCCTAGAATAAGATTCTCCATCTTGCTACTAGTGTGCTGTCTCCAAAGCAGAATTAATCTCTTTGCAAAATCCTTATCGCAAGACAAAACCAATTAGTGGAGACAAGAGTAATAGTTTAACAGAGGACTGCTGTGGTGCACAGGAATCTGTGAACTGTCCTCACTTCAACTGTTGCAACTTAAACTTTGCAAAGTTTATCTTTGATAATTAGATTTGAACTTGAAGTTACTCAGTTTTACATGGATCAGTTTGCTGGATAACAGGTCAAGGGTTCTTTTTTTTTGAAAAATGGAGCTTTTAATTCTGTCCATCTAAGTCATGCTATTGCCAGGCTCGTTCAGACTTTGACCTGCTCTTACTTTGGAGCTTTGAACATCGACCAGACTCAAAGGACACAGTAACACTCCAGGCTGTGTGGGTATAAGCATGATGCCCACAAAATGGCAGCTGTGAAAAGAACTAAAGCAAGAAGAAGATGGGGTGGCGTCCTGGCTGTGACTTTTCATAGTTTGGCATGGGCTGCTTTTGCCTCCTGTGATGCTGAATAAAGCACGTTTGTCTTTTGTTTTCTCTGCTGTGTTTATGATGCAGCTTTACATATCTGCTGTGATACAGCTTTATTTTTCTCTGTGGTCTCTACCTCTGGGACGCCTGACTCATTGAGGTGACTGGATGTTATGTTTATGGTTGCAGTAACAGACTGTAAGTTCGGGGAAAAAATAATAATAATAAAAATATATACGCATATGTATGTATGTACATATGTTCCTTCCAAAAGTTGGGCATTTATCAGCACCAGTAGACTGAGAGGAGTGTCTGGGGTGGGGGACAGTAGAAGAGGGAGGGAAAGCTGTTGCACTTGTGCTTTAACAGCATTGAATTATCCTGTTCTTCTGGATGGGACCATTCAGAGCTAGAAGTTCTGATTTTCAGAAATCAAACCTGTCTCAGAAAGCTCTAAAGTGGAAGTCAATCCATCCATTAGTTTTTTATTAGATATGCTGTTTAGACCAAAAGTTAATTTGATAGGCACAGCGGGACTCTCATCTCTGTTGGTGATTGTAGAAACTATCTGACAGAGTAACAGTTGTGCAAATGCCCTGTTTCTTGCCTCACATATTTTTTTTAATACTAGAACAGCAAGTATTCTCTAAATCTTTTTAAGCTGTTTCCATTCTATTACAGTGAGTATCAATTTTCTTCATGCTTTCCTGACAGCTTCTGTTACTTTGATTCAATTTTTGAGACATTTGTGCCCAATCTTCTTCAAGGTATTTGAGTGTTTAACCCTTGGAGAGTTTGGTGCTTAGGCATATTGGATAACTTTTCTGTTCAGGATAATCTCTTGAATTCAAAGGGACTAATCACATGATGTTGTTCATGCCTACATATCTGTAAGGTATGGTTCAGTTGCACGATTCCTCTAGTGTATTGGTCTACAAGATATTGCTAGTACTCGTAAAGGTTAATTTATTAATATGTCCCTGAGTGATTTCAGTGAGCATTTATGCTCTTGGAGAAACAAGACTTTGATTTCCCTAGATATAAAAAGAGATTCATATCCTTTAGGAGAGCACCTTATGTACCTTGCTGTTGTTATTCTCTTACTGGAATAGCATGAACCATTGGTTTTAATAAGGGGATTAAGTAAAATAAGCACACTTGGCTGCATTGCCTGGGAACACATATCGATACAAAACTGTTCTGGAAGATCCAGTTGGGAGCTCGTTCTGTGGTGTGTGTTTAAATACATTCCCACTTGGCATAACATTTAAATATAGATTTAATTAATGCCTATCTATCTGATTTGTTGAACTGAGACCACAATCATTAAACAAGGTGGTAACAGGTGACAACAGTTTGTTTGGTGGGCCATCAAGACCTTGTATTCCCTATGGAGCCAGGGAATGCTTACTCATCAACAAACTGTTCCTCTTAGTGTGGGAAAAGATACAACGTGGGCTTTAGGAGCATCAGAAGGCTTTTGCATCTCTTCACGTCATCCCACACTGTCAAGAGGTGGTGATAGTTCTACTTTTGATATCTCAAATCTCTTCTTTGCAGAGATTCAATTACAAATTTAATTAAAAAAGGAGACAAAAGGAAATAGCGTGTCTTCCCTAGAGGAATATTCCTAACACTGAGTGTGTGGTCACCGAACAGAAGGGAAAAGGAAGCAATCGAGCATGGGAAGGCAACAACTCCTGGAACGACTGCCAGGGTACGGTCTGTTCCATAACATCAAGTGCTACTCAGCTCTGTGCCTTGCACAATACTTGGGGTTTTCTTGTTTGTTTTTCCTTTCTCAAGGAAGATGACTTTCCTCCAAATAAAGATATTATTCAGATTCCACCCCCCCCCCCCCCCCCCCCCCCNAACAGAAACCTATTTGCAAGTGTGAAAATTAGCAAAGAGCTCTTGTAAATGGAAAATCCCAGCTGAGTTGTTGAAAAAGATTGTCCCTCCTTACTACTGAAACTATTCTTCTGACCAAGTCTATATTTAATCCTTCTGTCAGAGAAACTAATAGTTTGGGGGAAAAAGTTGCAAGAAGAAAAACTGCGCTAGTAGAGTCTGTTATATAGACTAGCTTGTAATAGAGATCTTTCCCTGCTGAGAACCAAATAAACCTTTCAGATACTTTTGGCAGAGCTGCACTAACCTATATTCCTTAGTGCTTCAATAGGAACATGTGCCTGCAAAAACATATCAGTGTAACTGCAGAATCACAGAAAGGTTCAGATTTGGAGAAAGTCTAGTCCACCCCGCATGCTCAAAGCAGAATCATCTAGAGCAGGTTGCTCAGGACCTTGTCCAGTTGCATTTCAAAAATCTACAAAAATGGAGACTCCTCAACTTCTCTGGGCAACCTGTTCTGGTGGCTGACCACCCTCACAGTAAGCATGAGTGGGGGAAGCAGAGGGAAAGGATCACTTCCTAATGTAGCCCACAATTACCTTTTTGCCACAAGTGCACGTTGCTGGTTCATGTTGAATTTGGTGCCCACCAGGATCTCCAGGTCCTTTTCTGCAAAGCTGCTTTCCAGCCTCTTGGCCTCTGGTGTGTACTGGTGCCTGGGGTTACTCCTCTTCAGGTGCAGGACTTGTACAACAAACCAAAACTGTTGGCACCAGTATCAACCCTTGAGGTACATCACCAATGACTGACCTCCAACTGGACTTCATGCTGGTAATCACAATGTTTTGAGCCTGGCATTTCATCCAGTTTTTGATCCACCTCACTGTTCACATCTCTAGTCTGTACTTCAGTTTGTCTTTTATTATATTATGGGAAACAGTGTGGAAAGCCTTTCTGAAGTTGAGATAAACAACATCCATTGCTCTCCCCTCATCCACCATGCTCATCGTCTTGTTGTAGAAGACTATCAGGATGGTTAAGCATGATTTTCCCCTTCATAAGTCCATACCAACCACATCCAATCACCTTCTTACCCTTCATATGTTTGGAAGTGTTTTTCAGGACTTGCTCAGGGATGGAGGTGAGGTTGACCAGCCTGCAATTCCCCAAATCCTTCTTACCCTACTCAAAGATAGGAGTGACCTTTGCTTTCTTCCAGTCCTTGGGAACCTCCCACAATCACCATGACCTTTCAAAGATAATTGAGAGTGGTCTTAGACTCATGAGTGAAACCTGTCAGGGCCCATGGACTTGTGTGTGTCCAGATTGTCTAAATGTTCCTTACATGATCCTTGTCCACCCAGGGTAAGTTTTCCATGCTCCAGCCTTTCCTACTGGTCTCTGGGGCCTGGGATTTCTGAAGGCTGATTTTATCAGTAAAGATGGAGGTGCAAAAGGCAGTGAGTGCTTTTTCTATGTCCTTTGTCACCAGCTTCCCCTCTCCTTTCAGCAGTGCCTCCATGCTGTTGTGGAATGCAGGTCTGTGTACCTGTAGAAGCCCTTACAGCCCCTTGCCAGATTCAACTCCGGGCGGGCTTTGGCTTGCCTAACCCTGTCCCAGCATACTCAGACACTGTCCTATATTCCTCCTGGGTCTTCTGACCCTAATTCCACCTCATGTGAGCTTTCTTTTTATATCTGAGTTTTGTCAGGAGCTTCTTGGTCACCTATGCAGGCCTTTCAGTGCTTTTGCTTTAGCATTGGTAAAGTCATCCTCTTTGAAAAGCACGGAGCACAGGGAATGTAATTTCAGGGGGAATAGACTTACTATCTGCAACTTACATAATACAATAGGATATTTATAAATTGCATTTTGGGGGTTTGATTTATGGGAATTGACTGAAATGATAAATGAACACGGTTTTTAATGAGGTGCACTGTTTTCTGCACATTTGGGACAAATTCATCTCTTAGAGTTCATGCGTCTTCCAGCAAAGATAAATTAAACCTGGCAATAAACTTTTCATACTCCAGACTTACAGAGACAAAGCGGATCCTCTTGCCTTCTTGTATTAGAGCAATCTTCCTCCAATTTATCCAAAACTATCTTCAGCATCAAGTAGCATAAAAATGTGTCTGGCTATTGTTAATAATAAACCCTGAGTCAGCTCTAGAGAGGCAGATTTCGAAATCAATGAAGCTAAGTGGAGTGGAGGAGAGAAAAATAGTCTACACAGCAGCTTTCTGACTTTGCAGTCTGACTTGGTGAGTAAAAGTCATAAATTTGTGGACAGATGAAAAGCAAAAATGGTGAAATGCCAAAAGCTTGATTGTGAAGCCTGTTTGAATCAACCAGCACACAGTCTCTTAAGGGGGAGCCTAAGTTGACAAAAACCCTAAGATGAAAGGTGTGAGTTATTGTTGCCATCTTCACTATTTTCACTGTAAATGTGCTGTTAAAACTTACGTTGTACTCAACCAGTTTCAAAAGTTGATAGCTGTGTTTCTGCTGGGTTATTTTTTGGTCCAGCTCAATGACTCAGATGCTGAGACATAATATCTGTTTTCCAGATTGAAGCAGTGAACAAGGGTTACTTCTAGCTTAACAAATCAACTTGCTTCAAATAGCAATAATAAAAGGCTACCTAGTTGTTTTTTTTTTTTAATCTATGACCCATGCAGACTCCATGCATAAGTTTTAGCATGGTGCCAACTCACACAAGAGTGTGCGTGATGGGGAAGTGCAGGATGTTTGTGAGTGTTTCTCCTGCTGCAGGTCTCCTTTTGAGTGTAGAGCCCTGTGATATAGCATGGTCCCCACCACAGCAGCGTGCTGTGGCTGTTCAGCTTCTCTATGATGGAGCAGTAGATCTGTAGCCAGGTATCTATGGTCATCGGAGTCAAGGAACCAACAAGTTGCAGGACAGAAATGCTCTTGGACAGCAGTATGCTCAAAATTGGGTGCATCTTGAGTCTGATCACTACCTACGAGCAAGGGTTGTTGCAGTTTGGCCCAAATGAACATAGTGGATGATTCAAGGAAATTTCTGCACTCTGACACAGTGCAGAAAAGGGTAGAATTGAAGAAAATTAAGAGACCCCGAAGTTTCTTGTCTCATCATCACACCAGCAAGAGAAGAAAATTGGAAGACAAGTATTGTCCCTGCTCACATCAGATAGGTAGATTTTACAACAGAAGGTAGCAGAACCAAAGCACCAGGAATGCCCAATGAGAACAGGCAATGTAAACTGCATGGCATAAAATTGAGGTTTAACGAGGCCAAGTGCCGCGTCCTGCGCTTTGGTCACAACAACCCCATGCAACGCTACAGGCTTGGGGAAGAGCAGCTGGAAAGCTGCCCGGCAGAAAAGGACCTGGGGATGCTGGTCGACAGCCGGCTGAACATGAGCCGGCAGTGTGCCCAGGTGGCCAAGAAGGCCAATATCATCCTGGCTTGTATCAGGAATTGTGTGGCCAGCAGGAGTAGGGATCGTGCCCCTGTACTCGGCACTGGTGAGGCCGCACCTCGAGTACTGTGTTCAGTTTTGGGCCCCTCAGTACAAGAAGGACACTGAGGTGCTGGAGCGTGTCCAGAGAAGGGCAACGAAGCTGGTGAAGGGCCTAGAAAACAAGTCTTATGAGGAGCAGCTGAGAGAACTGGGGCTGTTCAGCTTGGAGAAGAGACGGCTGAGGGAGACCTTCTCGCTCTCTACAACTACCTGAAAGGAGGTTGTAGTGAAGTGGGTGTTGGTCTCTTCTCCCAAGAAACTAGCGATAGGATAAGAGGGAATGGCCTCAAGTTGCGTCAGGGGAGGTTTAGACTGGACATTAGGAAGAATTTCTTTACTGAAAGAGTGGTTAGGCATTGGAACAGGCTGCCCAGAGAGGTGGTGGAGTCGTCAACCCTGGAGGCATTCAAAAAAGGTGTAGACGGGGCACTCCAGGGCCTAGTTTAGGAGTCATGGTGGTGTTAGTTGATGGTTGGACTTGATGATCTTAGAGGTCTTTTCCAACCTTAATGGTTCTATGATTCTATGATTCTATGATTCTGTTTTACAGCACATAACTAGGTACTGAGCCTGGACCTAGGCTTTGGGTAATGTTTCAGCATAGCTGACACATGGATAGTTCAGTGGGGTTTTTATTTCTTTTTCCTTCCATATGTTTCTTTTATGAGAGGTCCCCAATGAATACATCCTACAATGCATCCAGTCTTACAGCAATTGCACTATGGCAGAACATACCATTAACTGGGCTGCACATTTGTGTGGAATCCTGGTATTGACTATTCTACATAGTTGCATAAAAGGAAATATTACTGCCTGCTAGAGCTTCCCATTTACTAGCACCAATTATTTGATCTGATCTGTACCCTGGACTCTTGATAATATACCCTGTCTGTCAGTAAGAATCCTACTTAAAATACTAGTGTTTGTAACACTACAGTTAACGCTTCTTGAAAATGTTGGTTCCTTTCCCTCATTTTTAAATTAGAATTGTGGACTCTGATCCTGACAGGTCTTTTGACTTTCACCAGCTGTTCAGTGGTGTTATTGTATGAAATTTCATTTGACTGCCCAGGTAAAAGAGAGAAGAGGGGTGTGCCCTTGTCGTACAGCTTGATGTTTGACTGTAAACATGCAAAGTGTATGGAGACATTTGCATCATATGGTCTCAGTGGTGGTGGCTGCAGGTGGTGGCTTTTGAAGACATTAATAACAAATCACTGTGCTTTTAGAGATCTGGGTTAAACAGTTTGTTAATGTTCTGCAGGATTTCAACTTTTTTAGGAATCCAGGACTGTTCTGAAGTTATTGTTTGCTGCTGAATTTTGGATGATGTTCTTTCCAAACAGCAATTTGTGCAGTATATCTTGCTGTGACCATCAGGTCTTTGCTTTTCAATATCATGTGTCCCATATAAGCCACTGGGAGGTACATATTGCAGAGAATAGACTGGCCTTTCATTGGCTTGACAAGAGCTTTAACAGGGAGGAGATATTTCTTCAAACCTGTTCTGGCATATGTAGTAAGAATCCATTTTAAATTTGGACGATAAATCTAGTTTTGGTTGAAAGCTTGCCAGGCACAATGAAAGAGTAATCCATTTGATTGCTGTGTAAAATGCTGGTCCTAGACTATGTATGTGAGGACATGTGGCTAAAGGCAGTGCTCAGAGTGCTGGAGAAGGAGGCTCAAAAGCAGTATGCTTTATTTTTGGCACTCATCAATCTGCTGTCTGATCCTAGGCAAGCTGTTTATGCCACAGTGTTCATATGTAGATCCTCAAAACTGCGTTTAAATAACTAAATAAGCAGTCTGATTTAGAGGCATCAATGCTTAAATTTAATAATCTCTTTCTGAGTTGTCAGAGGTATTATGAGGTGTAATTAATGTACATAAAGCACTTAATGATCTTTTCTTTACCTGTCTACATCTTTATCCAGATTTTTATGTCATGCTGATGAAAGACTCTAAGTTGAAAGTAATTACTGTATATATGAAGAGATGACTGAGAAAGCCTAATAGCATAATTACCCTTATCAATAGATTTTCTTGAGAGCAACTTTGTTGTCCTCCTCTGAAGACAGTGATGATTAGAAATGATTTTATTTGCATAATTTCTCTTCTGAATAAGACTGTTTTGTGAGGACATAAGTGATAAAATGCCATTCCAGGAGACTGGAGCAAGTCTGATGCATTTGCAGTTGATTCAGGAAAACAGTTTTGCAGAAACTGAACCATCTTTCTTTGAACAAAGGTGCAGGATGCTCTTGCCTGGCTCTTCTTCCTTCCCATCCCCATTCTCTTCCCTCTGTTCAGCCAAAGTGATTGAGGGGCCTTTAGGATCATCTAAAAACTTTTGACTCCGAAGATCATGGCAAAAAGACAAGGCTTATATCACGTTTATCTTAGGCAACCAGCTAAGCCTGTTTGTTCTCACAAGTGCTGAGCAGTGCGTTGGTGAGTGGGAGAGGGGGAAGATGTGGCTCTGACCTTCTGCCTGCTCTTTGTGGCCATGGTGGAAGTTCGCCCAGCCTTGCTGCTCCTGCAGACTGTCATGTTGTGTCATTCTTCCTTTTTCCTGTATAGCTTCATGACATTTTTTGCCTTCGATGCAGCGGATTTCAGGCGTGACATATGTACCTCAGGCTGCAAGTAATTTGACAATAGACTTTCTCCTAGTCTCCACAAAAAGCTTGGCAAAGCTCAGGCCGCAGGCTGCTAGGACTTCTCCAGTGTTACACATTCAGATCCTTAATAAAAATGAGACAGTAGTGTTTAAAGGGGATAAAAGTACTGAGTGAAGAAAGATGCTGCATAAATGCAACTGTCTGCTGTACCCCCAGAAGTGTCTGTGGCTTAGCCCAGCTCCGAACTGCACTAGTCGGTCGCGGGCCAGGCCCAGGCTGTACAACCCGGTGCTGTGTAAAGGCTGAACAAAAGATACTCATAGCTTGCTTTAGTCTAGAACTGAGTTCATAGGTCTTCTTAGAAAAAAAAAAAATATGGATTGTTATCCATATTAGAGCAGGACACTAAGGCAAGCAATACACTTTACAGCAATTAAAAGACAAACAGAACTGCTTGGGGGCATAAAATGCAAATAATTCCCAGATGTATGGCTAGTGACTGGGGTTATAAACCCAGAGACAGTTCCTATTCACTAGAAGAGGGAGGCTACAGAACAGCCTGAGTGTATTTCTTTGCTTCCTTGACCTGACCTCTGTGTCCTGGTCAAGGAAAAATTTTTGATATACAGCCTGCTTTCCAAGCTCACATCTTCTGGCGTCTAGCTGTCATAAGAAGGCAGCAACATCCAAGCACTTATTGGACCTCAGAGAACTCACAGTGGAGAAAAATAGCTTAAATTCTGCAACTGCAGAAAAAGCATCCTCTGTATTAAACAGTGGAAAACAAACAAACAAACAAAGCTGTGATCTCCAAATAACATTTTTTCCCTTCCTAGGTCATTAGAAGTGCTTCTGTCTGACCTTGGTTTACTAAAAATTACATGCTTGCTTCCCTTTCTCTCTCAATAGGAATAACACCTTTCTGACTCATTTACCCGGTACTTATGTCATGGGAAAGTCATATGGAAAGTGGGCAGGTTTGGAGTCTCTTCCCTGGGCTACTTCAGGGTTTGTGTTTTAATTCAATAATATAATATGAAATGCATTAATGAACTGGAAAACACGGTTCTTCTCCCAGGAGAACAAGTGAACCGCTGCACTCCAAAATCAGTCATTTATTTGCTCAGTGTTAGGAACATTTCCGGGTATTGAAACACGCCTGGCTATACTCGGAAATTGTTATAACAGTTCTGTACACAGTTTTGACCTGGGGCAGATGCCACTATTCCAAATGAGTTTTGGATGTGGTCTGGGAGATAGCATGGACCAGAGACCATTGCCAAAAGGCAACTTGGCTGCAGCCACCCTGGTTAGCAAGGTAAGTGTTTAGTAGTCAGGTCATGTCAGAGAGTGCCAGAGAAAGGTGCAAAGGCATTTAATGTAGGGGTCTAAAAGTAACCTCGCATCCTCAGTTGTGCCATGGCTCATTTCTGGCAGGATTCAACAGCCTGGGAGCTGGGACAGCGTCCTGGGAAGGAAGAGGTGTGAATCACTTTGTAGAGTCCATACGAATTTAAAAAATGTGATTCCTCATTGCATAGTCTATTTACAAACTGGCACTGACTCCATTATACTTTATATCTACCTGCACAGCAAACGGAGCAGCCATTGTATTTCAGTATTTGTTGCTTTTTTTTTCCCCTAAACATTTTCTTCATTATAGAGTAGTGAGGTCAACTTGAACTCTAACTTTCTACACTCACCTTAAAATTTAAATAAAAAAGTGTAACAATGTCTCCAGGTTCTTGGAGATGATTTTTTATTTGTAATCTACTGTTGTCATAACATTACTGACAAATTTTTCTTTCTACGCTACTTGACATTGATAAAGCCTCAGCTGGATGTCTATATTTAACTTTGAACACTGTACTTCAAAAAGAACAGGAACCAAGTGGATAGAGCTAGAAGAAAGGCAACAAGAAGGGTCATGTTTTCTAGACCTCTGATCAATGAAGAAAAATTGAAAGAATTGGATTTGTAGAGTAAGGAGAGAGAGACAGAAGTCGTCAAATGTACTAACATCTGTGCGAAGACAACAAAGAACAATCCAATCCCCATTTCTGTGATGAATAAAGCAGGAAGAAATGGGCTTAAATTTTGAGAGGGCAAACTGAGTACCAGGTAAAACTTCGTAACAAAAGGGGGGTCTGGAATGGATTGATTCGAACTGCTGTGGGCTTTCTAGATCAACTTTTTCTTAAAATCTTTCAGGCAAACTGCTATCAGGAATGACCTGGGATAGCTAGGCTAGTCTTGGGCTCAAGTGATGCATTAGGAGGTCTCAATCTCCTTTCTTGTTCTATGACTTTGGCTTTTTTTCTTCTGTAAGCTTTGAATATTAATGAAGTAATGTCAATATATTTCAATCTATTGCAAAACATCTTCGGAGAGGTTTTCTTCCCCCCCGCACCTGTTTGGCTTCAAAATCCTCTTATCTGTCTGAAGACATCCTCTTTATGGACCTGCAAACATGAAACAAGATTTCAGGGTATATATGTATGCATTTATCTGTCTTCAAAAGATAGATATTTTAATTGGTCTTCTGTTCATTGCTATATTATTTATCTAAGGATATACATTTACCCTACACTGAGGAAACATAGACTATGAACACCTTTTGATAATGAGATCTTGGCCTTTTTCTGCACATTGTCTCTGAATTTTGTGTTAGCTACCAACAGCTCACTTGCAGAATGTTTTTTTTTTTCACTCTGGCAGGCTAACAGTAAAATCTTGGGTGGCACAGGGTTCCTGTCCATAGCAAGCCTAAAAGAAAAGAGTGAATCCAAAAAGTTGCACAAATAAAGTTGGTGGAGCTTGTCCATCGTAATTTTCACTTGCATTGCCATACACTCCAAAAATGAGAAGATTTTAATGTGGAAGAAAGTACTGGTTAAAGTACAGTTGTTAAATGTTTGTAAGGTAACATTATTTACAAGACCTTAGTATTTTAGCAAATTTTTGGAAAATCTCCATCAGCAAGCCAGTAGCTCAACCCACAGATGCCACATACACAGGGAAAGGTGCAATGGACAAATAGGCACTCCCAAATCTGGTGTTTGGACAAACTAATGCTCCACTCCGAAGTGTAAAACCAAAAAGATCAGATTCCTCCCCAATGTTGCATTACTGTTTTTTTACTTTGATTTAAAAAAAAATTATTATTAATAACTATTAATTAGCAGCAAGTCACATGTTATCCAGTGGAACCTCGTCACCTTAAAGATCTAATTATCTGTGTGAAGGCTGCCATCTTTCCTGACTTGGGGTAGTGGCCGGGGATTAGACATTTGCTAGCCCTCATCCGTAGCCTGGTTTCACCAAAAAACAGTGTATGAGTGTATAAGTGACCAGAGTGCCTACTTAAGGAAAGTCCATGTGACTGAGACTGGAACAAAAGAGATGGGAAAGGAGCTGGTTCTAGTAAAATCTATAATATAACCTTTTGGCAAAATTGGAAATTAATGCCTTTGAATAATTTTGCACAGATAATCCCCAAGATCTACCATTTTGACTGCCTTGGGATTCCATATGATAATATGAGGGACAGTCTAGCAGTCCTAGGGCTGCTTTTTAGTGAGGCTTCTTGCAGATAGAGAGAAGTCTGCAAAAGAAAACTTAGTCCTAGGATTGATTGCTCCATCCAAGAAACCTCCTTCCAGAGGCAAGAAAACAGAACAGATGCTTCGTTTTTCTACAATTCTTCCCTAATGATTGTACAAACTGAGTGCAGTTTCTTAATGATGTGCTTTTAGTAATATTCTGCAATAACTAGGCAAGATGCCAGTTGACAAATTACAACAAATATGTCCTTCTTAATCCCTTCATGCTCTCCCTGTTGGCTGGGGCCCTAATGAGCATGGGCTGCTGTGTTGCAGGAATAAATGCTCAGCTGCATGAATGGCTCCACTGCTCCTTGTATATATCTGGTATAATGGTATATTAAAAAGTTGGGAAACATTCTGTCTTACTGAAAGGGAGAAGTGGATGATTTCTTGGCATATTACAAGTGGATTAGATCTCTTCATCAGTGGTTTTTTCCCCTGGACCATGACAACCTGGAAAAAGATGCTGTTCATAAAAAGGGTTCCTCTAATCACAAATCTCATTAAGACAGTCTGAGTGACAGCAAGTCACTGTGAACTGAAAGAGCATAGCTTTGCTTTCAGCACACTTTCCATTAAAAATTACATACAAGAGGTGAAGAGAGTCACAGCGTAAACCATAGGGAATATACTTTGTGTAAAAGCACACCAATGACCAGAAAATCTGATTCTGGGAATAAAATATACAGCATCTGCAAATGGAGGATAGGCTTTTAAAGTCCATTTAAGTGTGTACAGTCCCCAAAGCATCTAGTTGCTTTTCTCAGCTTCTGCAGAAGTAGGAAGTAACAGTTCAGAACTGAGCTGTTGGTAAGTAACCATGCTAAGAGTGTATTGCAGACAGTGTGTCCTTGTCAGTCATGAAAAGGCTAAAGTTACTAACTAAAGCAATGCAAATAAAGTAATGATTTCTACTCTGTTTCCAATTCCAAAGACTTTGTGCAAGATATTTTGTCCTAAAGAAATTTTCCTCGCAAATGTAATGAGCCTAAAGCAGGAGAAAATATATTTGGAAGGTGATTGAACGAATGGGATTACAGGAGAAATCTGGAGTTAGGATCACGAGTTCCATCAAAATGGAGTAGGGAAGGCTTATTTACTTCAATAAAGCAGGATAAAGAGGAGTTATGAGAAGATCTATGAGAAAATCCTCATCAAATACTCCATTTCAGAAAGCCTGTGTCCATGCAACAGGAAAGAAGCAGGGGCAGAAGTGCCACGGTTACCAGCACAGACTTTACCCAAGGTCCAGTTCTAGGGACAGAGTTGCGTGGGTTTCTGCAGGAAAGGAAACATGTCCTGCTCTGCAGTTTGCTTGCCAAGTCACAATACAGGCTTCGTGACAGGCCTGTGTTTAAAACCTGTGACCTCTGGAGGTGGAAAAAAACAGCCAAAAATTAACAGCTTCTGCTGCCAACTTCCAAGCACACGTACCACCCAGTTCCTGGGTTACGTCTGCAAACACCATGGCCTGTGGTGACCGTACCACACTTTCTTGCAAGGTACGTCCATGGCTGTATTTGTATAAAGGTACGAAAAGCGGAGGCTGTGATGTGGTTTTGGTACTTGTATAGAAGTGTATAGGCCTTGATGTTATCCCAGCACACCTTGCTTCCCCAAGCAATGGCTGAGCCCCTGGTTAGAGAGAGGAAAAACTTGAATGTAGAGTCTGACAGTAAATGGTTCTACTCCACCCTCATTTCTCCTTGAGCCAGGGAGCTGCCAGTGCTTACACACTCCCTATGTGGGTATCAAGCTCCCTGCCAGCATGCTAATCAGTGCCTTTATTCCAGGATACAGCTGCTGCCGAAGGAGTTGGCCTTGGGTATGTCCAGGTGATGCAGAAAAAATGGTATTGGTATCTCTAGAGTGTGTAGGATCTTGTACAGAGGTTGCTGGCTTAGAGAGAAGGATCCTAAAAGGCAAACTAAGCAATGGTTTTTCTGATAGTAGGACTATCTGAGCTGTTGCACATTTTTGAGTTCAGCCTGGTACTAGATCAGATTGCTGAGCTTGTTACTGTCTCTACCAGATACCTGTAGAGACACCTGAGTGGAACCCCTGTGAGCTACCTGTGGGCAGAATGGCTCATCTAGAGGATTCGTAAGGTTAGCACATGAGGACCTCATCTTCGGGAGAGAAATACAAAGTCTGACAGGCACATTCCTTGAATGTACACTTAGAATTGAAAGAAACTGGAAAGAAAAGTACTTGTTTAGTTTCTTCCCTCTGTATCTCTCCTGGGTTCAGAATTGCCCACCCTTATTCTGTGGTTCAATGGGGTAGTCAAATTTTCTATAGCTAAAATCAGATTAGTAGTTTCTACAGGACAGGGAAATTTCAAAATAAAGAAAAAAATCTTTTTTTCCCCCTGCATATTTTTTTCCTTTGAATTAACATTATGATTCACTTATTTCCATAACAGTTGTCAACTGTTTTGGTTTATACCATCAGATATTCACGGGGCTGACAGGATGATAGAGGAGCTGTGATTGTCACATAATCCCATGATTACAGAAGATAGGGTTTTTATAAAACATGGTGAGACCACTGACCAATTCACCAGGGTTGGCAGTGCTGCAGATGAATGACCAGCAAAAACTATACAGGAGAAAGAGGAACCACTTGCAGAGAGGGAAGGAAGGGACTCTCTGGGGTAATAGCAGCTACTTCCAAGAATACAGGGAAGATCCCTCCTATTCTTGGCACCAAAGAGCTGCTGTATGTGAAGGTCTCATGTCCTGCAGATACTGAAGGGACCCATAACTCTGGAACTATTATCTGGAAATTTTATTAATCCCGGTAGCTCAGTATATGAGCTGTGTCTTAACAATCTGTCCAAACCTTTAATAGGCTTTCTGAGCCACTGCCTCACAACTTATATTCTCACAACACAGAAACAGTATTTTTTAAAAATCCACTAATTTCATCAAATAAATTCTTTGCAGCACAGAAAAACTCTCCCAGTAGAAACTTACACATTGTCAAATCATGCAGACACAGCAAAGTTTGCACTGCTATGGAAACAAAGCTAAAGATGGCATATGCTGTGAAAAAAACCTTGCAAGTGACTGTGAAAAGTAAGTTTATAAGAATGACACCTTTCTGGCTGATCTTGAAAGACATGATGTAACACAAGCATCTTGGGTTAGAAGGCTGTTTTTATTTAGTTTTCCACAGAGACAGGTTACTTTCACCTCTATTTTTAGAAGTCTGACATCAAAAACTATCAGCATACATATAGGAGCTATACAGGTAGAGAGACATCTGCCAGTACAGAGTTACACTTCTCCTATCAAACACATTAAGAAGAACAAATATGGTCCCTTCCATGCCCATCTAATAAAAGAAGAACTGCTAAGTCAGGACAGAATATTAATCATAATGTATTTTCTTTATATGAATCTAGTTATTCATAAAAGAGTAAAAAAAAATCTAGTCGCTAATGTTTAAACAAAACATACTTTATACATTTGGCTAGGCTGAAATATCATACCTTGCCAAATGAAAAAATGCTCTCTAACTGTAGTTTCCCTAGCAGCTCAGTAGGTATGCAAGGCATGCAGTTAATTTCCTGCCAAGGCTGAGAAAAATGGGTAGGTCTGAGATAATATTGCTAGTGTGCTTGAAAAAGATCTTTGTTGTTAATGTGGTAGTTGACCACGTATACATATTTTGACTCTTCGTCTTCTTGAAAATTTCCCAGGTACAACTTTTGGGTTGACTCCATTTTAGCTCTCAATGATGGAGGGCTCAATGGGAGGTGGAACAGGATTTTCCAGAGCGCTACAGTCATCAGTGAGGAACACCAAGTCCTGGAGAAACAAAAGAGAAGGCTGACATTTATAAGGAGGAAGGCAGAAGTCAGCACAATGTTGAGAAGCTCAGGCCCTGATCCAATTTTTCTTGTCAGGGGACAGGATGGAGACAGAAGGGGCTAAAAGCAGACACTATGTCCCTGTTGGCGCATCTTGACCTACCCTTCTGCAGTAGGAGATCATGATGGTGTACAGACTCCGGGCTTTTTCCTTCAGCTCACTCACTTCAAACACTTCCTCACATCTGGGGTAGGCCACAAAATCACGGAGTTTTGCCAACACGCAGTAATTCTGCAAAGCACGCAAAAGAAGTATGTGTAACCCTGCACAAACACAGATTTATGTTTCTCGTCCACCGCTTACAAAATTCTTACTGCCTCTATGGGAACCTTGAATTCCTACCTCTATGTATGTGTAATCTATGTCACCTTCAGTTAGGAAAATTCACCATCAGTATTTCATAACAAAGGTGTTTGGTCCAAATAAGTGCTTGGAAAGGTGCATAGACACAGTGTTGGCCTGCCAGCTTATTTCTCACATGCTTTAGGAGGCAGCAGTGCCAATACAATCAGATCTGCTCCTGTACTTGGTGGAGTTACCTACAGAATAGGTGCACTGTCTCCCTTTCAAGAAAGCACCTGATTTAGCTGGTGAACAGGTTATCAAGACCTCACAGACATGATTCCTCTGTTCCCGTACAATAGACAATTCTGTGAACACCAGGCAAACTTTTTTTCAGAGTAATTTTTACCTCAGACTTTGCATTATCAAAATAAAGCACAGCCAACATTAATTTCACAACGTTCTTGTGAAGCAGGTAAATAAATATCCCAGCTCTTTCTTTAAAGCAAGGGAAACTGAGGCACTGGACTCACATTGCTTGGTCTTTGCAATGAAGTAAGGCACTGGCAGCTCTGGAATTGGGATCTGGAGGGTCCTGACCTGCAAGACTTGATGGTCTAGTTGCCTCTGGCAAAATGTGCCAGACATCTTTTGGTTTGTCTGGTATTTTCTACTTTTTAGTTACCCAGTTGAGCACTGGGAAAAGAAGCCAAATATGTCGGATATCCCAGGGCAGAACACTATGACATAAACTATGTGTGCAGGAGGCTATTTCATCTTTGCTGGGAGATGACTACTGCTGTCTTTTCTCAGTATCACACTTCCATATCCTCAGGCATACTTTTTCTTTCTGGATTCAACAAGTGGCTATTTAAAGCAGGAAAAGCTAGCAAGGTATTCCTGTCCTTCTTTTTATTAAAACTGCAGTGCCAGAAGCCACTCATAATATAAAATGGAGTAGATTTATTAAGTGAAGAAAGTTTATTCTGCAATTCTTCTTTTAAACTATTATTCAAAGTTTTGTTGCACATATTTACCTTCTGAAAAGGCTCCATCACAATAAATTAATAATGTGCAAATGGTAATCACTTCAAAGTATTGATTTCCTCATTTTTGAATTTTTAAACAAGTAAAATCTCATAAGCTCCATATGGATTTTAATAAGGTTCAAAATGAGATTTTTTTTTTTTTGGTCACTCATCTCTCTAGTTAATTAAGCTTTTAAAAATTTGTTTCAAACCACTCTTCTGGGGTACACTCTTAAGAGTTATCCTTTCTTTCTATTAGCTGCTTTTACTGCAGATCAGCAAGAAAGAAGTGTGAAAACTTACGTGTATGTCCAGGTACAGCCTGGGCAGCATCTCCACACATGAATCCTGTAGGAAAGAAGAAAGACCCGTTGCAATTCTGTTTAGAGAGAAAGTTGTGGCAAACGCAAGCAACCCACAGCGTCTTTGCAGGAGCAGTTTTTAGATAGACTCACCACAGCTTTGGAGGTCTGTAACTCCTTAAAGGACTCCGTGATTTCTTTGCTCAGAGACAAGACCCTCGAGTAGCAAGTTGGAGGGGCTGCGTTGGCTAACAGGGCAGCAGAGAGCAGAGCAATCAGGCTCAGCAGCATCTTCATTCTGGGGAGCTTGTCCAAAGGAGGAGGAAGGGAGGAAAAAAAATCACCGTTAGTGGTTAGGCAGCTACTGGTAAGCATCAACGAGTAAGTTTGACAGGTCAGCCCCCAATTAAATAGTCTCCTGCATCAATGGGGGAAAAAAAAAGTCTGGGGGTGGTCCAAGCAGCAGCTTGCTGCCGTTTTAAATTTCCTGCCAACCTATGAGTCAGAGCTGCTAGCACTTTCCTGCCCAGAGCAGGGAAAGGAGGGAATGAGGGTAACAAAAACAAACACCACTGGCACTTTTCATTCCAGAAAGAAAACAACCTAGTGAGCACCTCAAGCAGCAGAAATATGTGTAAGAAACAGCACAGGGTTATCAAAGTGTCATAGGCCCTGATCCTGTATGTGCTTTGGCACGTACACCTCCTTCTTGAGAATGTAATGTACTGCTGTGGGACTACATAGGCTGCAGATAGAGAGAAATCCTTCCAGGACTGGTGTCATATGTTGGCAATATCAATCAGACTTGCTTATCATCCTTAGCAGGTCTGAAAGGTTACCGCTATAAAGGAAACCTCCCAGGTCTAGTATCATCTTCTCTTTCAGCCTATGCAGATGCTCACAATTTTTTAATCAAAACAATATTGCTTGGTATGGCTGCTTGGGGAGACCTGTGTATTTACACATTCGTGGTCTCAAACAGAATGAATACATCTCTATATGGCTGTCATAAACATATAAAAACTATCTTGCTTTCTGAGTTGAATTTATGAGGCTTTGTTCTTTTATTAGATGCCAGACGGAGCTGAGAAATCCCGATGCTGGGATGCAGGCGTGAGGCTGAACATATGTTGTTCTTACATGTTAATTGTCCTGTAAAAGGGAGGTACCCTTGAACGAAGAACTGGTCATTTCACAACTTATCCCCCTGCCCCTTCAAATTCAGTTTCTAGCTAGGTATTAACCAAAATAGTAAAGTATCTGATGAAGTACTGCAATCCCCTAGCATTGCAGTAGACCAAGGAGGTTCATCTGAAGGTGGGAGAACAGCAAATGACTGAACACCTATAAAAGAAAGGGGCTTCCCACCAGCCATTTTAGAGAGAAAATCAAAGTCTTGAAAACTAGTTTTGGGGGAAAAGAAGTATTCTATATGTCACAGAGGACTCTGACTTAAATCCACCAAAACACCTGGAGGAAACAGGGAAAGAGAGCTGCATACTACTGTCTTGTTATACATTTCTTTGCTTTCGTAAAGAACAATTGGTTTAGTAACATCACGTGCTCCTGAAGGTTAAAGTGGTAGATACTCAGACAGGAAAGAAAAGTTGGGAGTGCTGGCTGTGGGAAATTTAGGACTGGCCTTGGCGAATGGGCTGCTGGGTCTTATTTTCAGGAAAAGGAGTTGCCTAGACAAGTGAATGAAGAGGCCAGAGGAAGACGGGAAACCTTCTGAGATTCAGAAGGTTCTGAATGTGTTCTACAAGCGGCTGGCAGAAGTCTCTCAG
>WAAD01039271.1:0-82169 GCA_013389945.1 Fregata magnificens
CGGGATGGCAGGACCACCCCCCCACACACCCCCTTTCCCCTCGCTTCCCCGGCGTGCTTACCTGCGCCCAGCAGCCAGCACCGGACTACCTCTAACATTTGCCCTCCTCTAGCTCTGCACCGTCCCCTTCCCAGGCGGCAAAGCCACTATGCAGGAGGGGAAACTGAGGCACGGGACAATTCCCCCCACCCCCCCAAAGTCAGGCAGGCGGTGGCGAGGAGAGGCAGGAGCGTGCCCTCCTAGTCCTCTGCACCTCACAGACACACAGCATGAGCTTAAGTGGCAAATTCCTCCCCAGCCGCGAGCGCGGTCCCCGCGTACTTTTTATCAGCTCATAATTTAACAAATATCACATTTGCTTATGCCTAGTAATTCCTCCTTCCCTCCGCTAGCGGCTAAACACATTAATATTTCCAGGCACAGTTTCATGCTGGTAAAAGGTGCCGGGGAGCCATCCTTGAAGCACAAAGTCCTGGAGCCACTGAGCAAACGCAGAGCGAGCAGCCGAGCCACAGCTTTCGGGGCGCTGCGCCCCTGGAAGCCGCCCCCAGAGCTGCGGCAGCCGAGCGTTAGGGGAACCCAGGCCTCCTCCACCCGCTGTCCCCGATGACTTCTCCGCGACACGGGACCTTATCCAAAAGTCCTCCCTCCCTCCGTTCCCCACCGTGTGCTCTGCAGCTATTACACGGCACCGATTCTTTTTTTTTTTTTTTTTCCTCCCCTGAAGTCGCTGCCAACCTGCGCTGGATTCAAACTGGTGACCTAGATGTGAAAGGATCCATAGCCCGTTACTAATCCCTGGAGTCTCCGAATCCCCTGTAAACTACTGCTTAATTCACTAACTGTGCTATTTAATCTCTAAAACATTATGAGCTGTGCCGGGCAGAGGAAACACTCAATCAAATAAAGCTTTATTATTATTGTGCGTGCTGATAGGTCATATGAGAAGGGGATTGCTTTGCAAGTCACTCTACTTCTTCCTCTTCTGAAGGCTCTGCTCCTTGAATTTAGCGCTGGTGTGACGTGCTGCCTCAAGTCCTACTTTTCCCCAGAGGAGACAGCAGCTTTCCCCAGCTCTTGGCAGGAGGAGTTTAATCTCCTCAGCTTGCTCTGCTCCTGGCCGGTCTGGAAGGGGAGGGGTAAACACCTGCCTGTAGCAGACCCCCTTTGGGCCCACAAATTACATGGGAGGGGTCTCCGAAACCTAACTGCAAAAAGCAAGACCATCAGCGGTAGGGTGAAAATCCTTGTACAGGGTTGTGGCGTTGCACTGGGGTGCACAAGTCAGAGGAGAAAAAAAGACGCTGCTTTTGCCGATCGCTGCAGCCTCCAAGCACCCCCAGCAGGATGGGGACCCCACCGTGCTGCCTATTCACTGCTGGGGAACACCCTCGTGTGCAGGACCTACAAGCCATCGCCATGCTCGTCAGGCAAGAGCTCGCTCTCTTTGCGAGGCCGCTCCGTTGGATGGGCAGAGACCATATCCTGAGTCAGCAAAACCAAAGGGATTCCAATAACCACAGCCAGTTAACCTTTTAACACAGCCCAGATTGCCAGGAGCATCTTAAATCACAAGAGAAAGCACCTGCCTGTGCTGAAAGCGTGCGAGGTTGGGGCAGAACGTGACCTGCTGAGCAGCTTCAGCCCTTGCAAGGGCTGAATTTGGCCCACTGTTAAGAGATCATCAGCACTGGTTGAAAATCCCAAGGAATTTAAATCCAATATTGCTGGCTCCTGCATACTGAAGCCCAGCAGAATCCCTTGTCTATCTCCCCGTCTCCAGCTCTCCCTCTCTTGCATACATACAATGTACATATAAATCAGCCTGTCACAGCTCGTCTCTTTTCTGACAGCTGTAATTGCTTCAGACTATAAAAATATCTATAGACAATAAACACAACGCACGAAAACAGCAAAGAGAAAATGAAATCAAGATTCCTTTAAATAATTCAGTTGCTCCAGCAGCAGAGGAGCCAGCAACTGAGTCCAGCTGTGAAGGTTCAGCAGCAAGAGAAAGAGAGCTTTGTAGCTTCCTCTGGGGATGAGAGAGTCTTTTTTCCTTCATTGGTTTTTGACCACAGCAGAAGAAGAGTCTGCCGTACACGGGCTAAGCCGCTTGCAAAGCAGCACCTATCCGAGCGCGAAACGCAGCCTCTTGCTTTCAGCTTCTTCCCTTTCTTCCTACTTAGATAAAAGTCTTTTTTTTTTTTTTTTTTTTTTTTTTTTCCCCCCTTGCAAGCAACAGGCAGGAGACAAACACAACGAGCAAAGCATAGGCACACTCTAGGTGTATATTTATCTCCGTATCTATCTCCTCAACCTCTTTCTTTCCAGCAAGGCTAAAGGCCCCCCTCTCCTGGCAGAGACCACAAACAGGGTAGCACAAGCAGCGCGGGCAGGGAAGCGAGGGCTGGCATTGCTTGGGACTGCGGTGGGAAGAGGAGCAGCGGCATGGATGGAGGCAGGGGAAGGATTTCCCCTAGGGAGATGGCAACTGGCAGGGAGGATGCCGAAATCACGGACAGGGAGAGGGTTAGAAGGAAGAAGAGCCTGTGGGTTTGCTTTGCAGAGGAGCATCTCTATCGGAGCGATCAGCGAGGTGATAGCTAGGGAGAGGGAGTCTTGCAGGCAGAGCAGAGGGCAGCGACTGCAAGCCCGGCAGTTTGTCAGCCAGGCAAAACCATTTTCAGCAGATATTTACTCAATTTTCTAGAAAGAGATTGGACAGGGTGAAAGGCGGCAGTGCCAGTTCACAGCGACTCCTGTAAACATCTTTCTGCCCTCGGCTCACGTGGGCCTTCCTGCCGGCCAGCTGGGGCTATCATTTTAAGATTTTTAAGCAAATCGGTCCCAAAAAATGCCCCCAGGGAAGAACCGCAGCGTTTGGCCCCAGCCAGCATTTCCCGCAGCCGGCTGCAAGGGACCCCGGCTCCTTCTGCAAGGTCCGGGAGCCTTCCGGCAAACACTGCCCCAATCTCAGGCTTTTTGAGCAAAACCAAGCCTAAGTGTCTAATCTGCAGATTTGAGTGGTCCCGAAGGCTGATAGCCAGATGCAAAATTGCAGTTAAGGTTCCTCTGTCAAGTAAAATAACACGATTGCCACATTCTTTTTTGCTTTCTCAGAAATATGTAGCACAATTCTAGCATCTATTTTGCACGTCTGCTCGCAGGGATGGTTGATAGATACTCCCATACCACCCGTGCCTATACACCTGCCTGCAAACCTATATACATACAATACTACGCCTCCCCACACCAAAAGATTTAATTCCTAAAAAAAAAAAAAAAAAAAAAAAATTACTTTCAATAAGTAGGTCATAGCAAGGCAATTTGTACAGCCAGATTTTTCTTTTAATTCCTTTTTTCCTTTTCAGGAAGCTGATAGATGGCAATCTATAACCCCGAAGTGGAAATTTATTTTTAATCTGAAATTGCCAAATATGATCAGAAACATAATTTATGCTCGAGCCATTCTCGTTGCTTCAAAATGAAAACATGATTTCATAACCCCATTCGTGCTATCGCATACCACATTATTCTCCAATAAGCCCAGAGTTGCAAAAAAGTGCTTAATTTTCTTGGCATTAGTCAGGTGAATGACACACGAGTCCGGGGGAGCTTTTCCTGAATAACTACTGAGCCCTCAGTGTCTACAACCATTCACCGCAGACACAAAGGACGCGGGCTCCCGCTCAGCTCACCACGCTGACTCATTTATCCCCTTGTTAACGGTGGCCCCAATTAAGAAACAATGATTGAGAGCCTTACTTGGCTGGAGCCATTTTGAGCCCTTCTCGCCCCAAAGGCATTCCTGCGCCGAGCTGGAGAAATTGCCCAACTGGGGACGTTTCTAGGCCAGTTTTCCGAATGCAAGAAGCATCCTCATGGGCACTCAGCCCTCAATCCTTTACACTGAAGGCAGGCAGAGACTACCAGCACCCTCTTCATGGTGTTTAAAAACAATGCAGGAGACCCCATTAATCCCCGCTAAAGATGCCATTAATATTTAACTGGCGTTTATATAAACTTACAGTAACCGTCCTATTAAATTCGAATGATGTATGCTCTTGGGAGCCTTCCCCTAAAGCCACGCTGGGATCCGCTGCCCCGCTGCCTGCACTTTGCGCCTCGCCGTAAAAAGGAACATTTTGTTTGCCCTTTAAAAAACCGCCGGGCTTGGGTTTGTCACTCCGTTCTCAGAGGCTGGGGATTTTCAAGCACGAGTTAACTCCTTCCAGGGCACCCCCGGCTGAGCTGCACTGCCTGGTGCTCGCTGCAGCCAAGGGGCTGGAGGACCAGCCACCCCGTGAAAGGTTGCAAAAGCCTGCCCCGAGTCCACGGTTCAAAGCCAAAGCCAGCAAAGGATTCACCTCCCTGCAACGCCTCAAGAACTCACCCAGAAGGTACCACTTGAGGAAGAGGAAGGTGGCCTGGGCACGAGGAAGCCCTCATCACTAGCTGCCAAAATACCGCATAGCACTGCCGTCCCTTATATACGCAGAAATACACGACGGTATCCTTGAGGATGCTCTGATGTACGTTACAGACGGGCCAGGCAGTGCTGCAGCTTGGACACGAGCTCAGGGAGTGATGCACAGCAGTCCCCGAGGCCTGGCTTTTCCTTCGGGATTGCTCCTTTCTCCCACAGTTCTCAGTGTTTCAACCTTTTACAACAGCCCAGCCAACACAACGTGCGTGTTTATGAAGCGACACCTCCATACGTGCAGCCTTAATATCAAACATCTATACAGGGAGTTAAAAAAAATTATCGAGGAGATGCTGAGCCACGCTGGCAGTGAGAGTTATGAACAGGGATTGATCCTTGGTACAAATCAATATTGGTTTTATATAAATCTGTTTCTTTTTGCATTGATGTGAGGTTACGTCGCTATATTAACGCCCCGAAAGGCATCCTATACACTTGCTCCGCATCCACAGCCGAGTTTGATGGGGATGAATCAGGTGCCAGAGACAGCTGACGACATGGGATAAAACCATGCCATTAGCCATCTAATAGCATTTTATAAGCGTATGACATTAACCCAGTGCTCCACAACTCAATCCAGTCTGCGTTTTAACAGGAATAAGCGCGCATGGGAAGAGCGAAAAACCTGAAAAGCAAAGCCAGCCTCGGGTCTCACTGCGGACGTTTGGGAGCTCCAGCACGGCCGCCTTAAACGTGAAGATATGAGCTTCTCCCCCCTGAACTTCTGCCCACAGTTTGGGGGCATTTGCGAGTTCTGTGTTGAATAACCCTTTGGAGGAGCAGCTCCAAGAGCTGCTGTGCCCTGTCCTGGGCAGCAAGGATGGCCCTAAACAAGACACACCAAGCCAAACCTCCCCCAGCCCATCTGGATATCGACGCACGCATCCTAAACCCCGGGGGGAAGCAGGAAGGTAAATGTCCCTGGCTGATGCTGGCCCATCACCACATCCACCCGTCCTTTACCTCATCTTCCCCAGCCAAGCCCTTTCCTACCAGAAAGCTGCTCGGTCCATGCAAACCAGGTGGAGCAGGCACCAGGAGAGGAGCAGATACCTTGATTAAGACCACGATGTTCAATAAAAAGCAGATATTAAGAGCAGAGCCCCTGAAATCCCTCTTTTGAAACCACCGAGCACGCTCAGCAGCTCTCAGTGAAACCCCAGCCCACTGCCAGCTGTTCCACATCTTTGAAAATCAGACTCTCCTGGAGACACTGATTTGCCTTTTGCCCGCAGCTGGCTTTGGACCTGGATCACACACCTTCAAAAACAGGCTGGTGAGATACAAGCTTTGCTTTCCGACTCCCGACCAGCCACAGCCAAAAAGAGGCTTCTTCAGATATACCTCAATCCTGAACGCCTGCACCTTTGCAGGGCCCGTCTTTTGCCAACCTTAAGTCTCATTTCCCAAGGCGCCGAGGTTGCCAAATTGCTCGAGCGCTCCTCGGGAACAAAAGCCGGGCGTGCTGCTGCCTGCCTGTATCAATTTTAGTTTTGCCACTGGTCCTCTGACCCTCGCGGCGCTATGCATCCAAGAATAATATTAATAATAGTCATGCCATTAAGCAAGATGCTTGGTTTGAATCTGAAGATTTTGAGAAATGATCTCATAAATTTAATTCCCGGGGTACCATCTTTGAGCGTTAACAGGCACAGTCGCCTCTGAATTCTGGGAAATGAGCATAATTACATGGAGATCGACAAGGCACAAATGCCAAGAATTCTGTTAACCTTTAATACTGCAAAAAAACTCTCCCCTTGTAATTATCTCTTTCCTTTGTCTTAAATGTTACTGATGAATATTTAGTGGGATAAGCAAATAAAAGGAGGCTGAGGGGCACGAGGAAGCGTAGCCCTCTGCACAGTAAGTCTGTAAACCTCACGGCATCGCTGCGGGTCGGGGCTGGGGGCAGGCTGGGACCCCGGGTCACAAAATCCGACACCCAGGACAATGACACCCCCATGGTGACAGGCAGCCACTGCAGAGCCAGCGGAGGGTAATTTGAGTTACACCAAAACCCAAATTAATTCCCAGCACTGCTGCAAACGCACCTCTGCACAGGTCCGTGGCGCAGGCAGGGAGCGATCCCGCAGCCCCCAGTGGGATGGTTTCAGGTGCCCTTTCTCCAAACCGAACTTTGTCTTGGAATAAAACTTCCCGGGTAAAAAACACATCACCTTTCAAACATATCCTCCCTAGGGTTGCAAATGGCACTGCCCTCTTGCTGCACATTGAGTCTGATGGAAAGAAGATTTTCTCCCGGCGTGAACTGCATTAATATCTGTCACCACTCTGGCATTTCTGCCTATAATGATGAAAAATATGTGCAGAGAATGCGGGGTGCTCTCAGCATCACCTCCCTCCCCATGAAGCAAAATTAGAAGCAGCTGCTCCCGTTCCCATCCTCTTTACAGCCCTACAGCATTATCTCTGGAAGCTTATTATTTGGGAGATGGCATAGGGAAAACCGAGACTCACGACCTATCCATATTCAAAATGTGCCTTGCCGCAGATGGGGGCTCAGCTCTCCCCTCCCCTGCGCTGGAGACCCGTGTAAAGGTCACTCTCCTCTTTTAATGTCGCGTCAGACCAACCGCTGCGTGAACAAGGAAAGGAAAAAGGCACATCTCCCTTGCCGGACGGAGAAAACCCATCTCCGTCTTGGGAGGAGCATGCCAGCGCGAGGTGGCCGAGCTGTAACCGCCTGCAACGCCAAATGCTTTCGGACCTCCATCCAGGAGCCCGGGAAGAGGTGCAAGGAGCTTCCTCCTGGCTTCGAAGATGCTGCTTTCAACCACATCCCAACCAACGGACCGACCCGCTGGTTGCAATGAGCAAGGAGGCAGTGAATCCCGTGCCACGGAGGAGGGGGATTGCAGCACATCCCTGCACTCGCCCAAAATGCTGCAGGCAGCAGCGGGACAAGAGCAAGCACTGGTCACGAGCGTGCCAGCCCCAGACCTCGGGATGGGACACGCCAGCTGCCCAGGTCCTCCTGCTCTTTGCTGCTGCTGCGAGCTGTGCTCAACCCAGCTGGAATTGCACCTCCCCATTGCTCTCCAAACGCATCCCAAATTAATCGACGTTGCCCGGGGCCACCAAGTTTGCGAGCTGGTCCACCTCGGAGTCCCGCATTCCCACAGGAGAGGTTGGGTGTCACGGGAGAGGCTGGAGCAGTCTGCAGAGCAAACTTTCCCTCCAGCCTCAAAGCGAGACCTTTACAGACTCCCTCCTCCCTCGTTCCAGGAGGAACGAAGCCAAAGCAGTATTTATTCACAGAGGAGCAGGGAGAAAAATGGAATAAAAGAGGTTAGCTCATTAAGTACGACACCCACCCCTCCCAAGAGAGGTCTGAGGAACTGGCTTTGCAGTCGCCGAGAGGAGGAACACGTGTCAAAGCCCAGGGCCAGCGCTGCTAACGGCAGCGAGGGCTCCAAACCTCCCCGAGGTGGGCGACACCCCAGCCGGCTTGGACCTGGGGTCCCAGCGGCCCCATCCACCACCACCCCGCTTACTTCTGACCTCAGGACGTGGCAGATGTTTGCTCTCCTCCCTTCCCCCTCTCTTTTTGCCTGCCCTCAACTGGAGCAAGCTTTCTAGTCTCCAAGCTGCTTTTATGCCCCTTTAAAAGGTTATAAAAGCTGTCTTTATATTCCAATAAAGGGATATAAAACCAACCTTTTTCAAGTTCAATAAACGTGGTTAACTTTTCCCCCCATTAATACTTTTTGCCTCGGCGCCGTGCGCATGCGCGGGCTGCTGCAGGGCACGGAGGAGGACGGGGCTTCAGGCATCGCACCCCGAAGCGGGAGCCAGCAGCGTCCCAAGGGAGAAGGAACAAGAGGCCGAGCTCGGGTCAGGCTGTGGGCACCAGGGAGGTCTGATGCCAAGCAGAGACGGGCATCATGACCCGAGCTGCTGCCCAAAAAGGAGAGAGCTGAGGCTAGAAACTAAGAGCAAGAAACTAATCACCAGACACCCTGTGCTGGTGCACTTACTCTAAAGAAAATACCTCCCGAAAGCTGGCTGGGGCCCAAGGAAGGGCTATGCTGTAGCATGACAAACATTCAAAGGGACCAAGCGACGGACTATATACATCAAGGGATGAGCAGTTGCCCAGCAGGGTTTTGCATCTCCCGGCAAAGCTCCCTTGAACCTAAGCGATGACAAACTGCAGCCACCCTGGCCAGCATCCTCGCACGAACTAGCTGGCAAGCCGCAGCATCTAGGACTCCGCCACCTTTCCTCCTGGGTGACGAGGGACAGGTCGCTTCACCGCTCGCTGGCAACCCCCTGCTCTTTGCAACATCCATTTAGACCTGACGGACCGTGGGTCAGGGATCGTCCCTTTCTGAGCATCAGTGCTGTGCATAGCGTGACAGGACCCTGCTCCCCACCGCAGCCTCCAGACACGGCTCTAATTATTATTTACCGTTTGTGCAGCCATCCCATGGCTCGCAATCCGTCTTTCTCAAAAGCGCCTCTTTCCTTGGAAGAGGATCTAAACCCATCCTGCCACCCGTCCAACAGCCTCTCCGGGCATTAAAACAAGGAGGTTTATTATTTTTTGTGACAGCCTGTTCTGCAAGGTGAACACAACTTGTATGAATCAAACCGACCTGGATTTCATACATCATTCCCCAGCACCACCAACATGAAGGGCAGGAGGGGGTTCGGCTGCTGAATACAGAGCAGAGGAGCGTGTTTATCGGTGGTGATCTATTAGCGATCGGGAGGCTGTGGGGTGCTGGGACCGTGGCTGTTGGCACGACGCTGCCAGAGGGAGAGGAGCGGGGGGGAGATGTGTGTCCACAAATAAGGCGTGCCTGGCACGAGCAGCTATCGGTACCCAAAACTGAAGCCCAGCACCAAGGCAGCGAGAGCCTTTCCATTCTGTGCCCCCACTCCCTGACCTAATTTATCCCCCCCTGCCCCTCCACACGTACTGTGGGATGGGGACCAAACTCTGGCCAGGGCAGGAGCACAGGAGATGATCTTGCATGCTTTCGCCAGGAGGCTCCTTGCCCCCGGCACGCACCCTGCCCCAGCTCACTCCTTCCCACCCCTGCAGGCAGGCTGAGCCCTCCCTGCCACCGCCAGCCAATTAATCTAGCTAATTACCGCTACCGGGCTCCTTTTTGAAGGATGCGGGAGAATGACGAGGGCAAAGGGAGAAGGTGAGCATCCGGGGCTCCCCAGGGAATCCAGAAGTGTTTACAGTCCCTGGCACAGGAAAATCCATAGTCATCCTGGCTCCGGGAAGCAGGGCTGCCCTCCCACACTCCTATTAGCAATTTCCAATCATCTTTTATTAGGCCTGCATTGATTTGCTGCTCATTTCGGTGGGAATGAAGGCCTAAAAGCCTCGATCCAGCCTCAGCTGAGGAATCCAGGCATAGAGCAAACGGTGCCCGTAGGAGAGCAGAGGGGAGAGACGGGCTGGGATGCTGACACAGGTTCAGCTCTGCCGTTAGCAAAGTAGAAGCACAGCTGCCATTTCAAAACAGCCTTGCACATCCCACTGCATCTTTTCTGCAGCCGGTCAGCATGTGTGGAAGAGGGACCAAGGGCAGGAGGGACTGGGGGCTCCTCCTGATCTTTATTTAGGGAGCTCATTCCATGCTGGGGATGGGGATTTGCACTATGCCCCTTTCTAGCAGGGATTTCCGGAGCCCTGTCCCAGCCTGCTGGGAGAAGTCACCCGGATCCCACACTCCAAAACCCAGCCCTGCAGAGCAGCTCAAGGCCAGCTATTACCCCCCAGGAGAAACAGGCTCCAAATGCTACACTTCTGTTTCCAAGCCATCATTTCCAAGTAGCTTGTGAAACACAAATTCTGTTAGGAATCATCTGAATATTTTGTTCTGATAATGTCATAACACCGTCATACACATTAGCACACACACCACACAGAAAGGAGTATTTGAATATCAAAAAAAGTGAATTTACAGGGGTTTTTGGTTGGTTTTTTTTTTTTCCTTCCTGGCAAAGCCATGACTGCAAGTTATCAGTTTCCAACCTTTTGCACCACAGCTTTTCCCTGCGTGTCCCTGCTCTCATCAAACCTGCTGCTCTCTGCACCCCATGTCCTCAGATAACCCGGGATGTGCAGACATGGGTACAAACGGACCTTGCAGCCTCTGGGAAGGAGACCCCAGTGCCAGCAGCGAAGCAAGCAGGGTGGCAGCTCTTTGAGTCCTGCAGAGGAGATGGTGGAAGATGCAAACCTCCATGTGTCTGAGCCTCAGATATATCCCTTTGCAGCCAACAGCACCCACTTCATCCCATCACAGCACCCACCTCATCCCACCACACGCTGCCCTTCTCAACAGGCCAAGGGGGTGGGGATGCACTAAAAGCCACAACTTTGTTGCATTTAGACTTAATTATATATTTAAAAAAAATAAAAAAAAAAAAAAAAAAAAAAACCCCTACATTTAGAGAGCAAGAGCCACTCTCTAGAACACCCCAGGAAATATTAAAATGGGAGAGCCGATTCAGAGGAGACCGGTTCACAAATGCCTGCGGTGAGTCGGATGAAAGCCAAGGGCGGCAAGCCTTGGATGTGCCTCACTTCAGACAGTGCAGGAGAAAATACAGACGCTCTTGAAACTGCCCCAGATCTGCCAGCACAGAAACTTTAACTCCGCTTTAAACCGGGCAACTGAATTATCTCCCTGGGAAGCGGCCGCCTGCGGGCAGCGTTCGGGAGGCGATGGGGAAGCGCAGCCTGGCCCTTGCTGGTGCGGGTGATGGAGGGGTCCGGCGCCTGCCCGGCGGGTGGTGGCCGAGGTGATGCCGTGGGAGTGACTGTCACCAAGCCGGACGGTGGTGGGGCTCCAGTACTCGGGACCGTGCAAGGGATGCATTAAGGAGAGAGGGGGGCTCTCCCGAAATTGCCCTGCATGGCGATGCGGTGGTGAGCCCGGTGCCCATCACCGGGTAAACTCTGCCACTGGGAAACAAGGCTTTGCTTCTAAGCACACGTCTCTGATGCCAATTACAAGCACATAATGAGCATTTTGGGTCTGATCCAGAGGGCCTGAGAGCAGCAGCTCTTCAGCTTTGAGACAGTCCTCATATTATTTAAGGATCCGCTGCCCATTTTTTCCCCTCTTGTTTTTTTTCTGCATACCTCCAGGCAGTCGGGGAAGAGGACAGGGAGACAAAACCTGGAATACCATGAGATGCGAAGCCCTACAACGAGCACGTCGTTTGATTCCCCCTTCTCTCCCCATCAGCGGACACTGGTGCCCCAAACCAAACAAAGATTCAGGGACTTTTGTCCCACGCTGAAATTGGGCTGTCAAAGCCCTTGCTGGCACCCGCCGTGCCTTTTGACTGGCATCAGCGCACAGCTAGCAAACGAAGCGGGCCAAATTTCTCCCTGGCGTAGCTTAATTAAAGTCAATGATGTTACACCAGGGAGGAGCCTGGCCCACTGTCCTGAGCTGGAGTCCACAATAAGTCCAGCTGGCAACTCGCAGGCAGCTCAGCAGCGGCGGGAAGGATCCCTGGCACCGGGAGCAGCGCTGGGAACCGTATTCGGCATTTGCGAGTGGGAGACAGACTCAATAAACACAGCACTAAGTAAACCAGATCCGTAATAAATAGCAACAACCAGCGTTTTGCCTCTTCCAAATGCTACAGAGAACCGGACCAAATTGTCCTCCCAACTCCCATGAGCGGTGGGGACATTTCATTAGCCCTATTACACTGACAGGGAAAGAGTCACTGGGAGCTTAATAATAATAAAAATCCATTATGTTACAGCGCTCGTCATCTGTGTATCTCAACTAGCTCCAAAAGGCAGGGAAACGGCTACGCTTGTTTTAATGGAGTAGGGGGGATGGAGATGCATGACGGGGTCAGCAATTAGCTTCAGGTTGCTCATTGAGCCGGACCCGAAGTTTGCTGAGCGGTGCCACTAAAGCCATGTCCAGGCTGGGCTGATGGGCTCGAAGCCGCAAGCAGGATGGATTGGGCAAGCTGTTGTTTCACAGCATTTAATCGAAGGAGGTTTGCGCCTGGCCGGGGGAATCTGCTACAGCTCGGCTCCGTCTGCCCAACCGAACCCGTGCCAACAGACCCAGGGGAGGTCCCACCAAAACTTTAACGTGGTTATACGCTAACAGCACAAGGGGTGCAATTACCCAGCAATCGTGGTATGATTACACAGTAGCTACGCTTTCCACACCTGTAATTTCCACTACACTCATACAACTCCAAGGCTAGCTCCATGGCTGCAAATTAATTAGCGTAAGTGCAGTATTGGTGGTGCCACTGAATGCCAAAAACACACAGCCACAGTGACCAGGAAGCCAAAGCCACAATTGTGGAGATGTAGGTAACCTTACAGCTGAAATGTAGAGAAATTCCAGTTGTAGGGACTAGTGGGGTGGTGATGAGGTTATTCAGCAGCCTTACCACGGTGTAATTACACTGTATTCGTAAGGTAATTGCAGCCCTGCTATTATATGCTACAACCCTCCATTTCACGCCTAATCCCATAAGGTAGATTCAGAGGGATAAAAGGCAGCAGCAAAAGACACCTGCCTGTTGCAAGAAGGAAGGACGGACACGGATTAACAGGGGCAGCAAAAGGAGAGGTGGTAGGAATGGAAATGCTACAGGCGTCTGGAAACATCGCTAGCGTCCAGACCAGCCCCACGGGCACGCCGACCCTCTGATGCTCCGGGGATTCAGACCAGGCAAGGGGGGAGAGCTGGGCTCGGTTGACTGGGATCTATCGAGGAGGTATAAGCATTCATCAAAAGCCAATCTGCTTTTGAAAAGCAGAAAAAGAGGTTACTTGGGATTAATTTTTCACTTCAGAAGCTTTATGGGTGAGTTCTGAAACTGTCAGGTCGAGATGCTTCAATATTTTCTGAACGAAAAGCTCGAGCGCTGGTTCAAAATGCCTCTCTGCTTGGATTGTCAGGTAATTTGTACCCAAACATTTAAATTAAAATTTCCTGTTGGCTCATCTGGTTTTTGGGGAGGAAGATTTGGAGATTTTGTTTATTTCTTCATTTCTGAAATTTTGATTCTTCATACTCCAAGGTTGATTGGATGGAAGGGAAACCTAGAAGCCCATCACAGACAGAGAGCATCCAGCCCCAGCTAAAGGGATGAGTTCACCCCTACAGCCCCTTCCCCTGCCCTGTGTCACACCTGGGCACACTGTGGTCTTTAGGGCATTTTTTCTGGCAGCACCCTTGCGTGGTGGCAACGTGCTGGTCTCCTCCGATGCAGCGGTGGAGGGACAAGCCATCTGCTAGCACACGAGGCCACCCCAAACAGGGGACAGGCTCGGGCACCCCGCTCGGGAGGAGCGGCCCCCCAACATACCAACCCTGAGCCACCTTTCCAGAAACCACCAGAGTTTCCTGGATGTTGCCATGGCTTTCTGCCTTTGAAGTCAACGGGATTTTTGCCCATCGAGCTCAACCTACACATTGCCAGGGTTTGCCTACACCCAGACCAGCACGGGGCTCCTCCACCACAAGGCTGGGTAAATATTCAGATTATTAACTTCCACCTGGCTCCGTCAGGTCCCATTTGGACCTCTGGCGCTGCACAAGCTTATTTAAAACTAACTCCGGTTACTGAACGCAGCCCAGTCCCAGCTGGGCAGACAGACCTGATGTGACTTACAGGTCTCCTACTGCTCCATGTCTCCACCTAATCTTATTTGCATTCGTATTTCCACTTGCTCACGAGGCAGCGGATAGGAAGATGCAGGCACAGGAGGGGACGTGCGGTACGGTATCCGTGGCGTAATTCAGCAAGGTCTCCGAATAAAGCAAACCCTTTCTGTTGCACAGCACGTCACTGCAACAAGAGACTATTCCCCCCGGTGCTCCAAAAACATTTATGCAGAGCAGACGTGTGGGCATGAAAATACAATCAGATGGGACACAAACTGTGCTTTTGCTGGTTTTCTGAGGGGTTTTTTTCCTTTCTTTTTCTTTGTTTTAAGTCTAGCTGGGCCAAAATCTTTATCATCTGCTTCTGCAGAAGCCATGCAGAATTTGTGGAGCACAGCATCACCACAATTACAGAGGACGGCAAATCCCTGTGGGATGCAAGACCACATCCCTGGGAGCAACTCCTGGATTTGCAACCACGTGGACCAGCTCTAGTCCCTGGGAGTGCAGTTTCACCCAGCGAAACCCATCCTTCGCAAGGTGCAAGCACGCCTGCCATGGGAAATAAGGGCTGAGCTATTGCAGGAATGGCTTTCCCCATCTCCATTAGGGGCTCAGCTAAGCCGTGAAGCCTGAAAGTTGATTATATCTTTCATTAGGAATGACTGACTGATGTTTTTAAACTGGAAAATGAACTCGCAGCTAAGAGGAAACACTTTCTTGGCGAGGCCGTAGAGTAGGTTCCCCACGGAATAGATGCAGTTGTGAGAGTCAAAATTAAATTGATATTAGAAAGTTTCCTGAGGGGAAAAAAGCCATACGCTGCCTGCAGAAACAGCATCTCACAGAGAGCTGACTAGCAAATGGAAATCCACTGGAAGTCAAATATATATATTTTTTAATGGAAAAAAAAAAAAAAATCCTCTAACTTCCCCATCTCAGCAGAAATTCCCAAAAAGTAAAATTTCCATGGAACAGATTTTTTTTTTTCCCCTTGGAACTACCATTTCACCTACCGCAAGAAGGACATTTCAGCGAGCTCCCAGCTCCTGGAATAGTTACCTGGGTTTTACAAACTCCCTTTAGATGGGACACAATATGGCAAGTTGCCTTCCAGGTGGGCATGGGGGGGCTCCCCCTGCTTCCCAGCAGGTCTTCCTGGCCAGAAAGGACAATTCCTCCTGGCTTAGCCACCAGACAGCCAAACCACTGAGCTCCTTCCAGGCAACCAGCCATCATCTAGATTTAGATTTTTCCCAATAGAAAATCAATTTCTCTGGAAAAATTGACATTGTCCCAAGAAACGGTGTGGTTTTCGCAATAAAGGCACTTTCTGGGGGGAAACATGCCTTGCTGGAAGATTCCCAGCCAGAGTTTCAAAGGTGGCTTTCTCCATCCTTACTCGCTGTGCCCTGACGTGCATTTGGGAATCAGCAAACGGGGATAAAGCGAAAAGATGCAAATGCGAAAGCGGGGAGCACACTGCCCGGGTGGAGACACAAAAACCTCTCGTGCATCGGCCTCCCTTGTCTACCTCTAACCTGACAAAAGCACCAGGAGCTTGCACGCTGCAATTTGCATTTGCAGGGAGAACGGGGACCACTCCAGATGCATTCACAAGGAGACCCTTCAGATCAGATTAACAAAAAGCCGCCGATGGCGACAGTTCCTCTGCTGCGCCGTCGCCTGCTAACAATTTACTGTAACAGCCCCTGAAAAGGGACACACATTCCTTTGGCATTTATGCACTACTCGGTCCAAGGAAAGGTGGAGGCTCCTTACAGAGCGCAGCCTTGAGGCAAGCTGGAAGGATGCTGCCAGCACCCACTCGCCTCCACCCTGGGGCATCGCTCCTGGACATGCTGCTCGTCCCAACCCGCCAGCGCGGGGGCACAGCCATCCAGCCTCGGCACCGCTTCAAATGCCGTCCCTACCTTGCCTATCACCGATTTTCTTAAATAAAAGCAACCAGCATGGCCGGCTCCCCTCCAGGGATGAGCGAGTGGAAGCTCCCCATGCTTTGCACCTCCCCAGCTCCTTTCCAGCCCTGCAGTACAGGACTCTCCCTCCATCACCACAACCCAAGCCAGCACAGCACCAAACCCCTTAAAACCCCTCCCTCGGAGCGCCTCCACACCTCCACCGCTCCAAGTTAGACACCCCCCCGCCCCCAACCTTCATTTTGACATCTAAAATAAAAACGGTCATAATTAAGATGGGCTGGTTTTATTAGCCTACAGGTTTCCAGTCGTATTTCCGTGCTTTTTTCTGCAACCCTGGCATCTCAAAGCTGCTGCTAAATGAAAACCCAGATTCCTGCGCAATCGCATGATGCCAGTAACATTAAGAAAAGCATCAAGTCTGATGAGACCTACGAGACCTGCAGTAAAAACAGGAGGACTGGTAGCACTGCACGCATCTACTGCCAGCAACATCCTCTGCACCTTTGGCAGCTGTTTCCTGCTCTCCAGGCTGGTATCAAAAGGGGTCACGGCACCCCTTTCGTGCAAATCTGCAAGGCAGGAGAGCCGGAGCGAGGTCAGAAAGGGAAAAAACGGTGGCAAAGAGCCAGGACCTCAAGAGTCCATGCTCCGAGAGGGAAGCTAATAAAAAGGCATCATCCCTTTGCAGACAGTGAATTGTTGCTTAAACCCGAGGATCACAGACAGCCTTCTTGTCTTAAGGGGAGCAGCCAAGTGAAGAGATTTCCTAGCCATTAAGTCAAGCTATAAAGTGCCCGCAGTAAAGTAGGGTAAGTGGAATTTATCATGGCACCGTATAGACCGTAGGGCCAGGAGAGAGCCGGCTTGGGTCATCACGTTGACCTCTCGCGTTGTCTAAAGATCCTTCCCTTCATCATCCCCATTAACATCTCACCTCCCACGCTGCCGGCTGGCGCCTGTGCCCCCTCCCCGGGGACTCTCCCCCCCCCCGGCTGCCTGCCTGCGGGGCACTTTCTTAATGGCCAGGCAGAAAAACTTTTCCTTCCTTAGCTCCAGGCCACCGCTCCTTGTCCTACCACCTCTGGAGACCCTGAATAATTCCCTTTCTTCATTTCCAACATCTCCTGGAAGGTATTTACAGGCTGTGATCGCTTCCCACCTCCTCAGGAGGCTTCTCCTTTGCTAGACTATAATTTAGCATCAGAGCCAGGCAGCCCAGCCTTGCGATGAGCATGCCCACGGAAGCCACCTCCCCGGCTTCTCTACTGACTACCAGGGAAGGAGTTTCATCCTGCCAAGGATTTTTTTTTTTTTTTTTGCTCAAATCCATGCAGGAATCATCCTGCTCCTCCCAGGTAGCAACACAGGTTTAAGGTCCTCTTTGGTCATGGTCTTACATAAATAAATAAATGTTTTTATAAAAATCACATGCAGCCAGGAAGGGAAATTTGGGGCAATTGCTTTGCAGTCAGGGATGGCAAGAATTCCTCCAAACCCCTGTGATCTGAGACCTCAGCCATTCAACTAATATCAGGCAGTTTTTTGTTTGGGATCGATGACCTTGTTTAGACCAGAACCAACCAAGCCCAGCAAGATCTGCAGTGTAGAGGATGTTTTCTTGGTGGTTGTTGGTTGCAGTTATTCTCATTTCTGCCTTTTTCTATTTCCTAGCAGAGGCAAGGCAGGAGCAGAGGCAGCAGAATAACCAATGGGAAGACAATTCCCAGGACGATTCCTGCCTCGTATCAGAGGAGCCAAAACGCGCAGATGAAAACTCTGCAAATGTTTTGCAAGGGAACAGGAGCCCTTTTGAAGATGGTTGATTTCCCAGCACAAACATTTCCTCTAGCCCTGCGAGTTCTCTGCAAAACAGTTTGAGCCCCACAAAAAAAACCCCTAAAACCCAAAACCCCAAAACTGTCAAAACATTGTGAAGGAGGCTGAAATTTTCTGGTTGTTTAAAAAGAAATCATCAGCACCTGCTTGTCCAGCAGAGCAGTGGATGCACAGAAGTGCATGTAAATCAGGTAGTTGGTGTTTCTGCCTTCTCCGTGCAAGGGCCAAGCAGTTGCAGCGCTCCTGGCTCGAGGGACAGCACAGGGTCACCTGTCCTGGGCAGGGAACAACATCCCCAGCAGTGGCATCACTCTGCAAGTGCTCCTTCACTTAATAGATGGTCACAGCCCTATCGAGCCCATCAGTGTCGCAACCAGGAAAGAAAGCCTGCAGGTGCAATTCAGTCTGGCCCAGCCGGCATCACTTGGCTAATGGGCAGCTTCTCTCAGACCATTAATTTTTTGGGGCCTCGGGAAGAAATTACCCTCACCCAGATTTGGCTTGTCTTAAAATTGTTTCCCCCAGAAAGGAGGACAGCATTCAAGGGGACAGCCCCTGTCCTTGCCTGCCGCCACAACATGAAACACCCAACCCCGCCGCCCCCAAAAAGCACCTGATGCCATTGCATCCAAAAAAGAGCTGGACCCTGCAGCACCCAAATACGATCAGCCTGACGCCACGCTGCTTTCTCTTGCCTACCTGGCTGCTTTCCACCCTCTCCCCCTTCCCTTCATGCTCACGACTGCAGCCTCTCCTGCTGTCCCCAGGTCCCCCTGGTCCCCGCAGACCCTCCCAGCCAGCCCGGGCCACTTGGCCGCTGCCCGGAGGTGCGGATGGCTGCCGGGAGCCTGGGGGAGGCTTTGCTGGCTGCCCCTGCAGCACGCGGGGGCTGCGTGCGGGCAGCAAGGCGGGCAGCCCTGCCCGTGTGCAGCCGGGCACGCCAGCGAGCCGTCTCGCCCCGTTTCCTCCTCTCCACCTGGCTGCTCTGCCGGCCCGGCTCCTGCCAAGAGCAGCGAGGCGAGGGGAGCAGGGGGGAGAGCCGGATGGATGGGCAGCAACTGTCAGCACAGCCAGCGTCGCACAGACGCGCCGAACAAGTTCCTAGGGGTGCCTGCCAGCTTTCAACCCGGTGTGCTCACAGCTATTCCTCTGACCCCATCCCCTCACCCCTGGCTTGCTTGGGCAGCGGGCTGCACGCTGTGGCACCATCCTTCTTGAGGGGCAAGAAAATCAAACCATTGGACCACGCTCAGCAGGAAGAATGTGGATGTTACCGCACCCTCCTGGCTCACTTGCCAGGCTCAACCAGGACGATGCGGCCCCGAGCCTATGGTCCCCCCTAGAGCTAGCCCAGAGCAGATGAAGAGCAACGTGACCTGTCCCCACGCTGCCACGGGCTGTGTGTGCAAAACAGGCTGCAGGTGCCCAAAGCAGCACGCAACCCACTCTCACGTCCAAACTCTTAAGACACATCCACCCCGAGCTGCTGCCCATCCCCTCCAGCCCCCTCTCTTTTCTTCGTATCCAGCAGCACAGGGCTGGGAAGTAGCCGGCTATAAAAGCCAGCTGGGAGGGAGGGAGCTGCTGCTTTTCGACAAAGCCAGAACGCAGCTACCGTGCTACGAGCTTCCCCTCCCCATGCAAGCGCAGAGAAGAGGATTTGCACCCTGGGTGCAGCAGGTTGGGGGCTGATCGGATGCATCAGCTAATTTGCACTAATGGCCCCAGAAAGGCGGGGAGTGCTCTCCAGAGGAGAATGCACTTGAGCAATAACCTAAATGGATACGCATTTCCAAGCAAAAAGTCCTTGAGGAGGGAAGAGAGGCCCTACAGTTGAATTTCTCTCCCCGCTTGCACCAAAACTTGGCTAGGGATGTTGGAAAAGAGCTGCCTGGGCAGGGAAATGCATCGGATCTGCAATCTGGGAAGCAGCTCTTGGAAGAAGCCAGACCACGGCTGGACGTCCAGCCCCGCTTTTGGAGCCCGCTTGGACAGACTGACGGCAGCCCTGGGAAGAGCCCAACCCGGAGCACACTTGGCTCCGTCGTCAGCCCAAAGCAAAAAAGTCAGCCCATCTGTGCTGCGACAGGTTGATATAGAGGGCGAAATGCCTAAGTAAAATTCCACAACAGGGCATTAAAAAGATGTAATAAAATATACACGAGTTATTAAATATTGTCATCAAGATGAACCATAAATCAGAGATTTTATGGTTTCTGATTATAAATTCCATTTATTCTGTAAGCGTTTAAAGAAAGAAAAATGGAGACTCGGTAAAGATTTAAGCGCAGCCATGATGCTGCTGATATTTCACTATTGCTTGTGGATGTCACGTCTGTGGGAGCCCAGCACTGGGTGCACAGAGTTGCCTGGAAGAAGCCTCTCACCAGGCAGCTTGCCGTGCCATGAAACTCCCCGGTGTCCTTGTGGACACCACTACAGATGCTCCTGCCCACGCAAACACGATGACGGGGTCCCCATGCTGCTTTCCCCACGTGCACCAGACATCTGCACCCTCCCAGGCACCGCTTCTCCTCTCCACCTCTCTCCACACCCTGTTTAGGGGTTACAAGACGTGGCTGACTTTTGCAGAGCGAGAAATCAACATCACTTCGGGGAAGGGAAGGATGAAAACGGTGAGCGTATGTGGGAAATACTACCTTTCCCCTCCCTTCAAATGCCACGAGAAATATAAAAGAAATTGCTTTCTTGGAAAGACTCAAGGGTTCGAATAAATTGTCAAGTGTCAGTCACCAGCACTACCCCTCGCCGCCCCGGCAGGACGGTGATGCTTCTCTCGTAGCCGGTATTTCCGCTTCCTGCTCAGCCCCCAAGGCAGAGGGAGATGCAGAGGGACAGAGCTGCACCTCCTGCCACCATGAAGAAAGGTCAGGAGAAGCAAACCTTGAAAAGTTTTCCATGGGAAAACAAGCAAACGGACAGCCTGTGCCCACACCCCTCTGAGGAGCAGCTCAGCTCAAGGCAGCCTGAAAACCAAAAAAACACTCCGCCCTGATATTTTACAGGCAGCAGTACCCAGGAGCCTCAATAGCCCTGCCACATCGTAGAGGTGGTCACTCCAAAACGAGTGAGCCTTCCCAGTTTTGAGAGTCACAAAACGGTGTTTGACGTTCCTTCTCCAACCCTAAAATTGGTTGACTTGGTCCCCAACCTGTATTTTTCAGCTAAGACCCTTGCAGAAACACGTGCATGATGTACAGCTTTGCATGGGCTGTTTCCGTTCACCATCCTACTGCAGTTCAGTTGCAGGGGGACCAAAGCCCACGGACGCAGAACCATAACCCCGGCAGTTAAATCCCATCCCTCGGATAGGCTGGGTGGAAGGTAGACCACAGGGCAGAGCCTGTTTAATTAGGGCTCGTAAAAACGGCTCGGTACTGCACCAGAGAGTGGGGCTGATTTGCAGCTGCCTTTAAAACCGAGCAGGGTTACTGCTTCAGCAGTTTTCCCAGCCGGTTTTATGGATGCAACAATAAAGCAAAAAAAGTTTGCGTGCAGAGAGTTTTACTGCTGAAGCATCTGATAACGTCGCGCCAGCTTATCGTGGGATCGAGGGAAGGGGAGCAGAGACGCAGACAGGCTGCAGGAGGGAGGCAAACCCAGCCTTGCTAAGCCACAGAAGCTTCTCAATGGGGAGATAAGACACGCTTAAAATGAGCTTTGCCGTATTTCCAAATAGCCTGTGTGAATGTTTATATCCTTCCAGATGAAGCAATGAGGGGCTGCCAGGCCTGGGAGCTGCCGGCCTGTATTTATCTGCCCATCGGGGAGCAGCTATTCGCTGTGGCCCTGGCGCTGAAGTGGCTGGGGTCTACGAGATGCACCACGGAGGGGACCCCACCAAGCCGGGCCCTGCACCGTGCCTCAACTGGGGGAAAACACCAGGAAATATCATCAACCCCTATTAAATAAGGGGTTTTTTTGGTTTTGGTTTTGGTTTTTTTTTTTTAATTACTAGGTAGAAATGCTGCCTCCCGCTCCCAAACTCCTCCCGAGCATCGCAGGCTGCACCCGAACCGCTGCGCTGGGCAAGCTCTCCGCCTCGCAGAGCGGCTGTTTGCAGAGGACACCCACCAGGCAAGGAGTTTATGCCGGATGCTGAGCCTCCAGCCTGCAGCCTGGCCCCTGCACGAGGGGAGCTGGTTGTTCGTGAGAGCCTCCAGTGCTACGGCAGCCCCGGGCATGGGCAAGACAACCCAGGTGAGGATTTGGAAAGATGTACTGGCAGATCGGGGAAAAGCAGCACACGAGGTTTCTGGAATAGCAAAATAATCAGAGGATGAAAAGCTCCCTCAGTGCCTATACTCAGCCAGGGCAAATCAGCGCTTCCCTCCCTGCTTCGCCGGCCACAGCTTTGGGTAAAAAAAAATCTGATGAAGCAAGCTTTATGCATGAAAAAGGCCAATTAAAAAAAAAAAACCAAACAGGGCAAGTGTGAGGAAAAAGAAGAACAGAGTGAGACTGATGGGGTCAGGGCACTGTTAAGGATGTCAATACCCATCACTCACCAATAACCTTTCTGTAACTCCTGACCTAGCAGTGGCTGTCGCGAAACTGCAGCAAAATTAAAACAGAAACGAAGCAGCATTAGGTCCTGGCGAGAGGAGGTAGCGGCTGACAGGCAAGGTAAGGGCCTGACACGAAGACAAGAGGGGGCACGGTGCTGGGCCTGCCAACCTGCGCCGAGGCATCCCCCTGCGCTCCTGGGAAAAGTGCAAGGGATGCAGGATGCTGCAGGCGGGCGGCGGGAAGGGGGAGCGGGTTGGATGCGTGCTGCCCAGCGCAGCGGTGCTGGGAGGAGGAGAGGGCACACGGTTCAGCTGACAGCAGCGGGCTGGCGGAGGTGAGCATCCTCTCCGGGGAGAGAGGAAGGACGAGGCTGATGTAGCCCCAACAGCTGAAGCTGGCGGAGGGACAGCAGCTGGCGACAGCCAGCAGGGTTGCAACGCAATCGCTCTGTGCTTTGGGGGATTTCTGCTAAGAAAAGGCTATTTCCTGGGGTTCCAGGTGGGTCTTGGGGGCCTTTGCGTGGTCCTGTATCCTATCCATCCATAGAAGTAGCAAAAAAAGCAGCAAACCTCTCTCTGCAAGGGCTGGAGCTGCTGCAGCACTACCCTCCCCTCTCCTCCTGCCCCCTGCTCTCTGTGCAAATTTAAAGCATGTTCAAGATATAGGCTGACCTTTACAGTACACATAAAAAGGCAAAAGGAGGGTTGGAAACGCGCAGAAGGGAAAATAGGCCTTGCGATGGAAAACAGACCGTGCACATCCCAGGTGGCAGAACAGGGGAGATGGGGGAGGAAGGGTCTCTGGCCTAGGATCAGTCCTCACCAAAACCAAATCTTCATTTCAATGCCCTCCTGGCCCCAAAGGGGAAGTCCCAAGGGCAGACCCTGAGTGGCTTTAGCCCAAAAGCCCATGGGACCAGCTTTTCTGCTGAGCAGACCTGCTATCACCCTCATCGCACTCCCCCAGAGCTTTGAAACGAGTCTAGCAAGGGGCAAAGCATCAAGCCCCATCAGAAGGGTTGCCCTTGCTGGGAAGCATCCCTAAGGCTCATTCGCAATGGCCTCTCAGCTATTTAATCAGTCACAGGTAGAGATATTGAGGGAGGTAAATTCCCCAGGTTGGCTTATGGAGCAAGCTGTGGCCAGTAGACCATGGCTGAGTCTCTCCAGTACTGGCTTGCCCATCTCATGGAGGAGGCAGAGCATCCTTTTCCCTCCCCGTTGCATGGATACCTGCCTTTCTGTTTTACCAGTCACTCCCCCATCCTGCTGTTGTGAGAAAAGGAGGACGAGCGCGTCCCCTCCCGTGCCAGCGGTTCTTCGCCGCACCAGGCACAGCCCTCGCCAAGAAAAAGCCCACAGAGGGAAGGCAATCAGGCGAACCGCAGGAGATGCACTTGCACACGCAAACAGCAGCGAACCTGCTGGGAATCCGCAGACACGTGCGTATAGCAAGGGCACACGGGCTCCTGGGGTCCACCCTTCCCCGTCACGGCTCTTTTGGCTTTAACCTGGGGCAAGGCGAGGGCTCCTGCGCTTGTGGGCACGACCCTCCTTCCATCTCCCAGCCCGGCAGCGGCGTGCAGGATCAGCTCAGGCTCCTCTCTGCAAGACGTCCAGAAGCTGAGACAGAGCTGATCCATCTTCCCTGCTGAAAGAGTGTAAACAACTCAGCTGTAGGCTTGGAGTGCAAGAGAGGACACGCAGTTGGAAATTTTAAGGGCCAATTTACTAGGTAATTTACTAAACACGCTAATAATTGACATTGCAAGCACCATACCGCTGTCCCCAGCTCCCGCCTAATACCCGTAGCAAGAGGGAGAGAACAGCTTTCCCTGTCCTAGCCGCTCTGCAAAGCCTCCTCTGCCAGACACGATCCTGTTTGCCATCTGGGCAGCCTCGCTCTGCTCAATCCCAACCAACACAACAGCAACCCTGGCAAAAATCATTCTCCTGATTAGTATGCATATTTCCGAGCACTGATTTCACCTGAGAATCTTTGCAAGGGAAGGGTGTGTTGTAATTACCACCTCTTCCCTAGCTATAATTAAAGACAAACTGAAGGGAGTTATGCCCAGTCTCTTAGTTTCCCTGAAGCTTTTCCCCGTGCCAAAAAAATCTCTCTACAAGAAAACTCCCAGCAGCTTCTTGGAAAAAGGCATCAGCTCAGACTGGAGTTGCAACCTGTTTCGGATTACGGTAGTTAGACTAGGCTTCCCGTCCAGCCAAGAGGCGAGAGATGGTGGCCAGGTATCCCACATCCTTTAGCCATCTGCTTCAGGAGGGGATGAACTGTTCTTTCTGGGAGGAGCACAGGTAACCAGGTTAGACCTGACACCTACAACTGAAGCAACTAAGCCTGGGTGCGGTGAACCCCAGCCTATGTATTTATCAGTAATAGCATCTTTACACCAGTGGAAGTCACATGTTCAGTCCTAAGAGGTGTTCAGCTAACCATCCCAGGTCGTTTAGCCCCTGCGCAAACGGGAGGGATGTGGGGTGTTTGGTCAGAAACACTGTTTTGTCGAAATTTAAACTTCCCATGGGAATGTGTCGATTTTGACAAAATCACACTTGTGCTTTTATTGGCTGTGATTCACCTCTTTTCATTTCCAGGCACCTTTGCTGGTTCTTAGTGGTTTATATTCTCATCTAGCAAACCTTTCCGAGAGGCACGCTGCAAACGGGACCAGCTAACCCCCCCTCCTTCTTCCCGCCACAAAACTCCATCTCCAGGGCAGGAACTCAAATTCAAAATTCAAAACCCAGTTCAACATTCAAATCCCAATTCAGAAGTAACACAAACCTAGGTAATATTGACGTTGATTCAAAATCAACACGTTTCTGGGCACTATTGATAGCAGTTTCTCATGCCATCACAGCCGGGTGCTCAAAGGACTAGTGAGCACGTTTGCATTTATTTCTGTCCTGCACCTGGCTGGATCTACACATTAGAAAAAAGAGAATGAAAATCTCATGAGCCATAAGTGACTCTGAGTGCTCAAAGGCACAGGGGTTTAAAGAGCCCTCTCAACCACTCTTCCTAAGAAAAACCCAAAACAAAAACCTCTCAGGCTCCTTAAAGGCATTTCACATTGAGCATCTTCAGCCTGAAAATCCCTCGAAACTTGTCACTTACAGCAACCTGGGTCACAATTTGCAATTAATCATTCCCTTGATTAATTTTGCCTCCTTTTCTGCTGGTGTGCAGCCTGCCAGTCCCTACAGGCACAGCACGCTGCCGGTGCAATTACTCCGCGGGTGGGCTGCAAGCACGCCGAGTCTGTGCTGCACAGTCGCAACCGGCCCGGGAAGTCGCAGAGCGAGTAATCAATGTCGATGCTGCCTAGATGGGAGTGTGAAGCCAAGCCACCCACAGCACCCTGCAAGCAGGGCTGGGCACGGACGCAAGGTCGAAGATCTTGCCCAAATGCTTGGTCGAGAGTCAGACTTAACAAATTCCTCTGCTGGGTGTAAACGACCTCGCTGAGACAGCGCATCACCCACCCCTCCTCACCTTCTCTATCAGGAGATGCTCAGCTCTGCACTACTCTTTCCAATAGACCAGCAAAACATTCCTTTAAAGTTGTTTTTTTCTTTTTCTGGTGGTGGTTTTTTTTCTTTTTGTTCCATTAGGAGACATGTTCATTAGCAAAATATCAGAAACCTCTGGGGCAGCTTGTGCTTCTAATTCATTTTCCAAACGTATAATGAGCCAGGAGTAAATTTTTTAGGGTGAATTTAATTGACCTTTGCAGTGGCATTAGGCAGATTGGCTTAAAGTCTATTAGAGCGTAATATAACCTGGTGAGATTTTAGGGAAGGTTATTGGAAAAACCTATCGAGTTGGACCACTTTTCTCCTTCCCTCCCCCTTCCTCCCCTTAGCTTTCTCCATGGAGAAAAAGAAGGATGGCTCGAGAATAGAGAGGGATGAACAGAAGGGGAGAGGGATGAACAGACGGGGAGAGAATTAAAAGGGAGAAGTGAGGAAAAGAGTAGGAGGGAGAGAGCGAGCAGTTCAAACTGGCCCTCAGCTGCAGAGCGGTGCAGCGGGCTTGGCTTCTCGGGGACAGGCATCAACATCCACCGACCGAGCAGCTGGCCCATTTGCTCGGTGACACGGTGCCAGCTTACACCAGCTGAGGATCAGGCCCTCCGGCAATGGAAGACATCCCAGCTTTGCGGGAACGGCTCGCGAGCCGCTGGTTCCCGCTGTCTCATAGGGAAATACGGATCTGCAACGGCTGACAGATGTCGGGCTCCATGCTGCCTTGCTCTGGATGGCACGGCCAGGGACGCGAGCCCGCCATCTGCACCTGCTTAAAGACACTCTTTTGGGTCAGATATAAGCTGTCCCTATGGAGGCTGGGGGAGGCAGGGCAGTGACACATCCCAGCTCGCATCCAGGAGGACATCAGACCTCCGGTATTGCTAATAGGGGCTCTCCAGGGGCTGCTGAGAAGCAGCAAAAGGTGAAAAACACTGAATTTCACTCCAGTGCAGAGGAACAGCACCACAAATAGGCATCACGCTACAAAGCCATGTCCTGCACACCCCTGCGACTCTGGTCTTGTGCTCTCAGAGCACGCTTGGGACCCAGACGTACTGTGGTGCTACCCCATATAGCAAATGGAGGCCCCAAGCACTCCAACAGCCCGACGTATATACCCAGGAGGTGTTTAGAAAACACCCAGCCCTTGCACCAGCGACAGCTTTCCATCCTCTGGGTGCGACTCCTGCCTGCTTCTAGCAGCTGCAGAGAAGAGGTCCCCTTTCAGGGTCAGCACCCCCAGCCCAAGCCCCGTTTGCAGCAGCAGCTGGGCTCTGCAGCACCGGGGAGGGGGAACGGCACACACGTGCTGTGCACCCACACACCTCTGCAAGCTCTCTTAGATTTGCATTACTAAAATTGCAGCAATCAAAGGCCCCGGGCAAAGCTGGATGCCAAGAAGCCTGCGCAGCACAGACGATCCCACCCTTCCCCATTTTGCAATCCCAGCACGCCAACCCCAGGAGCATTACGTGTGTTTACAGAGAAGGTGCCCAATGGGACCCAGCTCTCCCAAGGATCACGCCACAGTATGGGGGCTTGACGTCCCGGCAAGGGCTCTGCCTCCCAGCACCATCCTGCTTTGCAGCCACCTCTCAAAGCCAACCCGGGTGGCCAGCTTTCAGCCCCCCCGGAGCCAGCACGTTTATCACACCCCTGGCCACGGCTCGGCACAGGGGTGCCCCCCGGGAGACCATCCAGAAACACCCAGCTCTAACCTGTCAGCGCTAAAGAAGTACTTTTCCTTTGGTGTTTTTGCAGCAGCCCAGAAATGAGGGTCAGCAAATCAGCCTGGGAAAGTCTGCTTGGTGGTATTTTGAAACATCACTTGTTTTCTGGTTTGGGGTTTTGGTTTTTTTTTTTCCACCCAGCCCTGACAATCTCAGGCATGCCCTGTCCACCCAGGGGTGGGGTATGAAATGCCGGGCTCACTCCAGCCCACACCGTTCCCACCTGGTGTGCAGCAATCCTCCCTGAACTCATCCCCTGGCCACCGATGAGGAGACAGGGTGTAAACCCCAGAGATGGGCGAGCAACATGCTGCTGAGAGCCCAGCGCAGGGCAGGGCTGAACCCAGCTACCCCTGGGCTCGGGCTGGTGCCCTGATGTTGAAACCATCCTCCCTCCCCAGCCCTACAGCCCTCCCCTTATGGAGAGCTCCACCGGGATGCTCTGCTTTATGCCACGGCAGAGAGGCAGCTCTCGCTTGCTTTCCCCCTACTGCGACGTAAATGAGATTTCAAGCATCCCGATTTCCAGTTACAAATCCTTCACTGTGCACTGACCGGTGCTAAACGTGCCTGTTGTGCCGGCAGGTCTTTGCTCACGCAAACGCTGATGCACAAGCAGGGGTGCAGGATGCCTCTCGCTGCCCTCCCTGCACCAAACCAGCCACAAAAGGGTTACCGACCTGCTCTCCTTTCCAAACTTTGCTGGTTTCTGTTCCTCCCCTGAGAGGCTGCGGCAAGGGAGAAGAGGGTTTCAAAAGAGAGCCGGAAAATGAGAGAGAAAAGGGGAACGTTTCAGCTGGATGCAGTGAAATGGAAGGCTTTGTGTTTTAGAAAATTAAGGGTGTAAGGGGTCTCTTTGTGCTAAATGCTCTGGATGGGATGAAAGTAAATAGAGCTCAGCTGGGCAGGGGAGTTAGGGCGACATTGAGAACAATTTTTAGCCCTGTTAGATGTTAATTTCCCATACATCATCTGCCTGTCCTCTGCCTGTTTGAAGTGCTCAAGGTTTCAGGCTTCAAAGCGCATCACGACTGCCATTTGCACAAAGCTCACGGATCCGTGGGGAGCCGCATCAGCAGGTTACAGCCCCACGTCCCAGCAGGACCCCCTCCCGCACGGCCGCCCCCCGCCTCCATCCGCAGCCAGGACCAGCCCAGGGATGCAGCGGCTCATGCCACCGTGTGGCGAGTTCCTCGGGTCTCTGCTGCAGGAGGGAGCCGGGGGTGTGGGGGGGGGCCAAGCCAGAGCAGATGAAAGCGCTGACCCACTTCGTGGCCCAAAGCGCTCATTAAAACCCAACCGCATGTACGCGGACGCTTGGAAAAGCCGGTGGGGTCGTAAACCCCATCCCTGTCACTGATGAAGCACCTACCAAAATCAATGGCGCTTTGTTAGGTTGCGTCAGCTAACGAGGATAAGGCCATTTATTGTTTTAGCAGTGGAAAGGCTGACGCACCACAAAGGAGGCCCTTTGCCTGACTCGGAGCAGGCAGCCTGCAAATATCTGGGGGCTTTCCAGGATGATTTGGCTTTGACAAGAGGCTTCTGTCCTCTAGCAAGATGCCTGGGCTCACAGCGGTGCCAGGGATCCCCCTCACCTGTCCCCGCTGGGAAAAGCAGCGGTGCATCTTCGAATGCCCACCTAAGGCTTTGCAGCAATTTCATAACACCACCAGCGAGTTTTCCCGCGATGCCCGGCCCGACCATGGAGCGAAGCAGGCAGAGGTATTCCCAATTTCCTTGTGGGTGAACGGAGGCACGACTGACCGAAGGGCAGGAGGCAGAGCCAAACCTGAACCAGAGCCAGGCCAGGCAAAGCTCTACCATCTGCCTATTGCAAAGCGAAACAAGCTGAGGTTACTTTATTAAAATAGCAAGTGCATAAATATCCAACAAAATAAACAGCAGTCATAATTAATTAAAATAAATAAATAAATAAAAATAGCTTTTCCTTTCTGCTCCCGCACTTTGCGGCCACAGAGCTCAGGGCACGTCACACGCCAGAGTTACAACTAATTATAAGTACCAATTACGATGATAATGAAATAATCTACCTTCAAAAGCTGACTGCCATTAATTTTCTCCTGCTGTAAATAAGGTTGAGCGCTCGTACCGGACACAGCGAGCAGCGTGGTTTCACCCTGCCCTGCGTTACTAACCCGCATGGCAGCGGGGGACAGGGGCATCCTTGCTCCCCCCAATCCTCCCACAGCAGCGAGTTCCCCAGGTCGGCAAAAAAACCCGTGCACTATTTGGGGTGAAACAGAAGAAAACCAGCACTGCAAAGACTTGATTTATCCCCACCTTCCAACGACTGAAAGCAAAGTGAAGCTTTTATTTCACAACACCGTCAGCGGCAGGAAAAAAAAAGGGGGTGAAGGAGGATGCTTTGGATGGAGACGCGGAGGAGCAGCGTTTTTCCTCTCCTAGGCTGTGACTCAGGAAAGCACGTGGGCACGGACTGATGTGTAAGCCAGCAGTTAAGCAATAGCCTGACTGATGAAATACTCAAGGTTTGCACTTCATTGCTCTCCTGAGTCAGAGCCTGCATCTTGGTCCTGCTACCAACTCATCTCGCATAAGGCTGCAGATGTCACTTGGCTGACCCGCGCCTCCGTTAATCCACGGGGAGACCGGCAATAACGATACTAACGCATAGCTCTTCTTTGGTGCCACCGAGACGCAATAAATACACTCCACTTTCTGGCTTCGGACCTTGCTTTCGATTGCAGAAGAGCCCGGTCGATGCATTGCATCAGCTAGGATGGTGACCAAGCCCCGAAACGCTCTCCTCCAACCTTGCAGCGAGCCACCGAAGCGCAGTATTTGGTCAGAAACACAAAAATTTGTGGGCTGTGAAGAGGGAAAAGCAAAAAGTCTGTGTGTCGGAGAGGGGTCAAAAGACCCCCGTGTCCCTCGGACAGGGTTTTCCCAGCCCAAATGCTTCTAAGCAATACGACACGCCGAGAACCGCGGGGCTGGGGCTGGCACCAGGGGCTGAGCAAGGCCTGGAGGATTTTTCGTTGTTGTTGTTTTCGACTGACGGCGCGTTTGCTAGAAAATGTCATTTTCAGGAACCGAAACTATCTGTGGATTCAAGTCAGGTTTAGCGAACAGTTTTCACAGAAAATAAATAGAATGGGGAGAGGAGGGAGCTGAAGAGAAGTCAAAACATCTCACGGTGATGTTTCTTGTGTGTTACATTTCAATCTCTCACTTGAAATGTCATTGTCATTCCAAAAAATTGACATTTATATAAAGGTTAAAAAAAAGGCTATGTAAGTGTAGCATATGGGTTTATTTTCAGGTTTGCATAAACTGTTTCATTACGATTTGACAGAAACACTGGTTTTACGCCATTAAAAAAAAAAAACCCAAACAAAAACCTCCCTACTTTCCTCCGAGGTGACCCCAAGCCGATGTTATTTCTTTACTCTGGCCACCAACCAAGCTGTGAAAAATAATTTTAAAAGCCATTATTCACCCAGCGTTAGCGCAGAGCACCAATGAGGTTAGATGAACGCGTGGAGCGATTCCCACCGGAGGGAATCTTTCGGAGCAGTGTAGGCATACAGACCCCCCTAAAAAGCCATCACAGGTTCCAGCGCCTATCACGGAGCAAAACCAGCGCGAGTCCTTATCGCGCTAATGGAGGATGCTAAACCCCACGAACGTGGAAAAAATGGGGCTGAAACATGACGCGACCAGCACAACCAGGGAATATAAATTGTCCCATCCCTCCCGACTTTGACCCCGGAACCCGGGAAGCCCGTGGAACTGTAACCACCAGTTCCCACTGATTTAATCCTGAGATTTAATCCTATAATAATTATAACGCCATGCTTCCAGGCTGGTTTTTTATTCCCAGACCCTGGAAATCTGAACAAACACCACACACACACCCCCCGGCCCGAAGCAAAAAAGGCCCTTTCATCCAGCCTCTGAAAGAACTGGTCAAAGTCCTGATTTTTCTGAATTTCCCCCCGTGCTGATGTAATGCAAATAAAAATTACAGGACCGGGGGGAATGATTGACTGGAAAATAGAGGGAAAATTTCTCTGTGCAACGGCCAGTCAATGGGTCTTTTGTGATATATCAATTTGAAATTTCCAGCGAGAGGACCACTGGAGGGGAAATATTCAGACCAACTTGAGGAAGATGTTTGCCCTCCCCTGCGTTTCTCCGGGCACCGGCGGAGCAGGCGCTTCCCCCCGTGGGCAGCAGCGGCGGGCAGGAGCGGCCGGGGAAGGACCGAGATGCCCAACTCCTTCCAACTTCATACATGGTTGGATCTCAACATCCCCTGGAAGGGGCACACTGAGGATTTCATCCTGCCCTCTCATCACCCTCCTACCCCAGTACCTGAGAGGAAGAGACTTAGTTTTTTACAACCTACTTCAAATGGGCTCTGCTTATAAATTAACTGCTCTAACAGCTTCGGCTCTTCCCAACAGCCGCAAAAATTCAAATCAGAGCAAAAGGCGGGTGGTTTTAGCAGCCAGAGAGCTGGCGACATTTCTGATCTGGATGTCAACTCTGTAGCAGCTCCTTTTCTTTCTGTTTTAATTCTTTAGTTGTTTCTATTTTTTAATATTTATGTAGTCATCTTTTTAAACAAAGCTTCAAGATCCTTGGAAAACGGACATGTCTTTTTCTATTCTGTGCTTGGATCATTCTCAGCCCCCTGACAGAGAATCCAGAGGTGCTAACAAAATACAAATGGATAATTAATCACCATAATTGTGGATTGGGTGGGTTTTATTCACTTCAATCTCCTCTGTGGTATTTCTTCAAAAGAAAAAGGGGGGGGGGGGTGTGTGGAATCTAGTAGAGAAGAGAATAGAAGAAAAGAAAACCCGTAAGCCTAAATGGGCTGCACAGATTTATGGAGAATTAGTTTAGTCCTAGGGACCTTGTGACATGAGAGTCCAACGAAACTCCATTCTTGGCTTTATGATGTTTTCAAGCCCCCTCAATGCAATTATTTCCTTGTCTCCCTACAGCCCATCCATTATTCTCTATAATAATATGTTTTCTGAAACTCCTTTCCATAAACAACTATAGCAGGCAGCAAGAAACCTCATTGTTATTGATATCATGTCACATCACCAGTAAAACGGCTTATGGAAAATGGACTGTGAATGGAGATGGTTTCAATTTAAAACATCCCGACCTTTTACATCATTTCAAGATAAATCAAGCTAATGCACAGTGACGTCACACGTGGAAATTCAAGCCCGACGGTGCCGGCGACTGGGGGGTCATTTTAGGGGCAAGGTTGAGACATTCTTGCTGTGGATCCCAAATTGTTGGTAGGAAACAAGTCCCCGAAGGAGTTTCGCTTGCTCCTTCCACCAAATCCAGCCCTACACCATCGCTCACCTGCCAGCAAGCAAAGGCTCTCTTCACCCGAGCTGCAGCCGCCAAACTTTTAAAAGCAAAAGGCTACAAGTTTATTTGCCCTTGAACACCACAGCTATGCAAGGAAATAGCACAGCCTCCAAATAGCCAGCAATGCAATAAAACGCGGTTCTTCACCATGCATACTGAATATGACGTTCAAAAGCACGCACGCTACCCAGCTCTCATCGAAACAGACAGCAACAATCCTCACCCCCCAAAGCATCATCCTCGGGGGTTCAAGCCCACATCACAGCAGTTGCATGGTGTAACTGGTAGTTTCAATGGCAATATCACAAAGTGTACGAGATGCGCTTAAGTGTATAAAAGCAATGCTTGCCGCAATGCTTACTCGATGTAGGATGGTTTGGTGGATTTCTAGAGGCTGGGCTGATAAAGCTGGGCTACAGCTCAAGCCACACCGACACCGTCTTTGCACACAAGCACGTGGGTCATGCTCACCCGGTCAATTAAGACAGTCCAGTTACGGTGCTGGCAACATCAAATAGGGAGTAATAAACTTTCTACGCTTTCTAGCTAGATCCAAGAGTATGTCTGACCCCTGCCACCTCCCCCAAAGCTCCTCCACATCTCCAGAGATTTCAGGTACAGTTTGAGTTAACCTAAGCCTTGAAAATAAACCCTTACGTTGAGGACTATGGAACCAGCCGATTTGCAGATTCAAGAATAAAGATTTCATGTTAAAAGATCAAGAGAGCAAATTACTTATTTGCTACTAGGGAGAATAAAAATAAAATCAACTTGCCCCAACACACCTGGAAGCAGCCCCGTAGGATGAGCTAACTGCTCCCAGAGCCCCTGCGTCCTTCCTCATCCTCCTGTTTATTTCGACATTTCTGCAACAGGAGCAGCCAGGCAGCGTACTTTCTCAGGGACCAGCTTTTTATCTTCCTAATCATGGTCCGGGACCAATACATGGAAGCATTTACTGGTCCAGAAAGCATTTGTACTGTTCCAGTAACTAAGCACTTTTGAAATACTCTTTTCCACTTGATTGTAGGAGCTGATAGCTCATGAGCCGCTAGCTAGAGATTGATGCTTCATATGTTTGAGAGCTAAAACTCCAAGAAGAGTATATAGCGCTGGTTTCTAGCTCTAGTGGTTTTCATAACACCCAGCAGCAATATCATGTCAGAACAGCAGCTGCAAAATCTGGTCTTCAATTATTGCCAACTTCAAGTTCAAGGAGAGCTAAATCCAGGGGTTTGGTGCAACCTGTTGTAAAATGTAGCTCCTAAAAGGGCTCCCTTCCCTCCTCCCCCCATATTTCAGGAGCAGCCAGGTGCCTGCACCAAATTAGAGACTGCAGAGTTCAAACGGGTGCATTGCTAGAGGCACCCCCTGCCACGTACAGCTGAAATAGATGGGATAAATGGTACGGATAAACAAAACCTTATTGCTTTCAACCTCAGCCAAAGGGGACCTTCAACCCTTCCTCCCCCACCTTTTACAGCCTGCAAAGGGGTGAGACAAGCAGCAGAAAATGGTAGGTTGAGACCTGCTTTCCTGCCTGTACTCATTTAGCCCAGGAAAAATGCAAAGGAGATTTATGACATCTTTGGGGAGGGCAACCTACATCACATTAGCTTGCACATACAACGGCATTAGAGACTACGTGAGCAGGTACTACGGAGAGACGGGCGAGTGCTAACCCTGCTGCCCCCATCACTTTAGAGCCTTATATTCTGGGCTTTCCCACCATTCCCAACGAGAAGATTTTGGCAGTCAAAATTCACCAGATCACACACATTTCCACAGCACAGATTATTTAGACAGCAAAGAGATTATTCAGACAGCAGGGCTGCTGAGCTTCCCCCCTGCAATGACACGTGCAAGCACGTCCAGAGAAATTTTGATAGCACCACACATGGGTTGTGCAAAACCCCACAGCAAAGAGTTTCATTTAATGTCACATGAGCGACCTGTGCAGAGTATTAAAGCAGAGGATCAGGATATGCTAATGCTATCACTTTTGCAAACAAAATTAATGCTTTTCAAACCCTGGAGCCACCAGATTCCTCTTCTCCTGCAGAGACTTGGGTGACCGCTGAGGCATGTGGGAATTTCATACTCCAGCAATATAAAAGATGAGGTTTTAGCACATAGGGAAGCTACGTAAGGACACAAGAGAAAGGCCATGATGAGTTTCCATCAATCCACAATGTCAAAGGCCAAAAGAGACAATCAAATCTGACAGCCTGAAGATGCCACACCACACGATTTCACTCTGTAAGCCCTGTAGCAAACAGAAAGATTATTCCCCTGCGCTCAGGCAAACACTATCAAACCCGATAACTTCTTGCTGATGCAACGTATAGGTTTTAGCGGGACAATCAGTCTTGCTTAAAAGACTTCAAGTGATGATGAATTTACCATTTTCCCCATGTAATCAAGGGATAGCTTGGTTTGCATCTGGCTTCCATTTTACTAGAGTTCAAAAGATGTGTTACACAAACCAGCCTGGATTTAGGTCGTGCATCACTGACATCTCCATCTAAAGAGTAAGGATTTGCCAGCATCTACGAGCAACACTCCTCTTCCTCCAAACCAGCCCCTCAGCCCCGGGGCAGAAGCCGTCCTAGCCTGGGGTTGGTGAAGGGGAAACGTTCCCGTGCTGCCGTAACACCAGTCTCCAGCCTGGGAAGCTGCGGAGAACCTGCACGTGCTTCTTGACACCTCCACACCAGTAAGAGACGGGGCAGAAGACCCAAAAACCTGCTGCAACGCTCAGCTCGGACCCAAAGCATCCTCTGGGTCCCGCCTGGGAGGGGAGGAAACATGGTCAAAATAAATAAATAAAAAACCAATCTCCATTTGGAGGCACTAAATCCCCACTCCTTTCCAGATGGCTGGGAGATTTCTCCCAGGTGGTAAATATATTATTAAGAACTCATTTCACCGTGAAATTGACTATTCAAAACACAGACAGAAGTTAATATATTAGGACAACCTGTCTGAAAAACTCACGTTAGAGGGAATTTATTTTTGTTTAATATAAAATGCAGCACTATACACATGGCCTTCCTCAAGCTTCCTCCATTGTAAGCACCCCAGCAGGAACACGCGTTCGTACATTGGGGCGGGCTGCTACAACAAGACAAAGGTCGCTGGATAAAGTCACCGTCACCTCTGGAGCTCCCCAACCATCAAGGACATTGTCACTGGGAAGTGGTACCCATGCCTTGGCTAGGATGCCTCCCTAGCTCTCATTGACCGCCTCAATGCTTTCATTCTGACACTCCTCAGGAGTCCAGCACTTAAAGAGAGGAAACCAAAGCATGGGAATAAGGAAAGATCAACTTCTCACAGCTGCTCGGAGGCCTCCTTCCACTGACTCTGAAAAAAAAAAAAAAAAACCCCCAAGCACCACGATGAGGACAGAAAGAACGTCTTTCACACAGCACACGTGTGAAAAGGACACATGCAGACTTCAGAGTGTGTCTTTGTTACAAGCTATGCAACATCTCCAAAGTCCTAGCCCTTCTGGGAAAGCATGGATGGAAGAAACCTCTGCAAGTCATGGGTCCGTTAGACTAGAATTTCTCCTTTCGTTTTAATTCAGCTGCTAATTAACTCACTTTAAGCTAAATGCCTATATCTAGAATACAGTGAACTCTTTGCAGACCTTTGGTCCAGGACACATGTGGTTTGGCAGCTACCTCAGCCGAACTTTGTGGCAGCTGTAGCAGCTGAGCTAGGAGGAAAGCTCTTCAAAGAAATGCCCCAGTACCCCTGCACTACGCATGCCCTCTTCTACAGAGCTGGTTGGGAGACTGGGTGTATGTTAGCCTGGACAGACATGATATGGGTTGTGCAAGTTGTTCTTTGAGAAGGGAAACTGGTGGAAGATATCTGAGGAGCAAGGGAGCATAGAGGTCCAATAGGTAACATTTGGAGGGACCCTGGAAAAAGCTGGACATTTCAAAGAACCACCACCTTTCCTAGACCTTGGAAAATTTCCATAGAGAGAAATACAAACACCCCGCTGTCGTCGTCCTCGAACCAGCCCATTTTATCTCTAAAATCCAGTATAGCCTTTCTGCTCAGACCTACAGCAGAAAACCCACTTGAACCCTAAAAAAAGCCAGTTATCTGCAGTAATAAAAAAATCACAGCCTCTCTTGGCAACTAAACCTCTCAGCTATCAGGCTACAGACTTGGCCTCTGGCTCTTTCTCTCGGTCTCTTCTCTGAGCCATTCTGCTGCAGATAAATAATTAAATACGCATTGGAACAGGGACCTGAGCACACATCTCCTCCATCCCGGCTGAGTGCCCTAGCTGATGGGCTATAAAATCTCTGCTGGCCCAACAAATATTTATTCATGCAAAATGGAGCAGGTTCGACAAAAGAGAGACGGAGTCATGCTCTACCCTTTTGCTCTTCAGAGAACTCACCCAGGAGCAAACACTGACAACGTGGACATGTGGTTTTGTTGGCCAAACTGAAAACGTTTTAATCTCTTGGCTGAACTCGTCATCCTTCGAAACTCAACCATGCAAGTAAAAATAACCGGAATAATCACAAGAGCAATTTTTATTAATAAAATAAAAAATGCTTTGGATGAGGAAAATATCCCCCCTAAGGTGCTCTAACTCAGCTGTTCGGACTATTGAACGTGAACAGCCACGGTGGTCTCTTCCAGGGATAGTCAGGGCCACCCAACTAATTGCAAACTCCACCAGCAGTAAGCACAGTCCTTAAGGATGCTACAAGATACCTGGTCCTTTAGGAAGCCCTCTTATTAAAGCCGTCCTTCCTTGATTTGCTAGTCCATGCCAGCAAATCAATTCCTAGACAGAATTTCTCTTTCTTGGCCCTCTTAGTTTTGATTGTCTTCCATCTCCCTTCTCCAGTGGAATAAGCAATCATTAATCCCGTCAAAGGAAATGAGACTTTCGCTCACATATAGGAACACATCTGAAGTTCCTGCAAGAAGTAACACATTACCTTGATACCCTGACATCATGAAAAATGGTTCTGGGGAATGTGTCTTGCTTTTCTTCTTTTTATCAGTTATTCATTCAAGGCACCAAAACCAGCTGTTATGAGTGGCTGGCATTTGCTTTACAAAGGGGGCGGGGNTCCTCTGTGCATACATTCTTTCTACAAATCTGAGCGCTAATAGTATTTGACACGTTGGTAATTTGGGTTTTTTACCATAATTCATTTAGTGTGGTTCTGCTTTATTATTGTACATTTTACACAGCGATGCACAGAAAATGTTGTTGCTTTTTTTTCCTCCTTAAACAATTTTATTCCTTCTAGAAACCACTCATTCATGCTAGCCACATTCTAGGCTAGCGAAGGAGGGAAGAAAAAAAGCAGAAATCAAACAGCAAATAGGCAGCGAGAGAAGAGAAAATAAATGAAAAGTAGAGAAAAGACAATAGGAAGAGAAAATAAGATGAGAAATTAAGCAAATAGAAGAAAATAAAGCCAAGAGCCAGAAGGGCAGAGAGGGGAGCCAGTTCCCTGTGTTTTCGGGGAGCACATCCCACTTCTGCCCAGACACTGGAGCAAAGGGGAATCTAGGTAGTTAAGACTCATTTGTATTTATTTTCCACGGAGTTGAGCTACTCTTTAGCTCAACAACTGAATTTCTTCTCCATGCTCAGAGTGCTTGTGTGACATTAGACAGGATGTTCTTCTGGAAATCTCTGCAGTCTGAAAAAAGCTGGGCAGAAAATAACTGTTCCTGCTCTATAAAAATTTTGCCCTTTCCAGTGAAGGGAAGGAGGGGGGGAAGAAGCCCTAAAAATTCACAAACCAAAGTTCTCAAATTATTTAAACCCAAGTAAAAATTGGGCCAAAGTCAACTTGATCTTTACATTTCAACCATTTTTGCATATTAACTAGAAGAAAAATTCAGCTATGCCTCAATTTTTCATTTTGAGCCAGAAAATCACTTTTTTTCCTGAAAAAAAAAAAAAAAAAAATCAATTATATTTTAAAGCCTTGCAAAATGCTTTAGTTTTCCCTATATTTGTTATTTCTGTCCAAACACTCCTTTGAAACTGGACTGTTCTCCTGGAAAGTCTGGTGTCCCAGCTTAAGAAGAACAAACCACCTTCCATCATCAGCTTCTGACCGACCATGGCAGAAGGGGAGTCCACGGCAGCAAAGGGCCCATGCCAGTGCCACGAATCTCAGCCTGCCCTCAGCTCCCCATATCCAAAACAGGGAAGGATTCAGTCCCTCAGCTCCCAGTGTCTTGGGATAAATGGACGGACAGGCGACAGCCAGAGTCAACTTAGGTGGATGACCAGCAATGGAGACGTGGATAATCCACCCAACCTCTTGCAGAGGGAAGGAGCCACTTTGCTCCCAAGCCATCGCTGATGTTATTACGCCTCTCCGAGGGCTTCAAGCCGCCTACGATCCCCTGTTATTTAATAAAGAAAGCAAGAGATTCAACAATTGTTTTTGCTTGGGCTGCCTTGTAAAGCCTTCGTCGCTCAGCAATGAAACAAAAGGGGACTAATAACACCCCGCGCCGCAAAAGCAAGTGCCAAGGAAGAGACAGAAATCAATTATCTGGGTGAAATTCAAAGGGAGAGGAAGTGGGAAACACATACACATCAGCAAACAGCACGCATAATCCCATTAACGCAGACGCTGTCTCCCTCGCGGGAGCAAAGAGCCAGGGAGAAAGATGATAATTAAAATAAACAAAAAAAAAGTAGCCTCAACTTCACGGGTAAGGGATGGCAGGGCAGCTGGTTGCCACCGGGACGTGGCGGAGGGCAAAAGGGGGAGCCGAGATGAAGCTGGAGGGATCGGGACCCTGGGGGGGGGAGGGGGTGCATGTGTGTGTATTTCCTAGGGGAGAGGTAGTGGGGTGTTGCTGCATGATTGGGAAAGCCACCCTTTCCTGTCCCCAGATGCTGCCAAAGGGCAGCAGCACCTGAAGGATTGTTAAACCGTGACATCTTCAACGCAACCTGCCGAAATGCAACAGCGCAAGGCTGGAGCAAACCCCAACGAGGGATGAGCGTGCTCTCAGGATGCGCTGCTGCTCCCCACGGCAGGGACCAGCCCCCTGGCATCCTCCCTGCCCTGCTCTGCAGGAGCGGAGATGCTGGGCTGGTACCCTGGCAAACACACAGCCATCAACAGGCTGTGCCTGGTCTCCCCTAAATGTCTCTGTTCTCTTGGTTGATTCACTGAAAAAGTTCAAACTCCATCTCTCACTATTTTCTGTCGGGATGAATCGAGGCAGCCTTACTGGCTTGCACCAAAACGCAATTTAAAACCCATCAGTCTCTTTTTCTTACAAAGGCTGCTCTGGCAGCTACCGTGGCACGAGTCAAGGACACGGTGGAGAAACACAACCCTTCCCGGTAGGCATCAGGAGACCATTGCAGAATAGCTGAGCCAGCTGGGAAGATCTCTGCCTGCTGTGAGCTGGGGTGCAGGCTGCAGAGAGGGGACGCGTGGCTCTCCAGGACATGGCTGCGTGTGCCGGTGGCACAAACCTCAGGCGGCTGTGGCTACAAATGCATGTTTCCCATGTGGGGCAGTTACACCCAAAGTGGCTTTGACACAATTAGACCCTCTAAAAACAAGCAAATTGCAGCTGCAATCCCAGAGCATCCAGGGCAGCCCCAAGCGCATCCAAGTATTTTGTACCACGTGAAACTCTGGAGGAAGGTACAGGAGAGAGTAAGGGGATGGCTACAGAGTTCCTGCAAGCAACCGCGCTCGAGAGACACCGCCCCTGCACACCCTAAAATCTCCATTTTCCAGCACTGATGCCATATGAGGCACGTCCAGCAATTTCGCCAATGCTCTTGCGCTGGAGACAGATTCAAGGAGCCATGCAGGGGAATTGCAAGAAAATAACAAACCAGCGTCAACACCTCTCTATTCCCTTGTCATTTCTTAACATTTGGGGCTACATGGGGACAGAGATGACTGTTTCGGTTCTCCCACAGCCGATGACATTTCAAATACTGGTGACCCTCTATTTTATCTCAGGAACCCATCTGGGCAAGGACTGGTTTGGCATAATTGTTTGCACAGCCCCCATCACAGCTTCCCAGATAAAATTTATTACTCCAGCGTAACTCTCTATTACTTTTTTCCTGAGCATCTGCCACTGGCAGCTTTTGGAGATAGGACACTACGTTGATCTGGTATTGCAATCCCTATTTCTGCTCAGAAAAGGGCTGTCTCCTCTGGAGTCTGTGAGAGTTAATGGAAAATGGGACTCATGCCGTCTTCCAAGGATTTGGGATCAGAAACAAAATGAGCTCAGGAAGTAAAAAAAAAAAAAAAGTCTAAATCCTTTTCCCCTCACCCCCACGACTGCTCTCCCTAACAGAGCACCCTTTGCCTCCAACTCTGGCTCAGATATATGGCTATTCTATAATTTATACATTGTCTCCAAAGATGACACAGCAGCTCATAAATTTAAAAAAAAAAAAAAAAAAAAGCAGCCTTTTGCAAGGATGGTTTTAATATTAGGCTTTTCATTTAAGGAAAGAGCAATTCAAGTTAAAGTTAATTCCTGGAAATACTCGGTCCATCTGTCCCAAGAGCATCAGCAGCCAGGGACAGGGAGGGAGAGCGAACCTGCAGCCCCAGGCAGCGTGCTGGGACCCGCGACACATCCCCACAAAGAAGGCAAGATTAAAATACAGTCACTTAATCCCCTGCAAAGCCTCTTAAGAGTTTATATCAGGGTCAGCTCAGCTAGTGCTTAGTCAACCTGCCTCTGAAAAACATCCCAATTTAGGCCCTTCTGCTGACTGTCAAGTAGACCGAAATGAGGGACGGGATCAAAGGCGGCAGGGACCAAGTGGATGAAGGTAAATGCCACGTAAGTAGCCCTCATCATGGAGCAAGGGCCTTTTATAACCTCCTCTTTCCCACCCATCCCCTCCCTGGGCTGCTCCCGGATCCTTCCCCGAGCCAGCCTCAGCAGCTACAGAGAGAGATTTTTCTCTTCCCTTGCTTCTCAGCCCTCAAAGTGTCTGCGAGAGATAACCAGGATGACTTAGCCCAGGGGTGAGTCCATCATCTTCAATGGAGTCATTTGCACCAGAGGCAGGTATGCTGCTCAAGCTGGGGCACAGCAGATAGGCTTTTAGCTGGAGGAGTTTGCAGGAGAGTTAAATCCTTATGAAACCATCCTAAACGTGGGTCTTCAACCTCTTGGACTCCTGCACCCCTTCCAGGCTTTCCAGCGGCGGTGCATTTGCACCCAGAAGCAAAAGACTTGCTTCTCCTAATGACCTTCCCCAGGCTCCTTACAAGCAGCTCACCAAATCTTAGAAACGTTATCCTGGAGAAGTAAGTCGAGGATCGCGTTACAAAGCGCAACTGGGAATTTTAAGGGCTTGCAGCAGGCATAATGAAAGCAAAACATCCTTTGACAGTTTATTTAGCCTAGGCTCTCTGCTCTGCCACATTCAGTTTGTATCACCTCAGCAGCCAAAATTTTCCTTTTTCTTTTCTTTCCCCACTCCCCCCTCCTGCCCTGGAGTCAACCAAAATTAGAAGGGAGATCCTGAACTACAAGGCCGACTTCTACACCAGTCCTGCTCCTGACACGTAGCGGCGACGACAGGAGTATGCTGAAATCTGGGTTAATGGTGCATTGGAGCTGGAAACCCAGCCTTGTGCCGGGGACATGCTGAACCCCAGGCTATCAGCCTGTGCTTTCCTGGAGCAAGCTCCTCTGAGCCCGGTTGCCAACATGAACCCGGCTGCCTCTGCTCTGCAACGCTACCCCAGAAGCATCGGCACCAAGGCTCCTCCGAAGCTAAGCAATAACTGGATTCACCGGGAGTTCGTCTCCCTGAGGATGGAGGAGTAGCACAAACTATTTTTGCCTGAGCCAAGAGTTGATAGTACTACATGGAGCCGTCTACTTCGCAAAGGCATACTGTGCACATAATTATAACCATAAGCACAAGTGTATATATATGCTCAAATACACACAGGCGTACATTCAGTTTGTAAAGTCCAGATGATCCTACAGCTGTATTTTAATATTTCAATACCAGGGTCAGAGTGAATCTCACTGTCTCCCTCTTATCTTCCCTCTGCATACCAGTGCTGTCAATGCCATCGGCAATTTTACATGTAAATGAGCCCATCCATCACTCCCTGCTCTGCAGCGCCTCACTTCCAAGACTACCATGGAGTTACACCATTAAATCTCCTGGCTTTACAATATACATCATGACATATTTGACATCAATCAGCTGTGTCAGTCCGCTCACTGTAAACCATAAACTTGCTCTGCATTCCAGCTCTGTGCACAGTGATTAAAACCTTCTCAGCCTGGCTTCCTGATTATGGTGATAAATGATGATGCCTTCCCTTCTGACTCAACGCTCGCCCATCCTCCCCTCATCGCCCCCACCCAGGCCGGCACTCATCCTGAGTTATCCATGGGCACTGCTCACTCCCCCACCCAGCTCTCAGGTCTTTCCCATTTACCATTTCTGGGCCACCTCATCCGTTCGTTCACCTTTCTGCCAGCATGTACATTTCTCCTGCAGCTCCATCTGCCCCCACGTCCTTCAAAGCAGCTGCCGGCGCAGCTTTGGCCATCTCTGGAGTTTAGGTAAAGCGTCAGAAGAGACATTCTGGGGAATGACTGTGACCTGAATGGATGTAGGTGGGTCAACACGGTTACCCAAAGTCATCCTTCATGTGCACAGCCAACATCTGACAGACATACACATGTAGTCATCTTTATGTACGTTCGATGCCTCAAGTGACTTTGGTCAGACATACCATAATCCTGCTTCATGCAGCATTGTGCTTTGAGGCACCTAAAAAACCCCCTGTCTCAATTGTCAGAATGACTGATCCTTCCCTAATCCCATTTGCTTCCCGAAGAGCGAGTGACACTGCGTGATTCCTGACAACGTTAGGTATCAGGTCTATCAAGCCAGGGACCAGGCTTCACAACATAAATGCAAGTTAGAGGGGTTAGCTTCAGGCTACTGAAATTTTGGCCTTCTATTTCATTTCATTCTTGCGGTGGGAAACTCAGGAAGAAGAGTTTAGTTGGGCAAGTCTAGACTTTCGTATCTGTTCTGGGGACTCATTTTCCATCAATCTGCCTGAAACTGCAGAAACTCAATATTTCCACATCATATCTTGTATCGCACGCACACACTTGTTTTTCTGTCATCGGAAAACGCCGCTTCTCAGAACAACTGATTTTGCTAGTAACTCCGGCTCAAGATTGAAACCATTCGGAAGGTGTGGTCGCATCACTGAAAAAACCAAACTTGAGCAAAATCACATCACCACCAAAGACAACATTTCCAGATGGGTTCCTCTTAGGTTAGGAAATTGAATCATTTGTGGAAAAAACCCCCCAAACAACCCACAAGTGAACGCGAGAAGTCACAAACAAGGAGATCATTACAGTTTGCAGCCAACTTATCCTGCTAGAATTTCTTTCAGCATCTAATTGTAGCTGTTTCTTGCACCAGAGAAGCCGCAACTTATTGCCATTACGCCCTCCCTCCGCACATCCCCGTGAGAGTCGGGGATAGAAGCCTCATTAGGACTTGCAGTACCTAAAATAGACTCCTATGGCTTGTACCATCACTTGGGACCTTTCTAGCTGGCTTTTCTGCCACCACGTCACCTTCTGGGCACGTGAAGATAGAAGGGGCACGAGGGCTAGCTCAGAGATGATGTCGTTCCCATCTAGTGCCTTGTAAACGACCTGAGATGAGGGATGGAATTCGTGAGGGAAACCAGACGGGCAGAAGAGGGAAAAAGTTAGCAGCTTGCTTTCGTTCTTGGGACATCCACAGAGAAATGATCCCTCCTTCACTGAAAGATGAATGGGCAGCTGCACAGGTTATGAGGGAGGTTTTATTGCAGATCAATAAATCTGTGTCAGAGACCCCATCTGGAGGGAGTTTTAATTTAAAGAAAAGAGTGATGAATGCCGAAAGACAATAAATCAAAAAGTTGTGAAACCCCAACGGCATTAACCTTCTATCAGTGCAAACACAGGCTCTGGGGCGTGTGTGTGGACAAGAGTTTGCCGGCCCCATGGACCTGGGTATCAGGGCCATGCAAGATGGGAGCCTCAGTGGGGATCAAGGAGGCAAAAGAAACCCAGGATTTATTAATGTGGTGCTATCAGAGATCAGTGGGTGTCAGTAGGAGACAGCTCTCAGATCCAAATCGGAGAGAAAGCTAGAAAAAAAAATAGACTGGGGAGAGTTCACAGCAACAAACTTGAGACAGGCCTGACAGCAAGAAGGGAATATCAGAGATTATCTCAAATCTCTCTGCTCAAAACACAAGGAAAAAAACTTCCCCCCCAAGCCTTCCTTTTCATCATGTGGCTTTCTCCATCTGCTAGGCGCTGGCTCAGCTCCGAAATAGAAGTCAACTGCGGCTCCCATTCCAAGGACAACAGCGCAGCTGTAGCTCAGACACGAGGACACATCCGTAACCCAAACCTGGTCAAAGATGATGGCGAGGGAGGCTATATTAATGCCAGAAACCTTCAGAGAGAGGTTCTGGAGGAAGCCCCAGGTCCACAGATGGGTATTCCCAGTTACTCTACATTAACACACCCCTGTTGGAGGTCAGATCTGGACAACTTGGCTTTCCTCATCAGAGGCGCTCAGGTCCCCTCTTACACTAATTTAAGATGAAATCAAGTGCCTGCAGCCCATTTCACACATCTGCACCCACCACCCCTTTGCCTGAGCCTGCCTGCCAGCTGCAACGCATCCTGTTCAGCCTTGCGTCACGCTGAACCGGAGATGCAAAAAAGAAGAGACTCTTAATGTTGATGTTTCCACATCGCAATGAGCTCGGTGGTTGCAAAAAGGACCGTAGGTAATTGCACACAACACCTTGCAACAGTGCCTTCCCCCGGTCCCGTGGGTTAAAACATCACTACATTGACTGGAGCTGGAGAACACGTGTTGCCCACACTAAGAAAACCCACTTTAAGGAAAGGCAAGAACCATTTTATCTGGGTGACCACAGTTATCTTCTGGGTGATCAGTGATTTGGGGGGCTCTTAGTATAACTTACAGAGATCTGATTTTTCACAGAGCAGGTGCTGGGGAAGCACCAGACAGAAACCTCCCCGACTGGGCGGTTTCCGAACATCTTAAATGCCAGTTGCTTTTAAATTTTGGAAATCCACACTTTTTCTAAATTCCTAAGCCGTGCTATTAATCTTATCTTCCATTAGGAAAATGAGAGCTTTTTAAAAATCCAATTTACTTTTCACCATATACACTTCAGGTTAACTTTATTTTTCACGTTACTCAGCTTGAACTAAGCAATAATCATTTCCAGATTAATGATGATAATTTCAAACACTTTTCAGAGCAGGCATCTTAATATCCTCTCTGACCAGCGGAGAATTTCCTGTTCTACAACAAGATTACATTTAGTAAGATTAAACGCGTTTCTGTTTTGCTGGCGGCGGTGGTGATAGGGACTTCGCGAAAGACTCTCGGCAGCGCTCTCCATCCAGGACAAGCTCAGGAACGCAAAAACCATGGGGGTTTTCCCCCTAAAAATAAATGCAATTAATTGTAAAAGGTAAACTCCTGTAGCAGGTCCTGGAAACAGCCATCCTGCTGGAAAAATACAGTCCTATGCTATGCTGTGCTCTGACACTGGACTCAAATGACACTTTGTATCCCTAATTCCATTAATTCAACCCCCAAAAACCTGTTGTCCTGCTAAAATGCTAGTTGGTTCCCCAGCCTTCAGGCTGTCGGAGCAAGGGGAAGACTCACCAGGTTTAGATCTCTGATGCACTTTACAGAGCTGGGCAAGTGCCATCAGCTCCACCCTGCAAAGGGGAAACTGAGGCCAAATGAGGCAATGCTACTACTTAAGTGATGCTTAAATTGAAAACACAAATTACATCTCAGAGGATCTAGTCAAGCCAACTGAAAGGGTGTCGTCCCAGGGGGCTGATGTTGGTGAGATTAGAAAAATCCCGCTACTGTATTCAGTCCTGCTTCTAATGAATTCAGTTTCCTTTAAAAAGACAAATACTATAATATGAGAGGATATTTTACATGGGCTCTCAAGGGCTTTTTACGGGCTTTGAGCCACCAAAACAAGAGAGAAAGCACAGCAGGCACTTCAGCAGCAAAAGGCAAGCTGATGAGTTCATGGAAAACACGGACCAGTTCAGATGCACAGTCGGCACTCCTGCAATTCAGGAGCTGACGGAAGGAAACAGAAGGGATAAACGGAAAAGCAGCAAATACGCGATCAGAAAGACACGAAGGAGCTCCCTGCGTTAAAATTACACGAAGCTGTTGCTGCTTTTCGCCTGCACCCCAGCTCAGACTGCCTTGGAGAACTTAACCACAGCCACCACCGAAACCCTGCTGCTCTCGTGCGCTTTCCCACTCTTATCTTCAGCTACAGGTCAGACCACAGCACACATCTCTGCACTCAAACACAATACATTTTCAGGCACAGGGAAGGAAAACCGGTCAGGAATTCACAGACCTTCACTAATGACTTGTCCATCACCCGTAATTCACTGAGCTGGTAATGCTTCCCGGCCCCTGAGGTCTGAGCCCAAGTTTTAAAGGTAGTAATGTTTCCCCGAGCAATAGCTCAAAATGCCTGGAGCCATTCAGAACAGCACCGCTTAAAAAAATACATAAATTACATTTAAACAAAAACCACAAATCCTTCAGTCAGATGGGAACAGGCAATACTAAGGCAGGGGAACTACATGATTAGTACCTGTGTCTGCAGCAAATGTCTAATTAGAGGTTGTCTACTACTACTAGTTTTGTCTTTTTAAGTGGGATAGGAGAGACCTGGGCAACTCCCAACCGCAGGATAGGAGGTTGGAGTGCAAAAATGCCCCAGCAGCATTGCCCGGAGAGATGGAGAAGCCCCGGGCCCACAGAAGACTCAGGAGCTCGTGCAGTTCGGCTCAGGGTTCCACCTTTGAAGCCAATCTGTGCCAGAAACGGGCTGGGGAGACGTGCAACGGTGCTGGTGACTGCCAGACAAATCCACCACAATTCCCATGAGATATTTTTGCTCTTGCCCCACCCCTTCGATCCATCACCCTGTATTTCTGAATTTTATTTGTCTTTCCCCAAAAGACATTTGCTCCCATCACAATTCCCTTCATCAGCAGTGTCACTTTTTAATCGAGGCTCCTTCGGGACCCCGATCTCTCCCACAGCCCAGCATCTCCTCCCAGGGCAGGTGAGAAGGAAGTTTTTCCCCTGCTCAAACCCGAAGCCTTTGACAGAGAGGCAGAAAGGAGAGCCAGAGCGAATATTAGCGCATCAGCTTTTTGGGTCACCGTTAAAAAGGATCATGTGAAAGGAGGTCAGATAAATATTTAACATGGTTATTAATATCTGCTCCTAATTTCATTCCTCCTCCTCCCCCTCCCCAGCTCCTCCCTTTACTCTTCATCTCTTCATTTTACCCGGTTGATCCCTTTTAAGAAGGTCAGTCGGGATCACAGGATGGCGCTGGCTGGCAAAGGGGGGGCAGAAAGAGATAGCTGCAACCTTCCTCCTGGGGAGCACGGCCCGAATTAGGCTGCTTGCTGGCGATGGATGCCGAAGCATTAACGATACCCTTGGGTTTCTCCTCCCAAGTGCACAGCAGCATTCAGCCCCAGTGTCGATTGCTGCTTAAACGTGGGGTTTAGTGGTGCAAAACAGCGACACAGCACACCCTGACAGCTGCACACACCCACAGAAGGGCTAAGACCTCCTGCAGAATTGCTGGCAGGTCCCCTGGAGCAATGAGGGGGCACATTATTCCAGCAAAAGGGGCATCCACATGCGCCAAGAGTGCTCACCAGTACTTGCATACCAACAGGAAAACAAAGCAGATGCCCCAAACCCACAAACCAGCTCTTCCCCTACAGCTGCCAACTCTATTAAGGCACCACTGAACCCACAGTGGTGGGTTTTTCCCTATTTTTCCATGGGGAAAACAGGATCAGGTCCCACTTTCCTCCTTCCTGAGCCACCTCCGCCTGGGGAAGGCAGGTCTGAGCTGCTGGGACCTGGTAGCACTGGCATGCAGCTAACACCGATGTATGCACCACCTCAGTTGATTTGGGAACTTTGCAGCTGCATATCATGCTTTTTTTTTTTTTTTTAAGCCTTATTTACAGATTTCAGAACACACACCTGTAGGCTATACTCCTCCGCATTTTATTTGCTGTCCTATACTGCCATCCTGCCATCATTTTTTAAAACAATACTCCTTCAGGGAGAAAAGAGAACCACTTCTCCTACACAAGCAAGTGCTTTGGGATCTTTGGGCCACTGCCACGATTGCCCACATCCCTCCCACAGCCCCTTCTCTCCCTGGAAGAGGATGCCAACAGCTCCTCATCCCTTCCGTACACACAAAAACTCATTTCTCCCAGTGTCCGCACCCCGCTCGCTGGCTGCCAGGCTGCCTCTGAAAATTTACGGCTCTGCCGAGGAGCGCTGCATGACTTAGGGCCAGGTCTGGTTAAAAATAAAAGGATCCTAACTTGAGCAGATGTAAGTCATCCTACGCCACACTGAACCCAGGCAAAGCAATAGCTAGATAAATAATTTGAAAAGGATGGAGAAAGAAACTCACTTCTCTGGTTTGGGTCTTATAGATAGAGCCTGCTACGGAGAGAGGCACCCAAGGGCAAAAAGGAAAAAGCCAGCAGCCCTGCTGCCACGGCACCGGGAGATGCGGGATCCCCCTCCATCTTCTGGCATCGCTGTCGTTGAACGCCCAAAGACACATCCTGTGCCCAGGGATTTCAGCTCATCCCTCTGCTTCGCGTTATAGAGAAACACCAGGACACACTGAGTGACCAGCACGAGGGTCAATGAATTGAGTGCTTGAACATTGGGGCAAGCATTAATTACAGCTCTTGGTACATCCCCGTCCCAACGCAGGCTTCGGCACGGGTCCTCATCGCTCAGATGGCTCCAGCCCTTATTTATTTTAAACTGTTCAAACCCGCTCCGAAGACAAAATTATTCACCTCCTCCTCAGCCTTTCTCTGGTGCTTCTCACGACAGTGTTAAATCCTTCACAAAATCTGCGCATTCATCTTCGCATCCCTCCCTTGGTTTCAATATTTTCCCTGTTTTATAGCCGGGAACGGAGCCTTGAGCACCTGGCTGCTCCGTATCCCCGAGTAATCTTTGCCAGCAGGAAAGGAGGAGGGGAAGAAAAAAAAAGAGCACCAAACCCGACTAAGCATCCAGGGGGATGAGGATGACCTTCAGGCACAGATAAAGTAAACAGTTCAGACCCGCAGCATCTGAAGCGCAGGGTGGGATATTTACATATTTGTATTCAGGCATCTAAATTAAGAAGCCGGTCTCCCTTAGCAAAGATGCCTGCGAGAGAGCCGCTTCTCCAGGAGGTCACCCAAGGAGATCCCTGCCTGCTATGGGATGAGGAGCTCTGCCAGAAGAAGCCACCTTCGCTGCTTTGCAGGATGGCTCTGAGGGACCAGGAGGAGGGATGCTCCTCAGAGGTCCGGCCCCAGCAAATGGACATCTCCTGGGCTGCCCCTTGGTTCTCCTAGCTTGATTATACCAGAGAAGCACCGCAGCTGCAGGCAATACCCAACAGCCACACATCAATGGTCCCATTTCTGAAAGTAGCCCTTAAAATCTTATTTGCATCCTTTTCTTCCTCCAAACCATCCTTTTCTTCCTCCAGACCTCCCTTCTCTCTCCCTTTTTCAGCGTACAAAAGGTCTGCCACTAAGCAAGGGTTGCCATGATAACGAGACAACCCCTCGGCTGCTTCAGGTGGGGAAAAGCGCCCACGTACAACGCCATCCTCCTCTCCCAAAATAAATAAATAAGGGGGAAAAAAAAAAAAAAAAGATAGATGCTTAGTGTCACTTGAGAGGAGCATGGAGCAGAAATTATGGCAATTTCCTGTAACTGGAATCAAATGCCCAACTTGCCGGCTCGCAGCAGGCACTGCCATTAATTCAAACACTTGTGCGAGAGCTGGGTTTCCATTAAAGGGGCCAATTTCGAGTCCATTTCCCTGATAAACAGACAGCAGCTAGGCTCCTAAATTGGGGCTTGATAGATTTGATTAGGGCAGAGTTTGCACAGGTTGTGATTTTGGCGAGGAAAACTGCCGTTTGATGAGTGAGGAAAAAACTGCACTTGAAATCCTCTGGCACTGGCGAGGGGGCGGGAGATGCCCCGCGTCCCGGCACCATCCCAATTATCCCCGGTGGATATCGCCGAGCGGCAACACGTTAGGGGAATTGGAGAGATTAGCCGCTGTAAAAACAAAAATGTTATTTAAACAAGGCATAACAAAGTCCAGCTATCTCCTGCGGGCTGCAGCAGGGACTGGCAGAGCTTTCTCCAGCCCCAGCTAGGGACAACTAAGCTGCAAGGAGCTCTGCTGTCTGGGATCTGGTTCCTGTGGTTTTCTCTCTAGTACTTCCAGCTGGAGGATCGATTCCTGCACAGCATGGGCATTTGCAGCGGGTCGCTCCTGGTGCAAAGGTGTAATGCATCCAGGATGCTCGTACAGGTATTAGCAGACAGATGGATGACTGCAAGCAGCAGCATGGCGTTACCTTTCAGTCCTGGGTCTTTAGACTTGAAAGAAGCAAGCACACGGGGAAGGTGGCATCACTTTTTCTGTCCTGTCCCAACCTAAGTCAGCATCTCGCCAGCCCTGCCTGAAAATCAGGACTACAGCTTGCTGCATTACAGCCCTGGGACACGGATATTTGGGGACAGGCAGCCCCTCCTCTACTCCCCATCCCAAAGCAAGCTGTCACCACGCCTCCCCTCCGGGAGAGGGCTGTAATCCCCCATGAGATGGGGAGCGGGATCAGAATTCCCACCGCAAAGGATGAATATTCATTTCGGCATTAAGTCCCCTATCAGGACTTCCAGGCAGGTGGTATTAAGACTGGATCTCCAGAGAGTTTTGTTTTATTCTCGGGAAGCGGAGTCCTGACTTTGAGACACAATAACTCACTTAAGGAAAGCTAATTCGCTCTGCCGGTGAATTTAAAGCGCAGCAGAAAGGCGACAGTAAAATGACAGCCTGGCAACACCTCTCCCATCTCTCCTTGCCCGTGCTCGGATGCTCGCAGGGTACGGCTGCAAATCCCTAACTCCCCCGGTGCTCACTCAGCCTTTGGTGCAAGGCCTGTTTGAAGGCAGGTAGTGCAAAAGAAAAAGAAAATAATCCATATTGTATTGGGACTGAGTGCTGCGGTGGCATTTACCAAGGTACTTTGTAACTCCTGGTCATCGTACGGGGCTGTAGGACTCTCCGGAGGATGATGCGTAGCTGGTTCCCCCAGGGAAGAGCAGCTGCATTTTGGAGGTGGGGGGTAAAGGAGGACAAAGTATTTCTTGCTATTGCTTAGCAGCCAGGACACCCGAGCTAGAAACAAAAACCCTTTGCAGGCATGTGCCGGGCTCCCAAGTGCAAGTGCCTAATGAAAACATTTGCAATTACAATGATAATATTATGATTTTAAAAGGAATTAGATTCTGCTGACCTAAATATTAACTGTGCAGCAAGTCCTGGCTACGTGGGCTACTTAAAATGAGATTGCACAGTTCCTTACTGAGAGTTTACAGGCCTGTGGGGTAGGAGATGGAGCGACGGTGCAGTAACCCACACCAGCCCTCGCCCCCGGATCTGCCTGTACAATACACTGCCTCAGTTTTCCCACCTCTACAAAAGGGATTAAAAAAGGCTAAAATGGAAGATAAGCATTGAGAGCGCGGAATATTCTTCCTCTTAAAAAAAAAAAAATGAAATCATCACAGAAAGATGTTTCTCTCTCTTCTGGAATTGCACAGTATTAAACTCCTGAGCAGTTGTGACAGGTGCTATAACAGCAGCATTCATTACCAGTTTTGTTCTGTTTAATGCTCCTCACTCACGTGCTCCTCCCCAGAGCCTGGTTTACTCCTCCTCAGACATCGCACTGAGTGTGATGCCTCTTAACCCAGTAATTGGGATCACGGCATCCCCAAGGACGTGGAGCCCAACGTCCCGTCCTGCCAGCCCCCATCAGCCAGCACGTCACTCCATCTTGCCTTCCAGACCACCTTCTCGCTCCACAATCCACCTTCCTCAAGGGGTTTGGGGCACCTCACCCCATTTTTTAGCATCAACACCCCACTGCATCCATTTATCCCACTGTAGGTGACCGAGAGGTCGCCAATCACATGTATATGTGAACCCTCTGTTGAGCTGCAAAGCCTCGCTCGCCTCCCCATCATACATCTCCCTGCAACTCACCCAAGGGAAGATCATCCACCCAGCTGCATTAACAAGTATTTCTGGGGGGCAGAAAGTGGTTTGTCCAACTCTATCCTCGAGATTTTAATAAAATAACAGCTAAAGCTCTTTGGGACTGCATGGAAATGTCAGAAAAGTTAAGCTGTTTCCCATAGATCTCTCGAAGAGCGCAGATCTCCTTGCCAGCGGGCTGGCGTTCCCCATTTGCATGGATGAAGGCAGGCATAAAACACTACATACTTCAGCCTGCGCGCCGATATAAATGAGCACAAGGTCTGCCGACGCTCCCTGCATTCAAGTACCTGGTTGCCGAAGATCATGGCCTCTATTTATCAGCAGATATGAAGCTTTTCCTGCTCAAGACACTGCCTTCCCACGCCGGGCAACTTGCGGGTGATTGAAAAGCAGCTCAGTCTCCATCAGGGAGGAGGTTAATTATAGCTACATCATCATACCACGGACACGCTGCAGCCGGGGTCTGATGAGAAACCTCTTCCCTTCCCTTTGGACTATAAAGACGAACATATTTAATCCCTCCTGTGCTATTCGCAGAGCCCTGCGAGCCCGAGAAGATTCATGGTTGGTTTCTTACAGCGCTGCTCTTCCTGCTAACGATGCCCTTCCTGCTAATATATGCCGGATGGGATTCGCATTACTCAGAAAGGGGCACCGTAAAACGGCGTACGGAAGAGTAGAGGAGCCTGCAGGCAGTAAAACACCTGGGAGAAGGACTGTCACCTGAGAAACAAGCCTCGGTCCCCCCCCAAAAAGGCTCTGCCCTCCATGCCGAGCCACCCCACCACCAGCAGCAACTCTCTTACGCTCGGTATATCAGCAGTTTTATATCCCCTGCTCAGGGAGGACATTTCAGCGCTCCGGTCCCAAGAGACTGCAGCAGGTACCAGATGATGATACAGCAGAAAGTCCGAGCATCACCCAGGGGGTGTCACGGGGGTCCTCCCCTCCCTCCTTGCCCAGCCTTCCTGAGCAAAAGCAGAGGGTGGAATAAACACATCGTTTTCCTGCTTCTAAATATGCATCACAAGCCAAGGGGGTGGGGGGGAAGCCAACAGGAATACACAGAGGGTTGCAGTGAGCACAGCCAGCTTGGACACTGAAGGTGTAGGTGCGACACGAGGCTCTGTCCTCAGTGCTGAGGGGAATAGTCCAGAAAGCCGCGATAGTAAGAACTTCCCTTTCTCTGGTCAGATGGTAACAGCACGAAAAATAACACCCACACACCCCACACCCCCCACCCAAAAAAAAGAAGCAAGAGGAATCGGGAGCAACCTTTCAAAAGGTGCATCATTTCTTTCTGATTTTTACACGGCATCATATCAAAACACCCCATAAAAATGAATCTGAGTGTGTTTTGTAAATTATAGATTAGCCAGAAGTGATCCTTCACTAAGAAGATCGCGGCCAAGTTGCAATTCCAGCAGCGTTTCAGCGGAGCACGCTGGGCAGGAGGTCACAGCAGTCATAACAGTATGTTCTCTCTGTGTTATTATTATTCTGATGCAGAAATAATACCGCTGCACTACACGAGGCCGGTGCGTAGGGAAAGAGAAGGTGGGTAGTGGGGGACGGAAAGGAGCAAGGATGGGGCTAAAATTGGCTTTGTTCCCTTTATCTTGCCCTGACTAACTGAAGGTACATGTCGTACACAGCCAGGCAGAAAAGAAATCACTCCTCTTCCATTCCCCCTTGGGTCCGTCTCTGAATCATCTGAGATTTTCTTGCAAAATCAGGGTCTTATGATCGAGTGGGAGTGAAACTATTGCTCTAAACATATCGTCTTGGGCACGAAGCTGAGCAAACAGCTATCTCTGGGTCGCTAGCAATCCCGGGGATGGGGTAACTGGTGCTCCACCCGAGTGGAGCATCACCTCTGTGATCCGCTGCATTTGGGGTTTTATTTCGCTCTTCTCGGCAGGTATCGGAGCATAGCAGACTGAAGAGGTTAACATTAAAGGCACCTCATGCCAAAAAGGGGCCCTGAAAAAGCTATATTTGGGTTTTCCGCGAATTTCCAGGGAGCTTTTCTTTCTCCTCCTTTGTTTGGCAATTCTTTTCAAACACCAGTAGCAAGATTGGCCAATTATCATAATTGGGTCACCCCTAAAGATTGTGATAGACACCCAGGGCAACCTACCAGAGAGAATCTGACTTATGGCTCATTATTAGCTTGAGCTTGACAGGTTATTTCAGTAACAGGCAGAAAAGCCATAAGAGCAAAGGCACTGGGGAAAACCTGGGGGCCACGCAGCCTGCGAGGCTGGAGAGTTGGCTCAGCCGCTGCAAAACCCCACAATGTCACCTATGGGCAGCTGGTTTTGGCCACGGGCTGTGGCTGGAGGGATGAAATCTGTGCAGTTGAGCTGCAAACAGAGGCGTAGCCCCTGCTATCGATAGGATGGATGTTACACCTGCGCATCGGTTCAGCTTGGAAAAGCAATGACCCAAAGATCAGATCGAGATCACAAACACTGTAGCACTCAGGTTCATCCAAACCTGTGTTTTATCTTATTTTTTGGAGCTATTTTAATACTAGAAGGTTGGCTGCTGGTTTTTGTGATGGCTTGGGGAGACTGCCTACTGGATCCTGGTCTTTGCCCATCTCTGGCCTTAATACTCTTGAGTCATAAAGGTCAAGAATCAAGTGTTTATCTCCAGCCTACGTGGTGCACAGTGAAAGCATGCTTAATTGTGTAACCAACAGCTCATAGGAGGGAAGGAGTAAAAAGCTGATTTCTTACTGAACTCCTACAGGACTCCTTCAAAAAGCCCAATCCCAAATTCCAATCTTCCCCACCCGTGCTACAGCATCTCTCATCCCACCAGCATCAAGCCCGGACCACCAGCATGAATTTTCTTCACCCCATCCCTTCCGAGGAGGGATCCTGCTCCCTTCCCCCTTCCTCCATCACTGCTATTAACACTCAGCAAACGTGTCTCTATCCAAACCGTGCGCAGCCAGACAGCTCCGCCGAGGAACATCTCTCTCTCTCTCTCCCCGAGCCGCTAAAGGACTGTGGAATCAGGACGGAACAGATGTTTTAAGGACTTCATAAATCCGTGAAGATAAAAAAAAACACCCACCCAGCACTTTCTAACAAAACCCCATGCCGACGGACTGGTGTATCAGAAATAAATACAGCCACCCACAGAAACCTTCCGATAAATCTCCTCCGCATTATATTCTATATATATAATATATATATATATATAAGTGTTTGTGTGTGTATATATATAAAATACATATATATATATATATATATGAATGTGTGCATATCGGAATACTTATCTTTAAAAAAAAAAAAAAAGCCAAATTTAGACCATTATGACTAAAAAAGCCAAATCTTCCTGCCTCTCTCCCACCTCTTCCCAGGCTTCCTTTACTTCCATTAATCTGACCAGCTCCCCCATTGCTCGCATTTCCCTCTGTCCTCTCCCTCCCACGGCTGTTGTCACTCCGCAATTCCCCCCCACACACTATCATCTCCCCCAGTAACTCCTCACCAAATTCCAATGAGGTTTTCTAATTAGACTAATTAATTTTCTGCCCAAGTTAATAAGACTGTCTGCAGTTCAGAAATAATTGGACTTCCTAAGCACCAATATCCCCTCCCTTCCCCTCTTTCTCGGCAGCAAGCAGTGATAGGGCTCCTTAATAATTCAAAATCAGCCTCTGTTTTTTCAACTGATGGCTTTGCATTTCAAGAGTTATTTAGTTTTTTCATTAACACTCTGACATCAGCCTTCCCCTGCCCGGGGAGGCACTGGGAGGGGAGTGCGTGCCAAGGGATGCTCTGGCGTGCGGGGGATCCCTTCCAAGAGGCAGTAAATCCCTTCGGGGATCAGCGCACACCGCTCCTCCCATGTTACCAATGACCAGCGTCTTGCTAGATTAATTTTCCCCACACCGGGCTTTGCTTTTTCCTTCACAGACTATTCTGAAGTTAGGAACAACTTTGATGCTTGGTATTGTGAAAAGCCAATTTGCTATCAGGAGACTCTCTGTTATAGCCCCCAGCTAAGGTTTTGCTAGAGATAAGACCTCACGATACGTTCAGCTACTACCTGAGGTTGCCTTTCAGTGCTCTGGGACAGACTTGCAAAGGGCAGAAGTCCCTCCTGCTGCCCCTGGGGACAGCATGGTGATGCCCCAATGCACAAAGCTTGCAGCCCTTAGGTTCACCAAAGCCTAAGTTGGTCTGAAACTCCGTCCGAGCTCCACATGTCATCACTGGCATGATGCTAAACCTGGACAGATACATTTTCCCGGTGGGAAGCGATTCAAGAACATCACGAGGGACAGCCCACGCAGCTCTCCCTCTCTAAGCCAAGGTGCTGGAGCTCCAAAAGGGGCCTGGACCACACGGTGACAGGGGCAGCATCCTGCAGCCTTAAGCCCGAGCAGACAAACACACGCTGAAGTTCAGAGGTCAGACAGGACAAGTGCTTCAGATTTAGCGGCCAAAACTAAGCAGGTCACCAAAAAAAAAAGCAGAATTGTGACAGCAAAGGAAAAAAATCTCCCAGTTTTAAAAGCGTTAACGGAGCAGGCAATTCAACAACCTTCACCTGAAAGCATCCAAACACTTCGACTTTATAAAAGAAAATGGTTTAGTGACAATGAAGTTCAACGTTTCAATGAAAAGGGCCTGTCGGGTTTGGAGGATAGTGAATCAGGCCACCAGAAGAAGCATATTCACATCAACTCTGACTCATTGCCGAGGCAGAGGAGAGCAAAAGCTTCCCTTATTTTTTGGCGATATGACCCCAGACTGAGAGATCCCAGCTCACTGGGCTCAGATGGGAGGGATGGAGGGAGGATTTCATCTCCTGACATTCGCAGAGCATCTCCTCCGGGTGAAATTTTGGCTGGTGCTACCCAGAAGGTCAGACTAGATTAGAGCAACAAGCTCTCCTGGCCTTAATACCCTGAAATGGGCGCCCTGCCTCTCGCTCTCCCCCCCACTAATCAAATAAAAGAAAGAAGATAAAATGCCAACCACAAACGAGAGATTTGCAGCGGGGGGATCTAATTCCAGGAGGCTACAGGCCATAAAAAGAAGGGATCCATTAGCATCCACTTACCTGCCATGATGAAGTGACCGCGATAAAGTGCACAGGATTAAATAAATTTAAGTGAATCCCCTGACGGCATTTTTATGGGATTGAAAGAGGTTTTATCCACTCGCAACCTCTATCCTCGGAGGAAACTGATTCAATAAAAACTAAACCCACTTCATCTAGCAGGAAGGGAAAAAAAAAAATACACAAAAACTCCGCAACGTTTACAGTCACTAAAGCAGTCAGGAAAAAAAATTAAATATAGGGCAAATCCCCGAGTGGGAGAAACGCACAAAAGTCTGCTGCTGTAGCTGAGCCCCACCAGTTTAACTTCAAACTTTTAAGGGTCCTTCACTCCCTGGGGCAGGAGCAGAGTCGGTCCCTGCTGCCAAGCACCTCGCAGCTCCCGCAGCACTTGGAGTGAGGGGGGGGAAAGGATTTCCCACCTTTTGCTCCATCTCCTGAGACTCCCTCCTCCTCCATCCCTCCAGCTCAGCACCTAAATTGCCCCTGCTACCCAACACAAAACCAGCCTGGATATCCATAAACCCCTGCAAGCTCTTCTCCCACCAGCTGGGCCAGAAATATGTCTCACCCCCATCTGCTGATGAGGATGGGAATTATTCCCTTCCCTGCTCCGCTATTTTGTGCTGAGCTTTGCAAAGGGAAGCACCACCGCTGCTGCCTGCAGATAAGGTGCTGGTGCTCCCCGAGGGGAGCAATGCCATTTCCCATCCAAGCGCCCCCGTCCGCCACTGTGGCCAGCACACAGCCCGAACGCCGAGCATCCCAACCCACCAGGCTCCCAGACCCCAGTCCGGAGCCAAAATAACGCTGCCTGGGGCCCCGAGCCTTGTTCTCCCCTGTGTTGGTGTGGCCTCAGTTTCCCTAGGTGGAAAGCAAAGCATGGCACAGAGGGCACAGTCTCTACTGCCTCGGCTCTGAAAGGGAGTTTGCGTCCAGCAGCATAGCCCGGGACTGAATTTGGGGCTGTCAGCCCGTGGAAAACCCCTTCTCTACTATTGTGTAGGAAACACCTTTTTTAGCGTTAAACTCCGAAAGGCGATGATGCCTCTGAGCCCAGCCCAGGGAAAAAAAATCCCCACGCCACTGCTCTTTTTCCACCTCCTGTTACCAACCTCTCCCTGTCCCCCTCCTTCCCCCCCATCCCAATTTTTCCTCTCCGCTCAGTGAGGTACGGCAGTGTTCGGTCCCATGGGAAGGTCCTTAAAACCCGCATCTGATCTACCAAAGCCTAACCCACGGAGATAACCAGCTGCAGTGGTTGCCATCACTTGGACCATGGGCTCAGCATTGCTGGGGTCACTTTGACCCCCAGGAGGGCTCGCTGGTCCTCCTGAGAAGTTGTGGAGCTGCAACAACCCAAGGGGACTTCATCCAGACCAACCCTTTCCTGAGCCATCAGCAAACACCACCACTGCACCAAATACTGTAAGACTCAGGTGAGCAGGAGACACCAGAACCTGGGGACAGGGATCTGACACCTTCGCTGTACAAAATAGGGACATTTGGGGTCCTGCCCCCACCAAAGAGGGAGTTGAAGGTCAGCAGCGCAGTGCTGCGCCCTCCCAGACACATACATGCTTTAAGCATCCTCGCATCCATTTGCATCCTGCACCTCCAACCCTGTTGCAGAGCACTTGGGTTTGCAATAAACCCCGCTGCACCCCGTTTATCTGCCTCTGTATCGCAGGGAGATGGATCGACTTCCCGGCAGGGCTTTCAGAGGGGCTGGGCTCCTCCTAACCACAGCCATCACCCATCTATCCAGCACCTCCAAATTTATCTGCCCCAAGTACAAGCCACCATGGCCAAGTTACGTCTTTTTCGAGCCTTCTCTCCAGCCCCTCCCAAATAATCCAAGGGGATCAGAGCTATGGGGCTGGGGAGGGAAAACCTCTGGTCTTTACCAGCAACAAACTCCAAAAGCCCGCGATGAAAAAAAAAGAAATCGCAACGCCGAGAGCGCAGCGGTCTGGCCCCAAACAGCAAACGTTATCGATTCGTATCAGAGGAAGAAGAATAAAAATTAGAAGCTCCTCGGAACAAAGCCATTTTCCTCTGATGTACATTCATGGGGGGAAAAAGCCATTTTAATTACTGATCAAAAATAAATGACTTGCCATTTGCTAGAACTTTTTTTTTTTATTTTCGAAATTACTTTGTAGAATTATTTAGACTTATTAATATATTTATAAGGAAAGAAAACACCCATAAATGCTTGGAATGCTGAGCCAATGAATTAATTAACATCAAATTACTAGTGGTTACTACAGCTTGATACTAAACATTGCTACCCTATTATGTGGAGGATGGACAAAAATCTCTTGCAGCTGTTAATTATTTCAATTATTAATTTTACTTAATAATTCATATCCCTTTCCCGACCCCCTGGAGTATACTACGGTATCTACATTTCTTCCTCTCCTTCTCCATTTCTCCCTAACTCCACTTTCAGCAAGACAATCCATCACTCTGCAAGGTTACTGGCTTCAGGAGAGAGGGTTTTTTTTTTTTTTTATTATTTTATTTTATTTTTTATAATTGACAGTCATTTCCTCAGAGAAATACCCCCAGTAAATACCTGCTCTAGAGAAACGATAATAAATCCTTAAAGGTGAACTTAGCTGCTTTTCCCCTCACGTGCTCCCTTTAAAAAAAAAAAAAAAAAAAAAAAAAAANAAGTAATACGTTTTAAAAAAGAAAAACCTCTAAGAGCCCAAATCCTTAATAGTATGTACATGGAGAGTGAATTACAAATAAATCCACTTTAAAGTCAAGTGGAGAGAATTATTTTTTTTTTTTAAAAAACACCTGGATTGAGGTTGCATCCCCCATCCTGACGCCTCTTTGTGCCCCCAGCATCACCCAAGGCTGCTCTCGGTCCCCGGGCCCTTCCCCAGCACCCGGCGCTCAGAAAAAGGGAAACTGAGGCACGACCTGCCGTTAAGGAGATCCATTAACGAACTCAAGTTCCCACCTCTTCCATCACGCATGTCTCACTGCTGGTCTGAAGGGCCGCCCTGCCCCCAGGCATTTCTCTTAGGTGAACACAGCCCTTAAAATACAAAGGGATTAAAAAAAGATGCGCTCGCAGCCTTTTCTCTTTTTTTTTTTTTTTTTTTTTTCCTCTTTTCTCCTGGTTTTTAAGCCCTCAGCATCTGCCTTTTTGAGCTTTTGTGCTTAACCACCCTGAATAGAGACTTACTTCAAAGCGAGAAGGAAAATTGGGATTACAGCGGGTCTCCCTATCAGCTGGGGCATCAGGAAAACCAGCTTGGCTTTGGAGGCGGGTGGGAGCAAGCTCCGTGCACTGAAAATATTGCTCAGGGAGAAAGGTGTGCAGCTCCTGAACAGAAGTGCTGCCACTCCCCATAGGGAAAAAGCTTGCAAAGAATGGGAGGAAAAAAATAAAAATATATATATACACACACATTCATATATATATTTTTCCATAGACCAGCTTAATCCTACAAACACCTGTTGCATTCGGTACTTGCTATGGTTCAGGGATGTAGCAGAAGTCGGTTTGATCCGCAGCGTGATTACAGCTGGTGCCACCAAACCATCTCCCGCTCGTGGATGTGCGCGCCCGTGCACGCTTCTGTACTTCTGGGTTTGTCTGGGAATTAATTGCCAGATCAAAAGGAGACCGTTTAATGACAGAAAATAAATGGGGGTTGGCGGAGGACAGAGAAAAGGACGAAAAAACCCCGTGGCCCCGGGGCATTTCTTGCTGCCGAGGGGATTAATATTTCTGATGGGTTTTTGGGGGGAGAGGAGAGGAATTCGGTGTTCAACTCTGGGGCAGAGAGTCCCAAATTCGATTCCAGGCAGAAAACATTTACGGAGAAGAGAGAGCTCTACACCCTGGTGCGCACACGCACGTACCCGCACAGTAAAAGCCCTCGTCTGTTAATCTTCTCCCTTGATCTAGAGGGTAGAGCTAAAATGACGTTTGATGCTCTTTGCTGATCTCTGGAGGGCAAATCAAATAACAAACAAGGGGAAAAGCAGTCAGAGAGATACAGCACGGTTTATATCGCATAAAAATAGACACACAGAAAAATAAGCATGAGGACTGTTGGTTTGGGGTTGTTTCTGGGAGAGAGGGAGGGGAGAGGTTGCTTCCAAAGCTGAATTTTGCTTCTTAATCGATCTCTTAAACATTGTGAATAACGAGCTATGATTATTTCATGGGTGGCCTGGCTGGCTTTTGCATATTCTTAAATAGAGTAACAACTGTGTAGAGCCTAAATACAATAGCTGATGTATCTGGTACTCTGCTATTGCGTCCAAAAAGTACCCTGCCTTTCTGTGGCATCACTTTTCCAGGGGTGCCCAAGCACTTGGCAAGAACAAACCGAGCTTTGCTTACACCTCCATTCGGCAGCAGGTAAAAATCAGTCCCGTTTTGAATAACTGGAGAAACTGGGGCAACAAAGAGGGGAAACAATTTGCCCCTGCTGTCTCAATAACATGGGTATAAAAAGAATCCAAGACCACTTTTCCCATCTAACTACTAAACCTAAACTCCCTCCTTGAGCCACCCGAGCGTCTCTGAATAACTGTGTCACTTTTCCTGCAATTCGCAGAGGCCACACGCTGCTCCTCTCTCCCCCTTGCTCCCACTGATTGGCATTTTCCTCTCTGCAACGTGGCGTTTTTCCATTCACCAAAGGAAACGCGGTTCTTTAGGGGTTCCTGGCTTGTTCTTAAACAGCGAGGGGGTTAGAAAGCAGACGACAAGAGCGCAGCAGCTGGGGAGGGAGCAGGGAGCACGCGTGGTCCCAGCTTGGATCCAAACCTACATGAAATCTGCATTTTCCTCCAGTTGCCCCTTTTTTTTTGGTTTTTTTTTTTTTTTTGCAGAGCAGAGAGCAGCACACATGTTGTAGCATCACAGTGGGATGGTTTGTGATCCTGTTCCTGCATTACTTCCCCCGCCATTAGCTCTGCCGACCAGCACATCCCCAACTTCCCACTGCCTGTTGATGCAGTGAACCGAGTCCTGACGTATTCTCCCTAGATTAAACCCCACGGCTTTGCGTTTTCCTGGCTGGCACGAGTGCACTGGATGCAACCCTAAAACAAGAGTTACCCCAGAGTTTTCTGCCCCTCCAGCACCCCAGCCCCAAACCTGCTCCCTAACAGGGGACCATGTGCACGGTACCTGATGCACCGAGATCATCATCCAAAACCAGCTTTTTCAGCGCGGGCAAACAACAAACGGATCCCGCACGGCTCCCCCAGAGGCACTTTCCTTTAAGGAAAGGATTGGGTTTTGTTAGCTGGGTTTTTTTCCCCCCGCTTCTTTTTCCTCTTAGGCCTGAACGGTTTAACGAGTGTCCTTTTGACCTAGGAAACTTAGTTTTAATTTTCATCACTTTATCCAGAGAACAATGTGTCCTGGGGGCATCTTTGAGCACAATGTACACTTTCATCATCAAAACAAATGCTAGAAATACCCATCTGCCATGTTATCAGAGCGTATTGGCTCACTGAGCCGGACACCGCTTAGGGGACAAGGGAGGCTTTTACTCTTCTCAAAGTCATGAGTGCTCCCTCTAAGCTCTTTAGCATTAGAAACTCCTGTGGAGATGGGTATTAGAAGCTCCATTTCTTTTTTCCCTAGTCGGGAATGATGGGAGATGGAGCTTTCTTTGGAGATTTCTGCTCCTACGAGGGAGAAAATAAGCGCAGATCCTCCTTTAGTCGTCCCATGGGTGCCTTGTAGGGTCTCAGGAGCGCGTTGCTCCCCGGGTAATGCTGCTTGGTGGGAGGGATGGGGAAGGAAGCTGGACCCAAAGTCAAGGACTCATCTCTGAGCTGAAGATTACCCAGTGTGAGCAAGCATCCAGCGAGGCTCCACCTCAGCTTTCTGTCCCAAAAAGGGGGGTAATGACTCACTCTGACCTATTTTGCTTGCCAAGCATTCACCCCTATCGCGCCTTTGGTCTCCACACCAGCCCCCAGCGCCGTGCTAATGTAAATAATCCAGCTGATGTCTACTGGCTCCATTCAACTCCTTCCGTTATCCAGACCTTCCCAATTCCCCCATCGGCATCCAGACAATCAAGACCTTTCCGTGCCACATCACTCAGCTTTAGAGGATTTGCCTCCTTTAAGTCCCTTCCCCAAACCCACTTCTCCAAGGAGGTTTGCAAGCTACAGCCTCCTCTCTGTTTCAAGCTGGAATAATTTGGAATAAGTTATAATAATAGTAAACATAGTAAAAACAACAACAAATCAAACATGCTTTGTTGCTCCCCAGGCACACGCGTTTGTCTTCCAAGCAACAAAGTAATCACATTTTTGGTTTTAATTTATTACGTGCATTACAGTCGGTGCCTCGGGGCATTATCACAAGTCACAGCCCCAGTACGCAACGGGAGGAATCGAGCCTCTTAAATCCTCACCTCCTTTAGCTTCTCCACCTGCCAATGACTCCTGAGACAACATCTTTCCCCTGGTTTGAGCAGACTGCAACAGGGCTCAGGAATTGCACCCCAGCTCCATGGGGAAGAGTTGAACCCCTGGGAGCACTGGCCCCATGGAAAGGGGAGTCAGAAAACCCACGCAGCCACCGCTGAAAACCAGGCCCTGTTTAATTTCCTAAGGAATTTGCATCGAGAAGCATATTTTTACCTATCAGGTTTTACATTCTCCCTTCAAACGGCCTCAAAACATAATGCCCATCGTTACTCTTTATGGGACACCGACACGCATGCAGAAAGCCTCGGAAACGCAGAGAAATACCGAGGGACCTCCCCACCAGCGGTGCCACCGAGACAGCAGCAGGGACACGTGGGTGAGGACCGGCTACGGAGAGAGATGAGCAGCAGGATCTCTGGGGGAGTTTGGGGGGTGGCTCAGCATCTTCCCGGCTGCTAGGGAATTTGGAAGGATGAAATGGAAAGGTAGGAGGCTGCTGGCGTGGTACAGCTGCATCTGCTGGCAGCCGTCTGCTGCCCAGCCTCTCCCTCCGCACCAAGGAGGCTTCAAAGCTTCCAGGAAAGACCTCCATGCTCAGGGCACTTTCACAGAAGAAGAAAAGGGTTTTCCCCCCTCTTTAGACCACGAGCTTACGTATGCTGCTGGGATTTTTGCACAGCGAGTAGCGGTTTGCGCTTAACCCAGCGAATAAGGAGTTGCAGCCCTTCGCGTCTGCATCCTGCACCAGAGACACAGCCTCTTTGTATAGGAACAGCACCAGCGACCCAACGCGGATGCACAAATCGGCTTAGCAAGCACGGAGAGCTCTGTGTCACCTCTACATCGGGCCAGAATAAGAGATGAACCTTTGCTGTGCTGGGGAAGGGGAAGGAAATGGGATGGGGGCTGCAATTGCCTCCCCCAAGAGAACGCCGAGAGAAATCTCTGCCATGAACCACACTAATCACATTTCTTGCCAAGGAGCACAAGCCTTTTGGCAGGTAGGGGATGGATCTCAGGAGCTGACATGTCTCTCTGCCGTCTACAGCTGATGAAGTGTCAAATGAGATGGAACAGAAAGTGAGACCCATCTGGGGAAGCGGGCTCCGCCGCGCTGATTGATACCAGAAGGAGGAGGAGGGTGAGGTGGCTGGAGCACCGTGGGGACCGGCTGCCGGTCGCTCTCGTGCTCGGCAAGGTGATGCCGAGGGGCACTTTTGGGCTGGCTGGCCCCGAGCACCACAGTCACTCCTCCTCCTCCTCTTCCACCGGCCAGCGTGATGCGGGAGCAGCCTTTGTAATTGCCAGCGCAGTCAGCGGTGACAGCGCTCATAGTCCTCAACACAAATAATGATGATCATTAATTACTGTCCTTGTTCATTAGCATGAGAGGGGGTCCCTGGACAGGCTTCCTTGGATCTGACAGGTAGCTCAGGGGTGCTTGGGTCCAGGGCTTTGCAGGAGGGCTGGTTTTAAATATTGAGATCAGTAGTTGGGTTTTTCAGCACTGCGAGAATGGGGGAAGGAAGGAAGTCCATGACTCTCATCGCGGGGTCATGCCGACTCCCAAAGTCACTGCATCCTGGGCTAAGGGCTGCAATGGAAACAGAGGAGGGATGGAGATGCGCTGGGAAGAGCAGTAATGCACCTGGGGGGTCACTGGTAGGGGGTAATAGAGCTACACGCACCCCTCCCAGAAATGGGAGAGTTGGTAAAGGGGGGGACACACGTCCCCTAGCCTTGCCCACAGCGTCTGTATCCCATACAGGGATTAATAGAAATAAGAAATTGCCAGCCTGGCCCCTGAACTGTCACAGCTCCCTCTAATCCGAACAGACCATCAGCCACTCCAGAAGAGCAGAGGGTGACCTTCAAGATGTGGGAGATGAGGTTTCTCAAAGAACCTTATAGGAATTTGGTCCCAGGTTAATGGAAATCCCCTTCCAGCCCAAGGAGAGACCTTATGTCTGGGGTCTGGTTAGTCAGGGGCTGAGGCAAGGCAGAAGATCCACCAAAATGAAACACAACCAAAAAAACCCTGCTTACAGGAAGCCAAACACACATAGCCATGAGGTGCTGTGTTTCACAATACCCTTTAATAGGATCAGCAAAACAGGGTCAGCATATAAAATACAGCTCCTTTGGAGATCACAAAAATTACGTTAATCTGCGGTGGCTTTTCACCTCTAGGGCCCTGTGAACTGGTACGCTCGCTCTGCTTATTTAGCTGATCCTGTTAAAAAGGTATCAGAATAAAGCAGAGGGGGGAAAAAAAAAAAAAAAAGAAAAAAATCCTTCGTCGTGTGAACTGAGCCAGCGAAAAGTTTCCCTCTAGCAAGACTCTGGCAAAAATCCCAGTCCCGCTCCACCAGTGCTTTGAAACACAAACAAGAGGATCTGCTGGTCCTAAAGCGCGTTTCCCACTGCCCCGGGGCTCACCGCCCACGGGGAGGTCCCGGAGATGCTCCTCAGAGCTGGGTGTCCAAGCAGGGGTGGTCATCACAGCTCCTGCAAGAGGCAGCTGGGAGATAAGGGAGATGCAAGAAAGCAGAAGCAACCTGACCGCAGGGAAGCCTTGATGGGTGGGTGCCTTGGAAGGAATAAAGCACAACGAAGTCTGTATCCGACCTCGAAACAAAGCTCCCCTTTCCCCACCCCTCTGTTAGAGCTGTGACGCAGAGCCTGAGGGCAGTGGCAAGGAGGACTTTGTCACGTAGCAACATCACAAAGTGACTGAGGGAGCTGGGGAGCGGGGGGAGCGCTGGTCAGAGCCGCACTGCCATGCTGGAGAAGGATGCTCGGCACAAGCCACTGACTGATAGAGACATCACACAGTGACTACGCATGAGAGAGAGGCAAGAGCTGTCTTCACACATTGCTAAAACCAGGAGAAAAAGCCACAAACAAAGGCAAGATTAAAAAAAAAAAAAAAAAAACAGTTTTTGGCTGCCTTGAGTAAGTCATCTGGCACCGGTGGCAGGCTGGTGGGGAAAACCCCCAGCTCTGTAAGGGTCTGCTGCCCACCCAGGTTTGCTACAGCTTGCTGTCATCCAGCTCCTGTTAACCTGTTGCTATTGACTTTTTTATTTGGGCTTTTCTCCTTGGTCAGGTTTGCACGTCAAAAGCAATAAAGCAAAGAGCTACATGAGGTGCGAGAGGCAGAGCGTGGTGTAGGAGCACCGGTGCGGGGGCTGCCGGAGCCCCAGGCCCCGCATAAGACAATAGAAGTAACAATGCAGGCTGGGCAAATCCCAAAGAGTACATACAGGGTTCCCTAATTTTGTGTGAAGAGATGGGATCCGCACACCAAAGCACCGGCAAAGTGTGAAGGGACAAGAGTCCATCCTTGCATAGTAACTCATGGCTATGGGATATCTCCTGGAGGATGAGAGCACCTCGTCCCCTCGGACTCCATGGAAAACACCCAACCAGAGCATCGAGCCCTGCGTGTCACCCTGACAAAGGCAGCACGCCTGTTTCTCACCCACGCTTCCCACCGAGATGGAGGGGACAGAGTCCAGGAGCCTCAGTCCCAGACCCTACGCCCATGTGGTACGGCAACTCGCACCGCTCACCGGCAATATTTCAGCCGACCACAGCTCCCGGTATGCTTTGGGGAACTGGAGGGACCTACCTTAAAACTACCAGCACAGCAGCAAATAGCCTTCAGCTTGTTTTAGCCCTTAACATCAGTAAATCTCCCTTAAGGAGAAGGTTAATAGCATTATTTCAGGACAAGTGAGGTTTTGGGGCAGCGGCTTGCCCAACATCATCCCAAATCCCTGCAACAGAGCCATGAGCTGCAACTGGCTCTTAAATTTACCCCCACGATTCATCCCAGGAGGCAACGCTGCTAAACATCCAGCCTGGACTGAGGGGTGACAAGGAGCCATCCTGCCCGGTCCTGTCCCCATCCCTGGGCTGGGCTGCCGGTGGGAGCCGCTGCGCCGGGTGCTCTCACAGAGGGAGCGCTGCTGCTGGCGCTCGGGGCCAATTCAGCCCTGATCGCTTCCACCAGATCAGAAAGAAAATGGAAAAGATTGCGGCCCTCGCACGCATGCCACACACCGCGCGGGAGCCGGGGACGGCAACGCTCGGCGCCTCCAGCCCTGACCTTTATTTTCCATTAATGGACCCGGGTGAGTGTCGGCTGTGTTTGAAGCTGCATAAAATGAACAGAAAATAAGAGGGATAAACAGCAGCAGTTAAGGCCCTTTTTTTTTTCCCCCTTCCTTTTTTTTTTTTTTTTTCCCCTCGAGGAATTCTGAACCAATTGCAGCAAAGTTATTGGCACACAGCGAGCTGCTTCTAGGCACAGGCAACTTGCTGGGAACCAGCTCGCAGCCTGGGGCTGCTGGCCACGTAAACGGTGAAGACAAAACACAGAGGAGAGCTGCTCCACGGGGAGAGGTTTGCAAGTCCCCAGAAGCCGGAAAGCATCTCGTTCAAGCGCCAGCAGGACAGAGCCATCCCATCCCCCTTAAGAGAAAAATAGAATAAAAAATAAGTGAACGTCTCTAGGGCTGGAAAGCAAAGACAAGGTACAGGAAGGTGATGCTGAGAGCTGCATTAACTTTATACCAACGTTGCATGCCCTGAGCATTTGTCATCTGCCCCACGGATGCAATGTGCTGCCCTAATTGGGGTATTTTGCCCCACCGCTCCTGCAGGTTGTTGGGCATCATCCATTCGGCAAAGCCCAAAGAGGTAAGAGGGCTCTTGCATGTGGCTTACACACCCCAGGTCGTGCCAGCAAGCCCTGCGCTAAGGAGGCAAGGACTCTGGTGCGAAGCAGCAGCACCAGGAGAGCTCTGATTTGGGTTTTTACATGCCCAAATTGCCGGCAGAGGGAAAGAAGCAGCCCGAAACTTTTAAAAACATTAACCTTCGATGGTATTTACAGAGCAAACAGGGAGCTCGCTCGAATTAAATGGCAATGCTTTGCTTCCCTCTGCTATCCCCTTGGCAGCTGCTCAGTGCCCCGGAGACCGAGGCACCGAGCTGCCCCTGGGGAGCCGAGAGGCCACGGGGATGGGCATCCCAGCCCTCCAGCCCTGCGACACCTCGGGGCTGCCTGAGCAGGCGCAGGAAAGCGTACAGGAACGGGGTCGGGTTAAGATAAGCAGTTTTAGGATTTCAACGCGTGCTGCGCTAGACCGCTAACTCTTTAATACTTTAAATCCAAGCTCATCTCTCAGCTAGGCCTTTAATTTAAATTTAGCTGGATAGCTGCTCCATGTTTAATAAATAACTATTGATTATTTAAAGAGCACCTCGGTTGAGGTTTACCACCTAAGGCTGGGTGTATACATGTAAAATACACAGTACCTATTACTGCTTTATTAAACCTTAGTCCTAGGCATGTGCTTCATAGCCACTTGCTATTTAATTAGCCAGTGATTTCAGGGCTTATCGGGGGGAAAAAAATAAATAAATACTGCTCTGACAGCCCTGGGAAACAGCACCTCCTTCCCCCTTTGCTGTCCACAGAGGGCACGGTCTCGCTGCCGTCCATGCCCAGCGTCGGGAAGGGATCAGAGACGTGGGGAGGGGGAGATGGTGGCTTCACTTGCCCCGCTGTCCCATTTTAATCCAGCACAGTGGGGGCTGAAAAGCCTCTAAACAAGCCCCATGCCACCACCCATGGGGACACCAGCCCCACGTGGCTGCAGGGTCAAGCCAAGGGACGCCCGAGCCCTGATGACCCACAAAGGCAGCCGCTGAACCCCCATCCCCCAAAAACCAAGCCTGGAGTTGCTGTCTCCTCTGCTGCGACTGCATCTCACCGGGAACGCTCTTAAAATCCCCACAGGAGCAAATTAAGTCCTGTGGTTTGCAGCAGGCAACGCGTGTGTCTCCCCCTTCCCCTGGACTCAGCATTACCATATTTCACACTGAACGCCAGATATTTAAAGGTAAGTTTCCATCAGGATCCATGAGGATTTATCTACACGGGCTCCCATTAGCGGTAATAAGATGAAGGCGATCAGCCTCATACATTTCACTTTGGCCAGTATAAATGCCTTCACATTCATTAGACAGATGTCTGCTGGAGTCACAGGCAGGCAAGAGCGGGGCGGGGGGAAGAAAAAGAAGGGGAAGAAAAGGAAGAAAAAACACTCCCAGGCTACTTCCAGCTTTGTCTTTGGCTGGAAGGTGGGTGGGCTTAGCAGAGATTTGGCAGACGCCGGCTGGGAGGGTGCAAGGCAGCGTGTTACACCCGGGCCCTCCTACGGCAGCGGTCCCATGCCCATTTCTCCCAGCAGACACAGCCCTCACACTCATTATTGGGTGGATTGGGGGTTATTTTGGCTGTTTCTTTGCAGGATTTCTAGTTGCTCATTTGCTCCGTCCCAGCGGAGGTTGCCATCTGCCAGCGCGTCACCCCGACAGGCGATTTTGTCAGTGCCACGGTCGGCGTCACTGTGAAGGTGACACTTTCCAGGGGGCTGGCTATGGTTTTTGTCTGCATTAAATTTATTCGCAGAGCAACTTCAAAAAAAAAAAAAAAAAAAATTCAAACGCAACTAGAAGAGACTTTGTAAAAATAGTCATGACAAAACTCCACGCTTCCAGACATTGTTATTGTTCCAGTGAGCCCCAGAGATAACAGCTGAAATCAGGGCCCTGCTGTGCACTTCACAAACATGCAAAAATGGTCTCTCCCTTCAGAAAAGGTCTGCACTTGCTCTGAATTATAGTACAGACAGCAGAGATTTGGTGCTAAGCACTGTAGACAAGTTGGATGTCTTATCATGCATTCACGCCAACAGATGTTAACTCTGAAGCATACTGATGGCGAGCTAAAAGTCATCTTGGTGTTTCAGCCGACTTGCTCAGCTATTCTTTGGCTGTGTGCGCAGCCTTCTGCTTCCTCTTCAAGTAAAGGTTCCTTAGCACCCATAAACTAACCCAAAAAGGGCAGTCAGAGAGCATTAACCCCAAGGCAGCAGCCACGCAGAGCTTGGTAGCACGCTATTAGCACGGCCCAACATCCTTTGCATCATCAGCTCCCCACAGCCGCGAAACAGCCTGCCGTTATCTCCTACCCTTCCTCCCCGCTCACTGGGTGGACATGGGATCCAGACAACCTTTGCAAAGCTCCAGCGCCATTGAGCCAAATCACCACTTTCCTGACATGACATTTGTTATCCCAAATTACCAGCTTGGCTTCATTTTAAAGTCATTTGCACTGATTACTCCGACTGCTGCCTTGGGTAGTCAATGACTTAGGTTAACTAATCACAGCACATAGGAAAATATTTTAAATATATGTATATTCACCCAAATTCCTTTAGCGTCCTGCTTTGCAGCATCTTGGCTTAAATTGATGCCCACTTGTTCCTCTAATCTGACACTAGCTCAAAGAGCCTCGTGGCATCAATCCACTCAATTCCCTTCAGAAATGTGTAAGCCCTCAACGAAGCCCCTTCTTAATCTCCTTTTTGCCAGTGATTACAGAGCTGGTGTCTCTAACTCAGCCTGGATAAGAGTCCCCACGTCCCCATCGGGTTGCCTTTTGTTCGCTTGGCTGCTGCATGTCACTCCTGCAGCATCGCCAACCCCACAGTCACCTGCCCCGTTACGGTACGGGAGGGGGGTTTAATGCATTTACAAACTGCTGAGCCCTTAGGGTAGTTTAGACCCTCACTTTCAAGATTTTCACTAAAACCACCAGACAAGAAAATTTTAATTTAAAAAAAGGGGGGGAGGGGGGGAGAGAGAGAGAGAGAGAAAGTTGAAATTCTCAATTCTGAATTCCAGACTGTGGCAAATCCACAGCAGAAAATAAATTATCTGGATAAGCACATGCTTCAAAGACAGGATGCATTTGCTCTGCAGCACCACGGCACCTCTCCTATTCCACTTTCATGTACCCCAGGACCCCTCACTGCACCCACTCTCATTTCTTCCCCCCTAAAATTCATGCAGCAGTCTCATTTCTTGCTCTGGAGATGATGTCGGCTCCCCTGAGCTCACCTCCAAAAAGCCACAGATGCCTCTTGGCTCCCCAGCGTGCAATGACTTCACCCCTTTCTTTCCATGGTCCCAGGGTAGATGGGAGCATCAGGGCTATCGGCACTAGGAAGAGACTGTGGAGAAGGACGGCTACGTGTGCCGACAGACAAACAGACAGCCACACGGCCCTCCCCGAGCCGGCGCTTCTGCCGCTGCTCCCTGCTGGGATGGATTGTCGTGGTTTAGCATGCAACAAACTCCTTACAGACTTGGCATCGGGAGGAAAAGCAGCTGCAAGAGCCCCAGCCAACTCTCGACGGGAGGGAACACGCCTTAGGCACAGGTCGTAAACACACGTGTGGCGAAGCTGCTCGGATGAGAAGTAATTTTAGCTCGGCATAGCCTGATGGCAGGAAAGCAAACAAATGGCTGACCAGCGGGAGCCCGCCCTGCCCAGGGCATGCGGGAGCTGGGAAGGGCTCTGCCCAGCACAGGCAGCCAGCCGCTCCCTGGAACAGAGGGGAGAGCCCCCGGAGGCAGCGAAGGGCCCGCCTGGGCTCAGGAGCCCCAAAACCCTACAACACAGGCGCTGGATGGGAGAGGAGGAGGAGGAGGGAGGAGAGAAGATGATACTGCCTTGCTGTTTCTACAAGGATGCTCAGTGTGTTTGCACAGGGGCAGAGACAACGTGGTGCTGGCAGAAGAAGTGACCCACACCCATAGGGCAAATCTCCAAGGGTGCAGCCTGAAGACATGATGGAGACACGCCAGGACAGGCAGAGAGAGGACGATCCCCATGAAAGGTGCAGCGATTTCCCCCACGGAGCGTTACAGGAGCCCCGGACAAGCCTGTGCCCAGCCCGCTGCAGGACCTTCTTCCTCCTGTTTCCCCCCTCAAGCCTTACATCTCCCTTGCAGAGTTTGAGCACTAGATCTTCCAAGCACTGGAGAAAATCCCGCACACACCTTCTCGAACCAGCCGCTCGCTGCTCCCAGCTCCCACTCCCCTTAGCACTTCCTACTGCAGCAATGAGTTCTGTCCAGCCTCAGAGCCCTGCACCGTACCCCGCCTGCACCCATCTGCTGCAACCTGTGCAAGTGGGGACAGCGGGGCTTTGCTGCAAGCCACCGGTCTGGTGGCATTGCAGAGCAAAGGAGGGAGAAGAGCAGGAGGGCCAAGCTGCATCACCTGCACAGGCATCGCGTCCCAGACTGAGGATGCTCAAGGTCGAGGAAGAGTTGCAGCTCCACGCCGCAGCCACGCTCAGAAAAATCGCGTTCCCCCAACTTATCTCTTTTTTTTTTTTTTTTTCCCCTCAAGTCTTCAGCAGAGATGATAGGGGTGAGAGGGAGGATGGCAGGGTGAGGACCACGGGGCTTTTCCACGGCTCGTTTTCGCCATCTAGCGCTCAGCTCTCCACCGAGAAGCTAGCTAAAGCGATCCCGCACCCTCTTCCACCGACATACAGGCAAAAATACGGATTATTTCACGTGTACAGAACTTCCCGGGATGGAAACCAGACCCGGAGGTGGTTCAGACCCGGTCCCTGTGCACCTAAAGCCCCAGAGCTGAACATGGTCATAAATGCTCACGTTTGAGCCGTTTTTAAGGAGTATTTTTTGCATGTGGATGCAGAGAACAGAACTGAGTGGTCCCAGATGGGCACAGGAAAGGTACAGGGAGGACACGCTGGTTTTGGTACCTGAAACCTCGCTTTCTGCTCCTGCTTTCCCCATGCCCACAGTGCTGCTCCCTTCTCCCTGGCATTAAGAAATCGCTGTGAGTGCCTTGGTTTCCCCAACCAGAAAAGAGCAGGATAGACGAAAACTTCTCTCTCTAACAACGCAGAGAAAATTACCTATTTTCATACCTCATCAGCATGCCGGGAATCTTAAGAGGGGAAAGTTTGCCGATGCCTTCTTGAAGAATCATGCCTGAATTAATGATGTTTTTCATAAGGCCTGAAATGTATACTCCTCCCCAACAGACTGTGCAAGGGAAAAACAGATTTTGATATCCACCAGCATGCCTCACATCAGCCCGGACATTTGCTAACTCAAAAACGATAAAGCACTTTAATCGATACGGAAAGCACAGTGAGCCTTTCCTGCGACCCCCTCTGGGGAGGAGCACAGCAGATGCTCCAAAACGAGCAGGAAAGCACAGCCCCAGCCCCATGCAGAGCTGCAGCAGAAACTACGTAAGCCAGAAAACAATGCGTTGGAGCTCAACCCGCCACGCTGAGCCCGTTTCTCTCTGGAGCGAGGCGCTGCGGGATGCTCAGCTGCTGCACGAGTTGCCGGCAGCGCCGGCGCAGGGCAGGGCTGCCTGGAGAGGGTGGTCTCCGGCAGACCCTGTGGTCCCTAAAGTGCCACCAGGCTGCTTTGCAGTACTGCAGGAGGGGATTGCCATCTGCTGACAAGCTGCAGCCCTGCATGCTCCCGCAGCAAGCCCTGCCTGCGCGCTCCTGCCTGCAAGGGCTGCTGGGCAGGCAGCGGCTGCCTGCTGCCCTCCAGGCACTGCCCTTGCTGGGGATGGAATGCATGGCTGTACCCTGCTCTCCACAGCTCTCCTGGAGTCCAGCGAGCTACAGGGTGGCTTCCCGCATCCTGGGCAGGATGAGACCCCTGGCCCAGGATGCTGCCCTGTACTGGCACGGTGGGGGAAAGGCAGCAGCATCTAACGACAGTGGCTGCTACTCACGAGTGAATAATCAGCTTATTACAGATTCAGATAGAAAATCATAATATTTGCTAATCACAATATTAATTTCTTGCTAATTGGCTGCCTGATGGCACAGGCAGAGCAAGGGGGCACCAGCTGGCTGCCGGAGCAGTGCCTTGCCTGGCTGCTACACGGCACCAGAGGCTTTGGCTTCCTCCAGCAAAGTCGGGTGCAGAAGTCGAAGTCTCCATTCCCCAGGATGGGGACAGCTTGCAGCCTTTCACCGTCCTGCCAGAGGGACCCTCAACCTTCACTTATCTGAGGGCAGGAGGCGGGGAAGGGGCTCAATACGAGGGCACGGAAACGGAGACATGAAACAGCCATCCCATATGAACTAGGAGAAGAGCAAAGCGGAGGACCCAGAAGCTCTGGGCAGCATTTCGACACTTGCATCCTCCTTTTTTGCAACATCACACCATGAAGCCAACACCACCGCTCCCCATCCACGTCCAGGACCATCCCCATGCCTCCTCCCTTGGGGACAGGGGTCCGGGGAGGAGGACGGCAGCTTTCCGCAGTGGCTCTGCCCCATTCGCAGGTAACCCCTCTGCACGGAGCCTGTGCGACATTATGCAGGTTGGATGCCAGGCAAGGCTGATCACAGAGTCATTGCTGCTGCTGCTAATGAGGCCCTTAGGCTAATTAAAAAGACGAGTAGAACACAAAAACATAATGAGGAGCCAGTTTATCAGTCAATCGGAGGACATGAATACGCCAATAAAAGTTTGAACTACCTCCCTGCTGGCAGCATCCCGGCCCTGGCCCAGCCCAGGGCTGGAGGCGGACCAGACGCTCACCAAAATGACTTTGTGCTTCTCAGCTCCTGGCCGAGGACAAAACAGGGAGACGAGAGGCCGGGGAGAGGTGTGCAGCCTCCTCTCCAGTGCTCTCTGCCCGCCTGGCACAGGGCTGCTCGCATTTACTGGGCAGATCATGGAGGGCTTGAACAGCATCTAGCGAGAGGGGCTTGGGTAGCCTATCCTCTTCGGAGCTGGAGAACTTCAGTAGGTCCACACGGACATCGACAGCCTCCCCCAGACTCAGCCCTGTGCCTCTGTGCTCCGTGGACATCACGCTTTGCACCCGTGCGAGGGACAGCAGCCACGCTTCCCACCTCTCACGGGCTTCGAGGCTCTTCCCCAGCCACAAGTGACATCTCAGCAACCTGTGATACACACCTGCGTGCACAGAACCGCTCGGCTCCCTGCCTGGGCTCGCTTCGGCTCTGCGAGGGCAGAGGACGGCAGTGGGAGGCTCCTTCTAGCTGAGCCCCTCAAAGCTGCAGTCCCCTCCCCACGGTTTCACATTAGCCTCTAACCAGGCGGAACGAATGAGCAGGAGAGCCTGCAATCCCGCTGCCAGTGCATTATTCTTGTTATTAATGTTATTATTATTCTCCCTATACCAGGCTCAGGGAGTGAGAGTTGCAAGATGAGCACCTCAAGCGAACCACGGGGCTGGGGGAGGGAAGGATGGCTGGCAGTGCCTGGTCCCACTCCAAAGGCACCCAAAAAGCATGGACAGGGGACAGGTCCCGCCTGGCCCTGGCTGGGGGGTCCCAGCATCTCTCACAGCCCCCACCCCGGCACCCAGCCCCATTCCCCTGCACCTACAAGCAGAGGACACAGCCAGGTGCTGGTTCTGGGGGCGTTCTTGCTGACGAACGCCTTTCACGGCTTTCCTCGCTAAGAGCTCCGGCCCTGCTTGCGGATGAGCGGGGAAATCTCAGGGGCGTCTTTGCGATAAACAAATGTAAACACTTATACCTAAACAGCAGCAGCTGGAGCTGGCGTGCCTGGGCGCCCCGGGGCACCAGCGGCATGCTGCCTGCCGCCGATACAACGCCAGCACGGGGATGGAGGGAAGGAAGGAGGAGGGATGCTCTGCAGCTGGGAGAGGGCTGCAGGTGTTTTGGGAGTGGGAAGGGGCAAAGTAGCACAGGAGCAAAGGACCGAGGGGGGAAAAGGAGAGGATGTCCAGCAAGAGAGGGGGATTTGGGAAGCCGCCCCTTCTCACACCTATTGATGGGCACTCGGTTGCTGCCTGCGTGTCCAAGCACCTGATTTCCCAAGACAGCCCCTGATTACTGCTGTGCCACACGTTCCCTTGCAGGAGAGAAATTCCAGATATATCACCAGAGATGTCGGAGGCGCTCCTCCTGGGCTGCGATTCATTACAGCAAGGCAGACGCTTTGCAGGAGGCGGCGATACTGCTTCATTCGCAGTCCCCGTCCCTGGGGCTGGGGCTGGCCTGTCCCCGGAGCTGCTCCGCACACCAAGATAATGAATTCACAGCAGCTGTTCGGCCGGGGGACGGCAGGCAGCGCAGCACAGGCTGTCTCTGCCTGCAGGAGATGCTCCCTACAGTGCCCCCATTCAGCCTAGATGCAAAGATTTCCCTATATTAAGCTTATTTTCAGCGCCCTCCTTTTGCACAACCCCAGAAACGCAAGATTCACCCCACTCAATGCGATAAACCCCACCGGTGCACAGTCGCTGCCCAAACACATCCCTGGGTGCTCCAGACCTGCCAGACCCCCAGCTCAGGGAGCCCCCCCCATCTCCTTTGCAGCAGCCCTGGCTCCCCTCCCCTGCCTGCCAGGCCGGCTCCAAAATGGGGATGCTAATTAAATTACACTGCCAGCCGAAACTGCTTCGTCAAGTAAATAAATAAATAAAAATTAGAAGGTCATCAAAGTTGTGTTTGGAGACCATCGCATTAGCATACATCTGCATAGCAATGAAGGGAAAAAAGGGCCATTTAAAGAGAGCTGGTAATTTACCCAGCCAAGTAAACTTCATTACCTTTAAGTAGCACCGCACGACAAGCACTAATTCACACCTTTAACGACCCTGGCACAGATGGCAGAGAGGGACCCGGGGAAGGCAGGGGCAGCCAAGGTGCCCTGGTCCCCCTGGGAGGCTGTGGTCGTGGTGGGGAGCACAGCATCACACCCCCCCCCAGCACCCTCGACACCCACCTGGGCCAGAGGATTTGGGTGCACCAGGGTGTCAACACCAAAACTTCATGTTCTGGGGGTGCAACTGCAGCCGGACCATGGCATATGGGGGGGCTTTGCTTCAGATCCTGCAGCTCACCCAGGGCCGAGCTCCCTCCGAAACCCCTCTGAGCACAGCGGACCACATCCACCTCTGCACCAGCACCAACAGCATCGCCTGTCTGGCATCACACCAGAGCCCCCAGCAGCGGCTGGGGAGGAAGATGGGGAAAAAGGGGTTGCTCCCCTTCTGCCTTCCGATAAGCCAGCACCCTGGCACATCCTCCCGGGCATCTCTGCTCCGTACCGGAGCCTTGTAGTACCCGGCGGAGCCGTGCGAGGCCACCACAGCCCCGCGCTCCCATCCCTGCCTCTCCATTAAATGCAGCATCTGATTTCTCCAGGCTCTTATGTGTATATTTATTTCCAATGAGGTCAGGAGTATCAAGGTTGTAAAATAACATATTTTCACTTGTTTTCTTCCCAGATCTCATACAAAGCACTTCCGAAGTCAATTATCTCCCAGAGGCTGTGCTCCCCGCGCACGTACGCCCGCTCGGCTCTGCCTTGCGGCACCATCAGCCGTCTGACATCGCCACGCCGGGGGGGCCAGAAACCGGGGTGGGGGATGAAGGAGAGATGGGAATGGGGGAAAACACAATCCCCTGATGGGGATGTCAAGCCTCCGAAACGACAACCGCTTGCAAAAGACAATCGGGAGCACACAAGCGCTTCGAGAGCGTGCACCGGCATGGAAAGCCCAGCCGGGAGGGATGCAGCTCCCTTCCAGGTCTTGCCCCCATGCTGAGTCCCACCATGGCAAGGAGCTCATCTCCAGCCCTATCCAGAGGTTAAATTGTCACCCTTCGGTAGGCAGCAGGAGGGGAAATGGGATGCAAGCTTCCCCAGGGTGTTGTGGTTATGCTCTTCATTAGAAGAGGACAGGCTTGTTTGGCCATAAGAGTGCTCCTTGAGGAAATGCCCCTTCCAGTGGTGGCATCCCCCCGGGGGGGTCAGCACATTTTGTTAGGATAAGGGCTCCTTTTTTTCTACGGGCTGTGTCCTCAACCCACCGAAATAAAAGATTGCTTTATTGGACTCAAAGGGCTTTGGAGAAAGTCTCGAAGAGGCAGAAAGTCATGGCAGGAATATTACAGAAGGCACCAGCCCACCCAGCAGGTTAGGACCCCTTCTGGGAAATTCAGGTTCAAGCCCCCTCTCAAAATCAAGCACAACCAAAACTTCAACGTTGCTTCATGCAACGTCCCAGCCAGCCCTAACGGGTGGGAGCACGGGTCACCGTTCCCGTCCCTGTGCCACCCTGCCATGAAGCCAGGATGACATCCCTGTTTGCTGCTTCCCTTCCCACCTGCTTCGCTGTATTTTCTAAAGACTGCTTTTTGCAATGTCTCATTTCATTCCTCATCAGATGCTTTCACAGAGCATAATCCTGGCTTGTCAGCCAGCCCTTGCAGAAAGGAGTAAATCCTGTTTGATCCATTCCTGTGCACTTTGAAAATGCAGAAGAGCACCTGAGGCAGAAACACAATAACCCGGTGCGTAGGGGGCTTGCTGGGCTCCTTAATTATCCAGGCACCAGAGTCCTTTAGCTCGGCTATTTCTCAGCTTATTTCTAGCTTGTTTCTCTCTTCCTTTAACTCAAGTACCGGCACAACCAGCTAGCAATTGACGGAAAACAATAATAACATTTTAAAAAGACAAGATCGGGGTTATTTCTTTTCTCTCTCCCCTTCTTGAGACAATAGCAATGAGGATGGTGATGATTACTGGGAGCCTAAAGTAATTTCACCTTGTGATTGAGGGCTCACTGTGAGCTGGGATCACTCATTGATCCTTTTTCCCCCCTTCCCTTGGCCTCTTGGGGGCAAGAAGGTGCCAGGGCAGAAACACGGAGCAAGTGTTAGCAGGCACCGATAGCATCTCTCCCAGCTACCAGGGGAACAAACATCTGTGCCCATATGGGTACCCAGCAGGTCCCAGCCCAGCATTGGGGCTGAAGTCACAGCATCCCCATCCCTCCTGCCCCTCACGGCTTCCCTTTTATGTCCTTATGGGCAGGGGAAAGACCCCACCAAAGAAGCCTTTTCAAAGCTTTTAGGCAACTACCATCCACTGCCATCAGTGGAAGCCTAGCACTTCAGTACCTTGATGAAAATGGATCCCAGGTTGGGATTCAGAAAAGATTTAAGGGCTCGGACATGGGGTCTGTGGACACGGCAGAGCTGCAATAACCGACTGCTCCTACCCTTTTGCAATCCAAAGTTGAGCGCGTTTGCTTACGCCTCCGGGGAAAGACAGGCATGCTAATGCTTTTGCTTTTAGATTTGCTGCAGGCTACGCGCTCGGGCAGTGCCAGAGAGGGCTGCCACCTCTCCTTCCCCACCCTGTACCCAGCCCCCAGGAGTTAAGTAGGTTGGACATGGACCCCAGGGATGGGGACCAGCATAAAGACATCGTAAACTGGCATGACTGACTCTCACCCAGACCCAGAAATACCCTGTCAGCGGCACAGCTACACGCAGGCTATTAGATTTGTATTGCATTAACTAGACCCATCTCAGAGCAACGCAGCTGGAGCGGTACGAATGCGTTCAGAGACAGACTCTTAGAAGCAGCACAGATATTATTATGAAGTATTTGCATTGCCACAATACATAGCCGGCCACATTACAGCACTTTCTGAGCACCTTGTAATTACAGATGCCTGTATCCTCGCAACCCTCTGAAAAGGCAATGTACCACTATTACTTCCCATTAACAGACAGTGATCTCCGATCCAGGGAGGCGAGGAGAAGGTTTGCAAAATAACACTTACATAATCCTGGAACTGTTCAGCAGGATTTGCAAAAACATCTGTGTGAGTACCTGACTTGTTCTGCTTCTTGGATAAAACCTGCCCAGGGCATCAATACTAAATCTGGTCACAAGTGACACAGCCTTAAGGTCCTCCAAAGGACCTTAAGACATCAGAGGGAGAGCATCAAAGGGAAGCGGAGTCCCAGGATAACCTCACGTCCACCAGATCCATCCCACCCACCCTGGCATCTGCATCGGGGCGGGGGGGTGACAAGGTGTCATTCAGCTAGGGCTGCCGAATTAAACTGTGATGCAGACACTGATAGCACAGACATCTTCTTCCATCCCTCCCCCGGGCACCACTCCCTCGCCTTCTCCCCAACCTTGTTAGACCCCCACAAAGCGTTTTCCCCAGCTGCTCGGTATGAAAGACACCGCACAAAATAAAGTTGTGTTGCAAAGTAATTGCACCTGGAAGGCAGAGCCACCGCTGCGACCAAACACCGGGTGCTGCCTCTTTGAAATTTGCAAGCAGAGCTGGAATACATCGGGAATAAAAACAACAAAGAAGAAAATTAGGACAAGCCGTGCTAATACAGTGGAGGTGGGAGCAGCCAGTAGCTGGAAAGGAGAGTGGGGGTGGAATGCTTTTCCTTATTCCCTCGTGAGATACAGAGACATACGTATATCTATATAACTTTTTTTTTTTTTTTTTAA